>CM070829.1:19614557-19999557 GCA_036326025.1 Chrosomus eos
TAGAAAACAGAACGATTTGACACGGTGTTGCTCAGTTTGATTCGGCTGCGGCAGGAAGCATTACTCAGAGAAATTACATGACTCTATATGTCATCATGACTTCCTATTCTTCAGCAAGTGCTAACAGATATAAAGCATGAGTCTTAAAGAAACACCTTTATTTTCTTCCTCTTTTCCTTTTTTTTAATTATTATTTTTTTTTTGTTTTTTTTTTTTTGTTTACAAATTACGCATTTTGATCAGAACTGAATCACGGTCAGCAGTGGCAAATTGAAATTATCATCAGCATTGCATCAGTGTCCAAATGAATAAATCCATCCTGGTACATGAATATGATAACAATTCAGTGATAATAATAAAAGGTGTCATCAACTGACACCCCTGTACCATGATTCTGCCGAAGTAAAATAGCTTTATAATATTTCAAACCCAAAACTAGCTGCACAAGTTCTGACTTGTATCAACAAATCAAATCATTCAGTGTTAATACCAATAAAACAAGCTTAAACATTTATACATTACACAACAGCATTTACCTGTATGACTGTTTCTTCATTTTTCTTCATCTTCTTTCAGCACTTTTATGTCCCAGGGCTTGATTATTAGTTAAACTAACAAATTATATTTGTGTTAAATGAAGGTCACATTTGGTCTTATTCTATAACCACACTTTCAATTAAAAAAATGTGACAATTCTTTATAAAAAAAAATCATTACATTATTCTATTTTTTATATTATATATAATAATATATATGATTATATATTAAATAATTTGTATTCATTATAAATTCGTTATACATTATGAAAAATGTAATTCAATACAATGAAAAATCCATTCACAACAATGAGCATCATGTGAAAAATGTGTGTGTATTTCTTTACTAAGAGTGTGTCAGTGAAGAGCATGGGATGAAATCGGAGCCATGAATTAAAGAAGAAGAAAAAATTCAAAGAAAATTCAAGGTAATTACTTGTAATAAAGATATGTGGTAACCATGCTTATAAAGAATCATAGCTCATAAGTAAGTATTACTATTTTAAAATTTTATAAAGACTCATTGAGATCAGTTATAGTTACATTTATATTATTAATTAATCATAAGCCCAATTATTAATTACTTCTAAGTCATGCATTTGCTTTTTTAATGTGCATGCTATTACCATAGCTGTCAACATTTGGTTTTCAAAATCCGCGGTCTGTGCTCGCTTTCAGGTTAAGCTTTCCGCGACTGCGCAACTGGGTTATAGGTTGCCAGGTTGAGATGACAAACGGGTTGATATTGTATATGGTGTGTGGATTGTGTGAATATAATGCATTTACAAGATCTGGCAACTGGTCAACATTATACAAACATATTGGTCCGATTATTCATAAAGGAGTTTGGGCCATGCAAATTATGGGAGTTTCCCGGGAGAAATAACAAAAAGGGAGGGGTCCGGGAGATAGGGCTAAAAAACAGGAGAAACCCGGGAAAAAAGGGAGTGTTGACAGGTATGGCTATTACACACTTTAGTCAGTCATTTATAGCATTATGACATTGTAACTGTATTATAGTTCCCTTTCAAGGGAACTCGAACTGCGTCGACTATGACACTTTGGGGGAACGTCCTTAGCTTAACGCATCTGAAGTATGACACTAATCCAATCCTGATTGGTGCTGCGTCATGACGTAACATTTGACGGCATACACGGATGCTACAAAGGGACGAGAGCTAACAGAGTTAGCTTTTTGCTCTTCAGCAAGCGCTCTGTGTCAAACTGTAAGTCCTATTTGGTGTTGTTTGTCCCATAAGAATTGTCCTAAATAAAGGTCTATATTGCAATATAGAATCTAGTGGCTCAGTACTCCCATTTGCCGAGGCAACGCGTAGATTAAAGGTCTGAATTGCAATACAGAACTTATATTGGTTAGGATCTCGCGTTTGCCGAGGCAGCGCGTAGATTACGGGTTGACTCTGCAATAAAGATTCTGTGGCTGGGATCTCGCGTTGTCAAGGCAGCGCGTAGATTAAAGGTCTGCATTGCAATACCGAATCTATAGTGGCTCGGATCTCGCACTAGCCGAGATTAAAGGTCTGCAATAAAAGGGACACACGCAATCTATAAAATAATACTGTTTGGGTGCGAGGCATTCACAGTCAGCTCCTGAGGGTCGGGTTGCTGGCAATATCTTTTGTTGGGGCAAGGTTGAGACTCCGGCATGTACCTTGTGCCAGGGAAGAGGATCGCTGGAACACATCCTCAGTAAATGTCCTAAAGCACTTGAGGAAGGTCGCTACCGCTGGCGCCATGACCAGGTGCTGAAGGTGGTTGCTGAGTCCATCACTACTGCCATCAATCAGAGCAAGCGTTTAAAACCACCAAGGCGCAAAATTTCATTCTTAAGAGCAGGAGAACATACGCCTTCCTGACCAACAGTTCAGACAGGCCTGCTGGGAACAACGAATGACTGGCAGCTAAGGGTTGACCTGGGAAAACAACTCAAGTTCCCCCGAGACATTGTGGAGACCAGCCTTAGACCCGACATGGTTCTGTTCTCAGTAACATCGAAACAGGTTATCTTGATGGAGCTAACAGTGCCCTTGAAGGAGAGGATGGAGGAAGCGAGTGAAAGAAAAAGGGAGAAATATGCGGAGCTGGTGGAGGAGTGTCAGAGACGGGGGTGGCGTGCTCAGTGCTTGCCCATCGAGGTTGGGGGAAGGGGCTTTGGAGGAAAGTCACTGTGCAGGGCCTACAGCCTCCTGGGAATCACAGGAGCATGCAAGAGAAGAGCCATTAGTGCAGCTTCAGAGGCTGCGGAAAAAGTCTCACGATGGCTGTGGATCAGGAGCGACAAACTGTGGGCGAACGCTTCTTGGACAGAGGGCGGGAACTGATCACTCCCGGTCGGGTCGCCTGGGTGAGGAGGTCTGAAGTTGAAAGACCCGAAACCCCCTATGACCCCAGGTACTATCACTGATGATGTGTCCAAGAGTGCATCACAAGGTGTATGTAACAATCATGTTAATCTGGATAGGCCAGTGACTGCCAGGAACAGGCTGGTTGACGGCCACGAACAGTGGCGACAGCTGGAGAGACAGCGGACAGCACGGAGAGACGGCAATCGGGGCGGGAAGGGCCAGCAACCCGACCCGCATCTTCTGTGAGGAAGAACCCAAACACAGCTACGAATAGTCCCAGAGAAAAATACCCCCAGGGGAGCCTGAGGGGGGGATGAGCACCCCAAGCGGACGGTCAACCAAGTAACGAACCATGCAAATGGACAATCGACAACAAACACCATCTGTGCATGTGGAAAGAGCTGCAAAAACCCACAAGGTCTGAAGATCTACCAGACCAAAATGGGATGTTTGGTGAAAGTGCAGCCAGAGCAGCGCTCAATGAATTACCTTGTTGTGACGCAGGAGGAACTATGCCGGGAGACATTCCAAAGTGCCCAGAACCTTCACACTCCAGAGGACCTTGGTGAGACGCAGGAGGAGCCGAGCCCGGAGTCACCCCACAGCGCTCAGAAACACCATGTTACAGAAGACCAAGAACCTGGCATCCCACAACAACAACAACGGCGTATTAAGTGGCCTCCAGCCAGCAAAGAAAGTGAGTGGCAGCAATTTGATGATGATGTGGATGGTCTCCTGGAAGCTATGATGAAGGGAATGGCAGACAGGAAACTCCAAACAATGACGACCATGATAACCAGCATCGCCACCGAAAGGTTTGGCTTGGCAGAGAAGCACACTGCTACAAACCAGTACTCCAAGAACCGCAGGGCAGAGAAGATTGCACAGCTGAGACAGGAACTCCGACTCCTGAAGAGACAGTTCAAGGGGGCAACCGAGGACATGAAGCCAGGGCTGGCAGAACTACGGGGCATCCTCAGGAAGAAGCTGCTGACCCTACGCCGAGCAGAGTGGCATAGGAGGCGGTCCAAGGAGAGAGCCAAAAGACGAGCTGCCTTCCTTGTAAAGCCTTTTGGGTTTACCAAACAGCTGCTAGGCCAGAAGCGCAGTGGCCAACTCACTTGCTCAAAAGAGGAGATACTGTAGACGCCTATTTGCATGACACCTATAGCGATGCACCCCAGGAAATTGACCTTGGCGAATGCAGACACCTCATTAATCCACCTATACCAACCATTGACTTCAACATCAGAGTACCCAGTTGGAAAGAAATTCAAGCTGTTGTTAAGGCTGCCAGAACCAGCTCAACACCAGGACCTAATGGTGTGCCATATCTGGTGTATAAGAGGTGCCCCAAGCTCTTGCATCGTCTGTGGAAGATCCTGAGGGTCATCTGGAGGAGGGGGAAAGTTGCCCAACAATGGAGATCTGCAGAAGGGGTGTGGGTTCCAAAGGAAGATAAGTCAACCACCATAGAGCAGTTTAGGACCATCTTGCTGCTAAACGTCGAGGGGAAGATATTCTTCAGTATACTTTCCCAACGGCTGTCAGACTACCTCCTAAAGAACCAGTACATCGACCCCTCAGTGCAAAAGGGAGGGATCCCATGCCTTGAACACAGTGGAGTGGTGACACAACTGATTAGAGAGGCTCGTGAGGGGAAAGGAAAACATGCTTTCACAAGGTGTATGTAACAATCACAGCTGTTCATTGAGAAATATCTCGACGCGTATATCCGTGTGCTGTCGGATGTTTCAGCCTCGCACCTGTTGACTTTTTTCTTGAGGGATGAGAGCCAAATATATTGTAATGACTCGAATCTCGCGTTTGCCAAGGCAGCATGTAGATTACGAGACCGTATAACACATTAAAACAGTATTGTCTGGTAATTATGGCTGCATTTAATTTTAAGAAATTAAAATGATGAAATATTATCTGACTTTAAGAAGTTAGATTTTTTAATTCAGCCTACCATTCAGACTGTGTTTCACTTATCCAGTGTTTATGGCTGCATTTAATTCTGAGGAATTAAAATGATGAGCAGCGAACGCACGCTGCTCTGTCTGCCCCACGGGCTTGCAGCCATTCAGTGTTCCTTCTGTACATTGAAAAACGAGACAAAAATAGCAGGGGGGGACAAGTAATGAGTGAGAATCGCTCCTCCGAGGAGCCCTTAGAGAATCGATGTTTGTATCCAGTGTCAAGTGCGCTTCGGGACACATCGGTTTCCAGCGAACGCACACTGCTCTGTCTGCCCCACAGGCTTGCGGCCAGGCAGCGCTCCCATCTGCACATCAAGAATCGTTTCAACCAAACCCTGCTGGAGAGTCGCTTCAGGGGATCGAGAATGAATCTCAAATAATGCAATTTTCCTAAAGCAAAGAAAGTATAAGTGGTGAAAATGACATTATGGAAATATTCTGAAACTTACTCAGCTTAATAATCAGGGATTTTTTTTTGTGGTTAATTAAATAGTAATCAAACGTGTCTGTTTTGGATGAATGCATTTAAATCGAATAGATCAGATTCTATAGTTTTTCAGCCATCACTTGCTAAATGATGCTAATGATGTCACAGGCGGTAACCGGATCACCTGACCAATCGACTCTCCTTTACACTCCCCATGCTGAGCTTCTGTACGGCCTATCCAATGTCAGTGTCAAAGTTCATGACCCAGTCCCCGTGGCAACAGCAAGATTTACAGCAGCGCATCAGTTTCCTGTTTGCACAGAGGTCTGTGCCAGCCAAACCAAAACAGCCCCTGCTAGGAGTGATGGTTTAGTCTTACAGGAGAATCTGTCTGTCAGACGGAGAGGCTCAGGTAAGATCATCATGCTATAGGTCATACCGACCTCTTTTTTCATCCCTTTTTCCAGCCAAGAAAAGTATTATGATTATAGTGAACTCAAAGAGCTGAGGAACTCTGATACTGCTACTGAAAACAAGAGCATGCTTTTCATTTATTCACCATGACCATGCTTTTACATTTTATACTATATACTATACATATATATATTATACTATATACTATGCATATATATTATACATGTACATACACTGCAGCTATTTGGTTGCTAATTCACCTTATTATGCTAAATCCTGTTCTGTACAACAAAGTTCAATATTTTACAGGAGTGACAGCCGCAAATGTAGACCCATGCATTTTCTGTAAAGCTGCTTTGAAACTATATGTATTGTGAAAAGCGCTATTCAAATAAATATGAACTGAATTGAATTCTACAAACAAATTGACTACAGAAAAATTCAGGTAGCGACAACCACATGAACAAAAATACGATACCATTCTTCAATGTTAATAACGTATTTAAACGCACATAAGAGATTTTTTTTCTTCTGTGTGCGCAGTGTGCAAAAAATTAATCACTGGGAAAGAGTTATGAGCCTTGACTCATTCGTGTTGCCAGATCATGTTTGAAAAAAAAAAAAAAAAATCAACAAGAACAAGTTCATAATAACAAGAACAAATCTGCTTATAATATGTGGACATGGCAACAATTCATAGAAGTGCTCTGTGGAGCAGCCTTCCAAAACAAAATATGACCCCTCCGTTGATGGTGTTTTAGATCAAATTGTCTTTGGTCTTGGTCACTGTAATACGTGTTTGGTATCCGCTGTTTTTGACCAAATTAATGAGACACCAGAACATTGCTATAGTCACCACAGTGTCTATCATAGTAATTTCGGTAGTGAGTCGTGGTTCGTACACACGGAACGATAATATTTAGAGGATTCACTCCTGTATTTAAATGCAGTTGTCACTCCTGAAACTTTACAGTGTGTACGTCGCCCACTGACTCTGAAACACACTCATGAGGGTCTGGGGTCCTCATTATGATTTAATTTCCTGTTTACCAAATAGTAATAAGCTGTATCTACCAAATACATATGTTATCCATGTGAAGTATTTCAACAAGTTTTGCTGCTACCCACTTAAACTCCATAACAATCACTACAGAAATGCCACACACACACACACACACACCAAACACAGTCAGTGCCCTCTGAACTCCCCAGGCCATAGTCAATCAGCAGGCCTTCCTGTTTCCAAGGAACCCAGCGGAACCTCTGCTCATCGTTCAGCTGGGTGCCCGGATAACACCAATGTCTCATATCCTCTGTGCATTCGCTTTCAACACACACACACACACACACACACACACACACACACACACACACACACACACACACGCGACACACGCGCACACACGCACACACGCACACACGCACACACGCACACACACACAACATGTTGGTGCATCAGCATTATGAGGACTCTCCATAGGCGTAATGGTTTTTATACTGGACAAACTATATATTCTGTCCCCCTACACTGCCCCTATCCCTAAACCTACCCATCACAGGAGACATTCTGCATTATGTTTTTTAAGCCATTTGATTTATGAGGACTTTTGAAATGTCCTCATAAACCACCCATAAGTTGTAATACCAGTGTAATACACATGTCATAATACAAATTTGTGTCCTCATAAATCACATAAACCAACTCACACACACACACACACACACACACACACACACACACACACACACACACACACAAAATCACAAAATAATGCTCAAACCCAGGAAACGCTCAAAGCGGACAGCTGCAGCATGTTGTTTATTTATCCTTTAGAGTTCTAATATTCTTTACAAATGAATAATATGATTATAATTACCAGCGTTTTGTTTTGATCAAACTCTGCTATGTGTGGAAAAGAAATTAAAATCAGAATGACAAAACATCAACAAACAAATGTAAAACAAATGACCAAGTTCAATTCAGAAACAGAAAAAAACACAACATCAATGTGTTGACATAAATTTTAGCTCTTTGGATAAGGCGAATAACTAAAGCCAGAACTAATGATAGTGAGCTTTGGAGATACATTTCAATTATTCATGGCTAGTGTATTTATAATGGCCCTAGAAGTATTTGGACACTTCAGACATATTTTAAAATGTATTTCATTAGATACAAAATATATCTAGCATTACTTTAAGAGTCTTAAAAAATATTGCATAAACATTTGATAAGTTTTAATCTGTAAAACAATAGATATTCTGTTCAGTATTTTGACACTTTGATTGTGAAACATAAGTGGAACATGTTCATAGTTAATGTGATGAACTACACCTGCATGAACTTGAGGTGAACTGACTTCATGCATTCACTATATGACACTGACACCAGTTGGTTAAAAGTCAATGCAAAAATGTGAAGTTAGTTCTGGAAGCTCTTGCCACTTAGTTTGATGTTTAACGCAAAGACGTTCTCGCATTTTTAAATGTGACTTAAGTGTCCAAATATTTTGGGGCCGCTTACTTGTATAATATGTTTGTAATGTATGTGTCATGTGCCAGACACTTCTATGTTTTTTTTTCTAAAGTCGGTACATGGAAAAACTTGGTTTCCTTCCTGTACTTTTGAGAATAGTAATTATGTCATTTCCAAAGGTGAAAGCTTATGCATACTACCATCTCACCCTCATGATGGAGTAAACCCTGTTCTGACAGCCTTCTTCCAGGCATTTTCATTTAGACAGGAAGAGCTGTCCCGGACAGACTGGAGTGACCTGAAATTAGGGTTTTATTTACACTGTTCAGTGCAGCTGCAAGTCTCGCCAGCACCTTGTAGGGGTTCGACTGCATTGCTTTATTTTTCTGGTGACCTAAAACGGTATCTGTCATGTGTGTATGTGCTGTGCATGCGTGTAATTTACTACAGGTGTGGACTTTTGTTGGACATTCCGTACGGACAAAAACACATCAATGTACACTTTGCAGTCCTCCTTTATCAACCAAAACACACTCACTCATCAGTGTGCAGAACTTTGCCCTTAATGTCTTGCAGGTGTCTCACTTTGATACCTTGTTCACTAAAACATTTCCACATGGCGACTGAGCAGGAAGACTCCAGCTCATTCTAATTGTAAAACTTCATTACACGCACATGCACACAAGCATCTATACAATGACTACGGCTTTCATGTTCACAATATGATTCACCATTTTCCAGGAAAGCAGACCTTTCATATTGGTCGAAATATGCCGAATACTTTGATGTATGATCACAGCTAACAATTTTGTCGTGTGACGGTTTCCTAATGTTTTCATTAAGTTGAGAATACTTTATTTGTATAAAGTTCTAGGAACGTTCAAAATGGTAAATTTTTTTAATGCTTTAAGATTAAGAATTTTTTCTTTCTTTTTACATTTGCTTGGTTCAGAACTTTGAGATAAACTTCAGCCTAGCTACTTAAGTAGATGAATATCAGAAAACATTTGACATTACAAATACAATTTACTGTGAATTGAATGACAATTTTATCAACATGCAAACAAAACAGTTTTAATTATTAGCATGTGGAAAAATGCAAAAACCTTTGGCCAAATGTAAATAATTTTTGTATTGTTGAATGTAAATGCGAATTATATTCAAATGCATGCAATTACCATAAACACTCTTATTAATAAAACATATTATAAAAGTCATGATAGCAATATGTGCCTACAGTATTTGGCTTTATGCTTCAGCAGATCAGGTACACATTTGACATCATACATTAAACCGAATTGTGGTTTATTGAAACAAATTGTTCAAAAGAGATGATTTGCAAGTCAATCTTCTCATCACTACTTTATAAAGTGAAGATATAAATGTTGCATATAGAGAAACATTAGTGCTACCCTGTAAGATCTGAGAAAGGGGAGAGAGTCTGGACAGTTTGATCTTACATGTGGCATTACCTTATCAAACAGTGTCCAAAAGCATGCCATTATCACTGAAATATCCATTTTGTTGTTTGTGCAGCTGAAATGTATTGATGAGACCTCCGTGTTTTGCCTCTACTTGTTTTGATCACCGCTGGCAGTCTTGTAGACCATGTTTACACCATGGTAAACAACTGGGTCTTATGAATGGAAGATGCAAGACTTCCCAGACACGGCCCAAAAAATTGACAGATTCATGGAAAGGATCCGAGATTATCAATTATTAAAGAGCACAGCGTGTACACGGATTACAGATGTCAACAGACTGATCTAGAGTAGTAAACCGTTCCCAGATTTATTTTCATAGGATGGAAAGTCTTTGCACAATGGCACAACGTCTGTGGTGAAATCAGAAACACAAATTATTCAGCTAACTTAGGTTTTTTTTTAAAGAGAAACCTGTCAGAGATGATGGATTTTAAGTACATATTTATCACACAATTGTTTTTGTAGTTGCTTGTGAAATTAATTGAGCGTACTCAGGTGAAAAACAACATGGACATAATCATAATCACATAATTACACAAGTAAGAAAAATAAAACAAAGGTAAATCTGAAATCATTTTCAATCTTATAGTGCCAAAATATAAGTCTCAGGCAACAAAATATGCACTCTATCAGTGCAATATTTGAGTATATACAGTAATGCATGCATTCAGTCCAGACGAGAAGTTTTGTGCTTTTTGGTGTGTTTGTTGTCCTGTTCTTAAACAGTCTGGGTATTTCATTACAAAAACCAACACTGAACAGAACGTTCTATCACATAGCAAACGAGATGCCAAAAATACATCTTAAATCTTTCCTTGTACTATTATTGTTCATGCACAAAATTGCCCCTGTAGCCCTTAACCTCCTTTAAACTCTCCACCCTCATCCTGCAGCCACAGAAAACCATTTGCACACTACCATTCATCATCCATAACCTCATAAAACTATTTTCACAACCCAAAAACTCTGCAGTGAGTCTGATTTTACCTGACCAGTTCTCAGACAATCAAAATAGCAGAACTGAACACATTTAGGCGTTCTTGGTTTGGGTTTGCTGCTGAGACCTCCATCAATGGGATATTTCATTGACCTATAGATAGTGACAGAGCAGTTGGTTTTCTCACAGGATGCTTCAGTCACTCTGTGGCTCTGTGGTTAAACCCTCAATGCCACTAACTGAAGGGTACATGGTTAGAATTCCCAGTGTAACACCACTGATGCCATGGCCGAATTATATCATGTCTATGACCAATATGTCAAACTAAATAAGACATTTAGCCAGTGTCAGGGGAGTCATAGCCCACCCAAAATGTTGAGGTGAAAATGGAAGAAAGACAATTTAATGTTAATTTCACTACTGTACCACCATAAAATATTACTGAAGTCAGAAGCTCCGCTGCTCTTCCCCAAACTTGCCGAATATTTCAATGTAATTAAACTGCTAAAGCGAGTCTGACAGAGAGAAAGGGAGGTGGAGGCAAATCCATATCCAGAGACTGGGGAACATCATGTCCCAATGTCACAGTCTGAGTGACATACGGGCTGGATAGTCAGCCACTCTGACTAACACTTCAGTGCGCCGGAAAACACCCTCACCATGAAGTTAAACCACTAGCAGAGTTTAATCAGAGTTGAGGTAATGAAAAATCAGGATATGACAGACATTTTGAAGAGTTGGGGAATGATGTTTATTTCCCAAACTAGCAGGGTGTGGAGACATTGAGTTACCAGACTGATTCCAGTACGTTATACTCTAGACATAGAACAAACCGTGCGCTATGCTTAATTTACTCTCAAACACTGTAGCATAAAAAAGTAAGATTCCCACAATAAATGCCAATGTCTGGAAACAAATAATTTGTTACAGAAACAAAGAACTAGAAGTTTTTCATGTCTGAGGAAAAGAACAATTTTCTTGCAAGAATGTGAAAGTTTTAATGTACCCAATTTCATGTACAGAGATAATTTGCCAAATTGTATGTTAAATGCCCTTAAAATGTGGCTCAATCAAAACTTTCACTTTAAGATCACCTGAGATCACCATAGACTTAAAGGTGCAATGTGTAATATTTCTGAGGATCTATAGACATAAATGCAATATAAGATCCATAACTATGTTTTCAGTGTACCTTGCATAATGAACCGTTATGTTTTTATTACCTTAGAATGAGACCATATCTCCATAACCGCGGGCACCCCCTTCTATTGAGGTCGACATGTTGTGTCGTCATGTTTGTATTGTAGCCAACAGCGAACAAACATCGCTACAGAGCGCGTTTGGTAACTACATTGAAACAAAAAGTAGCAGTAAAAAAGCTGAAGAAGTAGAAGCAGCAACTAAATGAAGGAGCACAGCTCTTGTGCTAAACAATAGCTGTGCTTTTGCTTCGAAGAAGCGAAAGTATGAGTATTAATTTTCCCATTGTCTTTTGTTGTTTGATTCGACACAGACGGAAGCAAGTATATTAGGCTGCTGTCACTTTAAGGCCACATGCACTGATCCAATATAGTGTTATATTGGTTCACTTAAGACATAACTGACTGTGTTGCCACAAATACTCCCCAAGCAGGACTCAATGTTCACTTTGCTTGTCCGTGTGTTCCACAAGTCTTGGAGAACAGTATCTCTTTCACGGCTTAATGCGATTTTAATAACTCTTTTTTTTATTATTGAGCACATCCTGCAGTTTAGCCACAGTAGACTGCATTTAAGTGTACTGTAATGTTGAATGAACGGATTTTATGGTAAATGTATGGTGAACTGAAATGTACTGTATTATCATTTCAATTGCTTCGAAGTGTGCCTCTGGAATAGCCTTGCTGATATTGTTCGTTGCTCAGACTCGCTCTCCCAGTTTAAAACTAGACTAAAGACGCATCTATTTAGCCAGGCATTCATATACATTTTTTATCTTACAGTTACTGTAAATTCGGCCTCTAGTTCATAAACGCCAGAGGAGAACTGGCCCCCGACTGAGCCTGGGTTCTCCCAAGGTTTTTTTTTCTCCATTGGGTGATCTGATGGAGTTTTAGGACACCATTAGGTCACTTGATGGAGTTTTTCGGTTCCTTGCCACTGTTGCCTTTGGCTTGCTCAGTCGGGGTAATTCAAATTAATTAACCAATCATACCATTGATCAGCTCTACCAAACTTGGATGTCTTTTTTCCAGTAATAAACAAACATTGTTAAGTTGTTTTGATTGATACTGTGAAGCAGCTTTGATACAATCTGTATTGTGAAAAGCGCTATATAAATATATTTGACTTGACTTGACTATTGAAATACTGCTAAAATTATAATCAAATACTTCACATATGCCGATAGTTATCATTTGTTCAAAAATATGTGTAGTTTAAAGCATGACAAAAGAGTATTAAAACACTGCTTTAAATTTTTAACATGACTTTATTACAAAGTGCACCGTTTAAAAGTGTACTTAAGTGCGTTAAGAAATAGTCATGAAAGTGTACTATCTATATGTCTGTCTATTTCTGATCACTTTGATGTCCTCTAGTTTAAAAGGCCTGCTATGCTGAGCATGCTGAGTGTGCCATCGGTGATTCATATCTGAAACTATTAACACACTCTCGCGTTACCGTCTTCCCTCTGGGTGTCTATACAGGGGTGTTTAATGCAGGAAGAGACCTGAGCTAAAAGAGCCAACGTTACAAGACACCGAAGCCGCCCACATGTGGCACAGGTATCAGTTAGAGGGCAAGGAGGAATAATATTAGTTTGCACCTGTCACAGAGAGAAAAAGTTTTTCACAGTCAGCGAGGAGCCATCTATCATATCAGAGTCACTGAGTCTAGTCCACTGACAGGAAGGCAAGGAAGAGTTAACGGAGACAGCGAGGGTGGGCTGATTACGCTGACCTCATGTGTGTGTGAGTGTGTTGAAGCTAAGGGGCCTTTTGAAATGAATCGTGTTTATTACGCTCTCGGGCTGGCATGTGGAAAGAGGGCCTCTTGTATTATGAAGTATGATCAAACTGCCTAATGCAGGAAGGAAAGCAGGGGGGGAAATGCAGTTTCTCTCACATAAACAAAGAAACAAACACAAAACAGTCAGTGATGTGAAGTGGTGTTCTGAAATGAGACAAAAACTTCACTGTTTTTTTATGTAAAATGTTAGCTACACTTAATGTTGACAACATTTTCAGGTTAAATAAACAAACATTACTTGGTGTATCCTAGGTGTATACTGTATGACTACTTCTTTCAGCCAAACACAATCAGAGTTATATTGAATAATATCCTGGCTCTTCCAAGCTTTATAATGGGAGTGAATGCTAACTGAGATTTTGATGCCCCAAAAAAATGCACATCCATCCATCATAAAAGTAATCCATACGGCTCCAGGGGATTAATAAAGGCCTTCTGAAGCGAAGCTAAGCGACGTGTTTTTATAAGAAAAATATCCATATTTGTAACTTTATAAACCATATACGCGCTGAAGTTCCGGCTGAAGATTGACCTCTGACCCGTTAGGTCACTCTTCAGCCAGATCTCGACTCGCGTACGGCTGTTACCATTAGTGGAAGCATGAGAGATCTTTTTTTAAGGAGTTACAATTATTTTTCTTGATTATAGATACACTTTACACTTCCAGCTTTACAATAGATTTCCTAATAATTTTCAAAACCTTGCAAACCTGTTTAACTTTCTTTCAAATCTCAAATTTGGAGGTTTTGTTTCTTGTTCATATTGTTCCTAAAAGTTCTAGTCCCTTACAGAAAAACCACATGTATTTCACATGTGTGAAAACACATGTTATCCCATGTGACAACATGGACATGTGATTTTGCACATGTTAAATTTCACATGTGAAATGTGTGGAACACATGTGCTTTGCACATGTTAAAGGTAATTTGCACATGGGAAACATGTGGTTTTGGAACATTTTCATGGTGTAATGTGTGAACCCCATGTATATTCCCATGTGAAACCCATGTGATTGCATGTGAAACCCATGTGATTACCTGTGAAAACCCATGTGATTACATGTGAAACCCATGTGATTACATGTGAAACTTGTGTAAATTGTGATGTAAAAAAACCCATGTGAAACCCATGGGATTGCATGTGAAACCCATGTGATTACATGTGAAATCCATGGGATTGCATGTGAAACCCATGTGATTACATGTGAAATCCATGGGATTGCATGTGAAACCCATGTGATTGCATGTGAAATCCATGGGATTACATGTGAAACTTGTGTAAATTGTGATGTACAAATACCCATGTGAAACCCATGGGATTGCATGTGAAACCCATGTGATTTCATGTGAAATCCATGGGATTACATGTGAAACTTGAGTAAATTCTGATGTAGAAATACCCATGTGAAACCCATGGGATTGCATGTGAAACCCATGTAAAAACAATAGAAATCCAGGTGAAACTTTTTATTTCATTTCAAAATATGCAATACAAATTGAATGTTTAAAACAAACAAACCAAATTAAAATTATACATAAATACATAAAAAGCCGCAAAAAACGCAGGTATACGCGCATGTGTGTGTGTGTGGTGTGCATTTGTGAAAGTGTGTTGTCTCAGTCCTTTGTGTCTCCTGCAGCAGGCATCCTGTTTTGGGATAGAAAAAGATCAAAGATTAGGGCAGTGCAAACCATAGACTGTAAAAAAAAAAATATGGACGTAGTGTCCGTGACGTCACCCCGTAGGTTTCTAAAAAGCATTTTTGAAGCCTAAAGTGGATGGGGCTTAATAATTAATTATTATTCATTTGTAATGTTATTATGTCATTAAACGTTTTACGTAAATATGCTATGGAAACAAAAAATGCTGACGAACAGCAATGCCGTTTACATCTTGCTTAAAACAACTGTATAAGACGAGTGGTGCGTCTCATTTATAAAAAAACTATTGACAGTTTGTGAATAGATCACAATGTAGACTGAGAAATAAACTGAGTCATCAGTCCTCGCGCATGTCGGATTCGCAAATGTGAACAGACCACACTTGGATGTTGGATCGTCTGAATATTACCTTTCTGCTCGTCTCCTCAGATCTTTTAACTTTTGTGCCATGCAGACCTTGCTCTCAGTGCCTCCGATGCCTGGGTGCCTCTTTTTGACATGGTCTGTAAGAAATGAGATTGATTACATTAAAATTTGAAAACAAGTTTGACATGACGTGAAATAACTGCCAGATTCAAACTGTGCTATGGCTGCTCAGCGCTTGTCATATATAATAACTATTGATAAAAGATATTCAGACATGCTTACCAATTATTAGCTGCACCTTTTGTAGGTCAAGGCTCTTTTTTTTAATTTTTTTTTTTTTTTTTTTTTTTTAGAAAACAGTTTTTTATTTATTTATATTATTTCACAATTGTATAGTTTTTAATGTTTTTTTTTTTTTTGGGGGGGGGGGGGGGGGGGGGCATAAGAGACATAAACATTTGTACCAAGACAATTAGTGTATGTTTGACATTACTGTATGTTTGGCGTTTGACTTACTAATCATATGGTTCATCAATAGTGCTTTAGAGATGATGATCAGCTCTACTCTGCTACGGTGCAGGGCATCAGCACTGAAGGATCTAGGAACACAACAAGCCATTTGTCACTGAGCCAACAATGCAATGCCAGGTTTATTAAAAGGAAAGAAGCTACAGCAGAGGTGAAATGCAGAAAAAGAGAAGAATTTAAAGAATATACAGAATATAATTTCTTAACTAGGATAACAGAATTTGTTTTTGGGTTTATTATTCATTTAATTTTGCTCATACAGTGTAACTTCGTTTAGATGTCAAAACCTTCTTAAAATAAACAATTTAAAAAAAAATTGAGAAATAAAATGAGCTTATTTAATGAGCTTCCTCGGCTCACCTGTGTCCTAACGTTACTTCTCCGGCAGCAGCTTTCTTCAGAAATGTTGAAGTCGTGGAGCTTTCTCTCTGTTATGGGTTATTTTGTTACTACTGAAATCACAGAAATTTTTTTAGCTAACGTTAGTCAAAATGTGTTTAACGTTAGCACTGAGCTAAGTTAACGTTAGTTTCAGCCAATTTTCTTGCTCCTGAGTAACATCCCCGATAAGTTATGTTTACGTTTGTTTTAAATAAATTAGCTCACTTCCAAGTAAGTTAAAACCTTTACAAAACATCTCATCTACACATAAGAGGTGATTAAAAGCCCAAAGTTTAATAAATAAAAGTTCAACCGAGTTAACGTTACCTTAGCCTAACATTAGCTAACGTTACCTCTTCTGAAAACGGTTGAGATCCTAACGATCCTAACGGACTTTTTCCTAAGACACTACACCATGTCTATAAAATAAATTTTTAACCAAACCGTGTCAATTACAAGTAAGAGAAATGTCAAAAACAGTTGTGAGCATTATTCGTGTGATTTTAGAGACTAATCTCATCTGAAAAAAGCCGTGAAAAGTTGAAACAACACCAAGAGAGGGAGTTTTGTTGATTACCAGTAGCAGTTGTCCCGCGCCGTTTCCATGGCAACTCTGCGCGCTGGCCTGCAGTGTTTGAGAGACTCGAAAGTTCACGCGCTCGGCATTGATTAAACCACGTCAAAATCATGCAGCACTTAAAATGAAAAGTTTAATATCCACTTTATTTTATTTGAAAACGTGCTTGCAAAATTTGTATAACATCACTTTGCTTTTGATTTTATTTTTAATATAAATAAAGCCAGTCTTTATAGTGCTTTCAGATTATCTTTCAATGGTAGGCTACACACACATAAGCTACTGCTTTCATATTCTATTTACAAAGCACTTTTCAGGACATCTTTATATATATATATATATATATATATATATATATATATATATATATATATATATATATATATATTATATATATATATATATACAAAGCACTTTTCAGGACATCTTTATATATATATATATATATATATTTACAAAGCACTTTTCAGGACATCTTTATATATATAAATAAATATATATATATATATATATATATATATATATATATATATATATATATATATATATATATATATATATATATATATATATAGGGGAGACCGGGGATGGTTGTAACACGGGTCAGTTGTAACAATTCCAATTTGTCCAATCAGGAACTAGTTACAAATCACCTGATTCACTTCACACATGCTAAGTTTAGTTCTTATTACACATGTGATAAAGTAGATCCCTGTGGCAGACACAGCACATGCTAGAGTAGAAAAAACAATTTTGAGGTAAGAAAGTTACTTTTTTTAAGTTTTTTGTTTTTGTTATGGGAATTTCTGCTTTGTAGTTAAACTCATCAAACTTTTATTATGTTTATTGTGTGTCTGTGTAGATATTTTCCATGCAAGTTGTTATGTGCTAATGTTTTGCCTGTTAGCTGTAAGGTGAGCTAGTTCATGGCTACATGACTCTGGGTTAGTTGTAACAACAAGACTCTGGGTTAGTTGTAACAACAATGCCAGAGTAACAAAACACACACACACACACACACACACACACACACACACACACACACACACACACACACACACACACACACACACACACACACACACACACACACACACACACACACACACACACACACACACACACAAAATATTTTATTATGGCCAATACTAACACTGGCAGTACAAAACATGCTTACAAACAAACAATGTTTGTGTTCAAGTTCAATTTATAATGGTCAATCATAACTGAGAGTGACAAACACTCTGAGACTAAGAGTGACACACACACAATCAGTTATATTGAAAGTCAGTGTTGAATAAAAACCTTTCAAAATATTTTTTTGGTCAAAATCCTTATTTCATTATGTTACATATCACCCCGGTGGATATCATAATGTTACATCTCACCCCAGGGTATGTTACAACTAACCCAGTCTATGGGGTGAATTGTAACATTTCACTCCTCGTGTTTGAAACTAAACCATGCATTTTCTGTTTGTGTTGCAAAGATAATAGCTATCTCATTTAATAGCAGACACTTGTAACTAGTTTGGATCACATTTTGAACACACTGGCTTCAAAGTACTACAAGATATAGACAGAAAGGTCAAAATTGTTACAACCATCCCCGGTCTCCCCTATATATATATATATATATATATATATATATAAAGATGTCCTGAAAAGTGCTTTGTAAATAGAATATGAAAGCAGTCTATTGATTATATCAAATAGTATACTGATTATGTAAAATATATTTATAATATAGCTTTAGAAATGGTAAATAGTGTTGAAATAAAAGTACTGCAAAAACTCATTTGATTAAAAACTATACGCTACATTATCATTAAAATATTTTCATGAATATTTTCACATTAGTAGGCAAATGTGGGCCTAGGCCTACACATGCATTATAAGCTTTGTGGTCTATGCATTTTGTGTGAATAAGTCTATTGAAGCTAAAAATGTACAGTATTTGTGACATGGTAAAATAATTCACATCTTAAAACCTATTACAACGTGCAAATATATTTCACATGAGCTCCACATTATTACCTATAACATGTTTTCCACATGTGCCACGTGTTCCATTAAGTTCACATGTGGTGACATGTTGTTCACATGTGATGACGTTGTTCACATGTGGTCGAACATTACTCACATGTGGTGACATGTTGTTCACATGTGGTGAAATATTGTTCACATGTGGTGAAATGTTGTTCACATGTGATGACATGTTGTTCATATGTGGTCACATGTGGGCACATGTGGTCACATGTGGGCACATGTGGAAAACATGTGATAACATGTGAAATTCATGTGTTTTTTCTGTAAGGGGTACTTTACCAAACCATGAGTTATCAGCATTCAGATTTAGAGGATGCATGAAGACCTGAACCACTTTCGTGAAGCCAAAAGACAAATTAAAGATCCAATATCCTCCTGAGCTGGTGACCCAGAAATCCAAGCAGCAAACGAAATTTAAACCAACACTCTTCAGGGTTCATCTTAGTCCACTACTCACAGGGGGAGATGCCATGTTTATTGATTCATTTACTCAGCGGAAAAAAAAACAATAAATCTAGCTAACAAGAAAAGACCTCCTCGTTGGTCATCCGATTTCTCTGCACCCATGGAGTCTGAGGGGCCAGAACAGCCCTCAGGCGTGTGTTGTGGTCCAGCTACTCTTAACTTGCGTTGTGAATTATGAGAAGGGGTTGTGGCGGGGATTACATGAGTAAGGAAACAGCTCTATTCTGAGGACCATCTTCTTTTGTTGGTGTTGCAAGAAATTAGAAAAGTGTGATTTTTTTAATGCTTAATATATTTTTGTCCCTCTCCCCAGGTGACCCATTGGCACAACCCATTGCATGAATTTGGGCGAAGCATTAACAAATCTTGCCGATCCCAAACTTTTGAACGGTACAGTGTATTGTTGTGGAAACATTAATTTAATTTACTCTAACCCTATAAGTCATGTGAGAGGCTCAGTGGGTAGCACTGCCACCCCACAGTCCTCAGTTTGAGTCCCGACTGAGCCAGGAGGCCATGTGTGGAGTTTGCATGTTCTCCCTGTGTCCCAGCATGGGTTTTCCTCTGGGTGCTCTGGTTTCCCCCACAATCAAAAAACATGCAGTTGTAACAAACTTGGCTTGCAACTTAAGTAAACCAGTAGTCACTTAAAAGTGCAAGACACTCATAAGGCATGAATGAATAAGGGAAAAAACTGTATCAGTACTTGAAATCAGACAAAGATATGCATAAGCAGGTTAACCAACAAGGTATATTGATAACTCAATAGTCAAATCAGAAAAAATAACACTTATCCTAGAGTCCTTGATCAAATATTCCATGCGTGATAAGTATTGTCCTTATGTGTGAATCCTTAGTCCTTGAGACCAACAAATGAATTAAAATGTCATGAAAGGAAATAACAAAAATACCAAAAACCCCAAGTCTTCTCTTGAACCTTGATGGGTAATTAGTTCATAAACAACTTCAAAGTAGAAGACTAAAAAACACCAATCTGTTTGTTTCAAACAGGATCACCTACCGACGCTAAATTGTATGTAGGTGTGAATGGTGTGTGTGTTGTGTGTGTTGTGTGTGTGTGTGTGTGTGTGTGTGTGTGTGTGTGTGTGTGTGTGTGTGTGTGTGTGTGTGTGTGTGTGTGTGTGTGTGTGTGTGTGTGTGTGTGTGTGTGTGTGTGTGTGTGTGTGTGTGTGTGTGTGTGTGTGTGTGTGTGTGTGTGTGTGTGTGTGTGTGTGTGTGTGTGTGTCATATAGTGTGGAGGGTTGGGGAAACACCTGGCGACCTAACCCAGAAAAGAAAATTCATGGACAGTCTCTCGCATATGGCAAAAGATTGCACATAGAATCACCAAGAGTCAGGGAGTAGGCTACCAGGCAGGTCGTGACCGCATTACAGTTCCATATCAATTCGCCAGATGATTTCTAAACTCACAATGACCACAGGACTATGGTCATGGAGCCACCAGAGGACTTGATCTCCAATATACAAAGGACAATTGTGCATTTTTTTTCTGGGATGGACAACATTGGATCTGCTGTATTATACCTACCAGTACAAGACGGTGGCCAAGGACTGCTGGATGTGATAAATAGAATCTTTCAGGATTCAAGCTGCACAGAGATTTCTATATGATAAAGATGTGCTTTGGGGAAAAACTGCAAGTGCGATCATGAGGAGAGTTGGTGGCTTTGAACTTGATAAACAACTATTTTTAATGAAGCTTGAAGAGATGAACTTTTTTTTTATAGAGCTATGTTGCAAACATGGAAAGCTGTTATTAGAACAGAACAGAGTATGGACAATCTAGAACTCTGGGTACCGAAAGAACCACTTTTTTTGAATCCCTTGATTCAAACCAGATTGCTGTCTTCTGTAACTATACGACAATGTATATTAAGGAATGGAATTGTAAAGCTGGATCATTTACTGACTGAAGAAGGATGGAAATCGATTGATGAACTTCAAGAAGCAACGGGCTTGAGATCTTCACGTCTGGTGTCAAAACTAAAGGAAAAAATTTACAACGCATTATCAAGTCGATACAGGACATTTATTGCACAAAGACATGAGAATATCCAGGACATGTGGAATAATGTGCAATTTCCAGAACTCTAGCAATAAAAGAGAACGAAGAAGAAGTTGTGGATGCCATTTTATCCTTCAAGAACCCTCAGTTGTATTCCTCTAAAAGCAAGTCAAAGAAAGAAATGTACAATATTACAGTAAAAACAATTCATCAAGACTCTTTGAGAAAGCAAAAAGTTTCGAAGTGGCCAGATTGGTTGAGGCCAGACTTCCTGATAAGAGACAGGTTGAGGGCCTTATATAAACCTCCTGTAGGCGATCTACAATGGATGATTATTTATGGAGCGATAGCAACAAACGGACATGTGGCAGACCTCAATACAGCTGTAAAAGTGGAATGTCGATTCTGTGGGGAAAAATAGGATTTGGAGCATTTGTTTGTGTGAGAGATTAAGGTAGCTTATATTTAAATTGCTTGGGAACTGGTTTAGGAAATTTGATGAGAACTTTTCAGATAAGGTGTTTATTGGAGGAATCAAATATACAGTACATTTAAAAAAAGGAAATGTGTTTATTAAATTACCTGATTGGAACAGCTAAGCTGGCAGTGTGGAAAACACGGAAAAATAAAGGTTTACAATTGGCAACTAGATCCTGAAGAAATGGGCAAGCGACTTATAGCAGGGAGGCTTAAGATTGAATTTGCAAAAATCATACTAATTTGTTCGAGTGAGGTTGTATGAATTCGTACGAATTAGCCACCTCGTAAAAATCGTACGAATTGCAGTGAGATCGGGTTGGGTAACTGCAGTATAAGTAGAAGAATTTACTCTGGGACATTAAATTAATGAAAAAAATGCCCACCCTAGCGTCACTTGTGGCCACATTAACACCTCGGTGTGCAGTATTTTTGTAATAATTCAACGACCATCATCAATTATTCCTTACTTGTTTATCTTTGCATTACTCAATATGCCATTTTTTCAGGATCTACTGTATCCATCAGTCGAGACAAAAACAAAAACTGAAATCAATCCTCATGAAGCCCAAATCTAAACCATCTGAAGCATCAAAGCCATTTTCTTGATCTTTAGACTACAAGCATTGTCTGGCATTTTTGAAAGCGTCAGATGTAAGATGTGGTAACTAGAAGCCCAACTAATACCTGCCAGTTAACTCTGCACCTGCCAAAAAAGTTCTGCATGCATGGTTTTCTGAGGATTTTCCATAATTGGGAAGAAAAAAAAAAAAACTGAGGCTCTGACAAGAACTACCCATCTCGAAAACAAAGTTCTGGTTGCCCAAAGCTTCACAATCTTCTTAAAAGCCCTACAACTCTCCCTGCTTTAAATCACAAGATGAGTATTCCCAAAACAGGACACATCATTTGCTCATCAGCATATTCAAAAAACACAGGCCCATCTGAAAAACTATTGTTTTGGATATCTCCGGTGGGGCATTTGCTTCAACAAGTCTTGAAACATGTGCTTCTCAAACGTGAACCATATGTCGGCGTCCATAATGGCTGTATTTATCCAAAATGAGAAACAGGGTGTCATGGAACCTACTGGCATGTTGGTGCCTTCGGGGCAGGTCCATACTCATGTTTTTTATTTTAAAAGCATCTGAAATACCCCCCAAGTATGCACAGAGAGGAGAGAGGGGCCCTCTTTGTGAGAGTGTAAATAATCTAAATGTGGTGAAGAATTGGATTTCTAGCATTTGGTCATTTTCTAGGTTAGTAGAACATGCATTTTTCATTAAATAGTCTATTTTGAACCTAGATTTGATGTGATTCACCGTTCAAGGACCAAAGCGACTTTTAGACTTTTAGACCACCAAAATGACACTCTGGTGTCATATTCAGCTCCTTTCAAAGGATTCCATTATTTTACCCAAGACTGAACTTTTTAGTTCCATCATTTTTTAATCCTCATGTGGTTCAAGTCCTGCATGGAGAAAAAAGGGGATCAAAATATCTATATAACAGTGTAATTGTATTATTCTAGTGTATATATAACAGCACAATATTGGATTTGAAATCTGATATTTAAAGAGGAATTGAGAAATGTCAAAACTTTTTAATGCCATGGAGCCCTTCCTAAAATATAGACACAGCAATTCCAGCCCATTCTCACCCCAAGGCGTCATCTAACTGACGCCTTGGGAATCAGTTTGACCATGCTTCAATATTCGACGCTAAAGGTACCCTTTAGCGTCAGTTAGTTGACGCGATCCCAGGGCGTCATCTAACTGACGCGTTACCCTTAGCGTCAGTTAGATGACGCCCTTCTACCCAGACCTAAACCTACCCGCGTCATCTAACTGACGCGTTACCCTTAGCGTCAGTTAGATGACGCCCTGGGATCGCGTCAACTAACTGACGCTAACTGGTACCTTTAGCGTCGAATATTGAAGCATGGTCAAAATTGTCAGTTAGATGACGCCTTGGGGTGAGAATGCGTTGGCAATTCTGTACATTTCATGAATAAAAAATAATTTATACTGTATAAAAATAAAACTATTATGTGTTATCTAGATTTTTTATTTATTTATTTTATATTAAATTATCTAATTTTATTTATTATATATATATATATTACATTAGTAAAATTATTGAGCTAAACAAAATTCTTTTATTTTATAATTGTTAATTCTTATAAAATTATATTTATTTGTTTTTATATGAGTTATTTAATCTATGTAATATGAGTTATTTAAGTTATGTAAGGTATCAACATGCTTTTAATATTATACAGAGTACAGTACATGCATTTGAGCGCATCTTACAAACATGGTGCATTGAAACAATATCTACACTACAATTCAAAAGTTTGGGTTACAAAATATTTTTAGTTACAATAAATCCTCAAAAAATGTATCAGGGTTTCCGCAAAAACATATTAAGCAGCACAACATCGATAATAATAATAAATGTTTCTTGAGCACCAAGTACATAGTAGTACATTAGAGTGATTTCTGAAGGATCATGTGACAATTGAAGACTAAAGCAATGATGCTGAAAATTCAGCTTTACCATCACAGGAATAAATTATATTTTACAATTCAATTAAAATGGAAAACAGTATTTTAGGTTTTTTTTACTGTATTTTTGATCAAATAAATTCAGCCTTGGTGAGCATAAGATACTTACGTTAGTGTACTTATATTGTTGTCCAATCAACATTGATTCAATCAGACCTTCTGAACACAATGACAGCCATTACATCATCACATACTGTTATGCTGCACAGTCACCATCCAAACAGGGAAAAATCATTACATGAAACCTTGCGGTTGATTGCTACAAATGTACAAATGCCCACCACAAAATCACAACACAAGTCAAGCACTGACACTCTGACTGCAGCACGGGTTAACTGAGACGCTCCGTTGAGTGAAAATCACTTTACACCAGGAAATGAGTTTCCACTATCTGTGGAAAGTGTTTGCTGTAATCAAAGGCAGTGCAGTTCCCATAAAACGAAGCAAGCGTACACATGGGGAACGTTTCGCCTAATCACTGTTTCTCTCCAACTGGCTTAGTGAATAATTGGACCACTGTTTACAGTTTATTTGGCCGATCTTGAGTGTGGATTAAACGACCTCCACAGCTGTATGCCCAGATATATGGATATATAGGTTGAGACCAAGAAAAATAATCATGGAGCATAAAATTCTAGTTGGCTCTTGCATACGAGATTGTAAAGTTCATTATTGTAAACAGTTTTTTTTAAAACTGTTATTCAAAATGAACACACAACCACGTGCATACTATATTTCTACCATTATATACATAAACACGACATGCTAACCATAATCAGCATATTATACAATCTAATCAAGATTTCCTTTCCCTTCAAACATTTTGGCCCCCGAACAAACTCAAAAATCGTCATATTAACAGTAAAATCTGTTTTTAGCATATTTTGTGATTAATTTTACTGTGATATGAAAAAAACTATAGAAGCTTGCTTCCACCACAGAATAAAAATAAAAAAGATAATTGCAAGACTTTGATATAAACTCACAATTCTGACTTTTTTATCTCGCAATTGCAAGTTTATATATTGCGAGTTATAAAGTCAGTGTTGCGAAATATAAACTTGCAATTCTGCCTTTTTTCCTCAGAATTGCAAGTTATAAGTGTTTACTTTATTTCTCTCAATTGTGAGTTCATAACTTAATTCTGATTTTTCCCATGGTGGAAACAAGCTTCCATAAGAGGTAGAGAAAATGCAGAAATCCTACGAATAAACGAATAAAAATGCTGTTTTATGCTGCAAGGCCAGGTAGTGAAGTTACTTTGTAAAGAAACTACGCGCCGATAGACTGAACTCGTAATATGCATGTGCATGACATTACCGTTTTTGCAAGTTCATGTTTTTGTAGTTTACATGGAGACAATAACGATATTGTTTTCAACGGTGTGATTTTTTAAATGCTTACATTTTCAGGCAGCCAAAACACTGCTGTAGTGTAAATGAACGGCCATTAAAGTTTTTTACATTTTTAGTTGAAAATGATGCTGTGTAAATGGCCCCTTATTCTGTTCACTGAACGCATTTAATAACAGATTTGCTAACTATTCATTCACCCCACACATTTTGTGGGGACGTCTTTTTGTAAACAACAAAAGGAAAAACTATGGTCCAACTAAGGAGCTGTTTACACGACACCGTTTTCAACTAAAAAACTATGTTTAAAAACTAAAACCTTTTATGTGTTTTGGCCGTTCATTTACACGACAATGGTGTTTTGGGTGCCTGAAAACGCAAACTTTTGAAAACGTTTATTCAAGTAAATGTTCAGTTAAAGTGATTTTTTTGAAAACAGTCTCTGTGTAAACAACAAAAACGCAAATCTCTGAAAATAATGACGTCATGTATTACGTGTTCAATCTATAGAGTTTCAACGTGTTCAATCTATAGTGTTTCATCGTCATCTTCTGGCCTGACAGCAGAATAAAGCGTTTTTATTCGTTTTTGCGGATCTGTGTGATTGGGGATCGTTTTGACAATGAAAAACTTCTCCATTTTAAGCAGTGCATGATGGGACAGCGTGTCTGGAGAACAATTGCGAAATTGTACATTATGGACCCAGTGGGGCAAATGGAGTGGATGGCATAAATGTAATGGTGTAGATAATTCCTCTCATCCATCATGGTCTGTCGCTCTACTGCTGTAATGGTAGGCCGGTGTACGGTACAGTTGGGAGCAATATCACTTAAACTACAACATATGCTTCAGAGCCTCCAGATATATGCTAGATTTCATCATTTACAGCACAAATGCTGATGTTTGGCAGGTCAGTTTCACGCTCAACACTCACAGCTTTCTGCATGTCACATCTTAATCCTATAGATTAACATAGTAAACACAAATGTGAGTGTCAATTAGCATAATTACTTTAAATAAACAGTAACAAGAATGGGGAAAATATAAAAATGTGACCCAGGTGGTCTCTAAAACTACTGAATTTGTTCCTGTTGCAGTAAAAGTCTAAAATTGTGGAGCTTGTTACGTTTCTTGACCCGCTGTAGCTCTAACCTTAAACATCTATATTACAGTGGGAAGTTCAATGAAAAATAAATATCTGACAATCAAAAATATAAACCATCAATAGAACAAAGCAGCTATGCTAATAAAATCATTTTGTTTTGAACAGCTGAAAGTCATTATTTCTCTCACAGTCTTTGCAGTTGTAAAATTAAATATGACTTTGTACAAGAATGATGATGTATGAATGTTACACAAGCACAAGTGTTTGAATATCAACTTGATTTAAACTTGCAGATGTGCCATCATTTCCCTCAATAACTGTACCAATGGAATTTATTGAACTGCTTATTTTACTGCTGTCTCTAATTCATGGTTTGTAGATCTCTCTATCATTCACACTTGATAGAGAGATCAATAAAAATATATGTGACAGATGGAAGTCTTATACATCACTTATATACACAGCTACTTAGTAGCATATAGCGTACATCTAAAAGGGAAGACTGTCTGCTTAATATCTGCTAACACTATATTTTGATGCTTCTCCAACAGACATTCTACTGACTATAACTTTGCAAGTATGTGTCAACTTATACTAATCCTAACTAACAGTCTACTAATACTCTAAATACTCTAACTCAAATCTACATAACTAAATGAATAGAAAAATGAAAAAAATACATGATTAGAAAAGTAAATAATTACATGAATAAAAAACAAATAATTACCTTGAATAGAAACAAATAAATAAATAAGAAAAATTGCATGCATAGAAAAATAAATAATTAAATGCATAGAAAAAATAAAGAATCAATAGAAATACATATTTAAATAATTAGCAAAATAAATAAATGAATAAAAAAATAAAAATAAATGAACAGCAAAACGAACGAATGAAAAAAATGAATAGAAAATAAATTGAATGCATAAAAAATGAATAGACAAGTAAATAATGAAATGAACAAAAATAAATAATTAAACGAAGTACGAACAGCAAAATGAATGAATGCAAAGAAAAATAAATAATTAAATGTGTAGAAAAAAATAATTACATGCAATATAAATATAACTTTTTCTATGCATATTTTTTTCTATTCATGTAATTATTTTTTTCTATACATTTAATTAAATTATTTTTCTTTGCATTCATTCATTTTGCTGTTCGTTTAATTATTTATTTTGTGTTTATTTATTTATTTATTTATCCATGCAATATAAATATAACTTGTTCTATACATATTTTTTTCTATTCATGGATAAATAAATAAATAAATGAACACAAAATAAATAATTAAATGAACAGCAAAATGAAATGAAATGGAAAATAAATATCATGAATAGAAAAATAAAAAATAAATGCATAGACAAATGAATAATTAAATGAACAGCTGAATGAACGAATGAATGAATAAATTAATGACTCCAACTTTCTGTTTCAGCACTCCATCCACCCCAACTCAAAGTCTCTGAGTCTCATCTCCTTTACACACGTGTGAGATTCTGATGCAAAACACTAGACCACATTAAAAGCCTCTCACTCTTCATGTTTATGGCCCTCAAGGGTTTGGATGATTTTTTTCTAGTAAACATCATACATTTTCCTCAAATCAAAAGGTCTTTAGTTAAAAAGTCAAACATGCACATCTCATAAAATGCAGCCAAGACAGATTTCCAGCGGCATAAAAATCTTGTGGAATGAACAGAGTGGATTACATACCACAGCAGACCACAATGATTGCTCAGCGGTGAGAGAGTATTTATTGTTAAACATATTAAATTGAAATAATTTTAGAAAATGTGTAATAAAATTATAAGCAGAAAGGATGTTCATTCCTGCAGTTTTCCATGGACGCGGGAAGTAGGGTGCTGCAGGTGCTGCAGCACCCCCTGTTGGCAAACTGTGATGACAATAAAATTATAGCTTAAATATATCTTTGGTTATTGTTTCTGTTCCACAACATTTTGCATGCCATGTTTGGGGTGTGGGATGAAGAGAGGGATATTTTTAGTAATTATTTAATTAAAAATTATTTAATTTATCTTCAGTGTGTAGTATTAGCCAATCAGGTGTCTTGACGCGAATCACGCGATTACGATTCAGCCTACGCAGCACAAAAAAAACAAACAAAAAAATACCTAGTCTAAAAAACTGCTAGTAGTAGTGATATTACGTTAGTCTATAGCAGTATAATTAGCAATGTCACAAAAGAGAATTTTGGATTTTTTTCAATCCAACCCCAAAAACCAGAGGCCGAGGACTAGCGAGAATTCTCCAACTGACTCCTCATCCAGAGGTAACGTTACAGCCCCTACGCCCGAGCAGGACAAGCTAGCTTCTGTCGTTCCCGGTGCTAGCCAATACGACCAGGCTGCTGGTGACACTAACGCTAAAACTTCATATTCAAAAAATTCTCAGTCTGCCCCGACAAGAGTGAGACTGCTGCAGCAGGGACATCACCTTTACCATCTGAGCCATTTCAGCCAAGGAATTTCGACTTCCCCACTAAGCGTTTTGGGACTGAAGGTTTTTCAAGATCAGCTTGGTTTAAAAGTTTGGTAACACTTTATTTGAAGGGGTGTGCATAAGACTGACATGACACTGTCATAAACATGACATAACACCTGTCATGAACATGAAGGAGTCTTTATGAATGTTTATGACTGTTGTCATTAAGTGTCATTCGGTAAATTATGACAGTTTTAATGCAAAGTTGACATTGTTTAAAATGTCTTTGTTATGACAACTTGACATTAACAAAGACAAAAATGTCTTTGTTATGACAACTTGACATTAACAAAGACAAACAATGTCTTTGTTATGACAACTTGACATTACCAAGACAAAAATGTCTTGTTATGACAACTTGACATTACCAAGAATCATAACCTGTCAACCTGTCACAAGTATGTCATAACAGGTCTAATTATCAAACTTAAAAGCATTTCGCTGTAAAACCTTATGACATCTTTTTACTAGTACAATGTTTCCACTTTACTTGAGGACAGGTAAATATTCATGACACGTATAATGGTGTCATACGGCCAAAGTTGTGACAGGTTGACAGGTTATGATTTCTTTGTTAATGTCAAGTTGTCATAACAAAGATATTTCTGTCTTTGTTAATGTCAAGTTGTCATAATCAAGACATTTTTGTCTTTGTTAATGTCAAGTTGTCATAACAAAGACATTTTAAACAATGTCAACTTTGCATTAAAAGTGTCATAATTTACGAATGACACTAAATGACAACAGTCATAAACATCATAAAGACTCCTTCATGTTCATGACAGGTGTTATGTCATGTTTATGACAGTGTCATGTCAGTCTTATGCACACCCCTTCAAATAAAGTGTTACCAAAAGTTAAAGTTTAGTTTAAAATCAGCTTGGTTTAAAAGATGGAAATGGCTCCATTATGTCAATGACACTGACAAAGCACTGTGTTTTATTTGTTGTTCTGTGGTAGCCAAAAAGTTGGTACATGACTTTTACAGAGCTGACGCCGTATTCATCAGAGGGGGATTTTCGAATTGGCGTAAAGCCACAGAAAAATTCAGAGATCACGAAAAGTCATTATTCCACCTTGAAGCTGTGAACAAATCGCTGCGCTAATAGTACACCGATCAGTGCCCTGCTCTCAGACGCGGTGCGAAGGAGCAGAATATGCAGAGCTGTTCTCCAAGATGCCTTCAAGTCAGTACGCTATTTGTCCGACAGGGCTTACCTCTCCGAGGCCGCGATCACGTGAAGGACATTCTGGCGTATGATGATTGACCGCACCGAGTCGCTTCCCGCAGCTCGCCAGTGGATGCTCCGCAGGGATAACTGGCTGTCAGATACGATCCAAAATAAGATCATAGAACTGCTTGCACATGCTGTGCAGCGAAGGTTGGTTTCTGGGGCAATGTTTCTCATTACTTTGGACTGACGCTGATGGCACTACAGACATAAGCTCATCCGAGCAGTTTTCCTGCATGTGCATTATTGGATGCTGATTGTGTCAACAGAGTGTGTTTTTGGGATTTTACAGCGCACCAGATTCTAAAGCAGACACTCTATTCAGGTGCATCACTGACATATTTTTGCGCTTGCACCTGCCGATTGAAAAGCTTCAAGGCTACTGTTTTGACGGGGCAAGTAATATGTCTGGACGTTTCACCGGCGTACGTGCGCGTCTTGCAGAAGTCTGCCCTGGCTCCTTGTTTGTCCATTGTTGCAATCACTCGTTGGATCTTGCTTTGCAAGAGGTGGCCCGGGATGTGGCTCTCGTCGCAGACGTATTTAACTTTGTACAGAACACCTCCAACCTCATCCGAGAGTCAGCAAAACGCAAGAGTTTGTATCAGTCTTTTTTCCCCGACGGAGAACCCGTGTCCAATGTCGCAGCTCTGTGTCCGACAAGATGGTGTGTAAGGACCAAGGCGATATCCAGACTCCTGCAAGGATATGGGCCGCTGTTGGAGACCCTACGAGCTCTCGAAAAGGACCGGAGTGTTCGTGGGGAGACAAGGTCTAAAATATCAGGACTTCTCAAGCAAGCTATGAAGGGCAGAACTGTCTTCGGGCTGTTGTGCTGTGAGGCTATGTTTGGACCTTGTGAGGCTGTGGCAAGAAGTTTGCAGAAGGCTGATGCAAGCGTTTCTGGTGCACTTGAGTGCATTAAAGTTCTCAAAGAGCGCATAGGTAAGCTTTATTCGTTGCTTTTGTTACCTATAATTGCTATTTTTTGTGGACGATTTGCATGTCAATGTCTTTTGCGTGCGTTGGTGTGGTCAAATTAAAACTCTAATTTTACGCGCGTTGGCGTGGTTTAAAAAAAAAGTTCAGACGGGGAGGAAGAAAGCACACCCTGTTTATTTTCTTTATTTAACAAAAGCACAATGTTTTGATTTGATTGTAAGTGGACACATAAAAAAGTAGAAATATCACAGATAATTGTTTCATAATTATTTCTTTTTTCTGTATGAGCATAAATGACGAATTAATTTAAGTTTATTGTGCTACAATGTGAAGAAAATCCAGCAAAACGCGCTGGCGACCTCAGAGGGTTAAACGTAAATAATAACATGTATTATTATTATTATAGATGCACTGAGGGGAGAAGGAGTTGTGGACACAATTTTGTTGAAAGCAAAAGCGTCTGCATCAGCTCTCAGCCTGAAGTGGCCAAAAGATTCCAGGGTCAGCAGAACACCAAATCGTTTTCGGGACACCACTGCGCTGGAGGATTTAGCAGAAAGTGGTGAATTAAAGTGGCGACGGGACTTTTTTGAGGCCGTGGATTTAATGAATTCGGAAATGGAGCGCAGATTCGATCAAGCTGGCTTGTCAACAGCTGCAAAGAGGGAGAGAGTGCTGCTGGATTCTGCAAAGGGCCTTGTTTCAGATGATGACTTGAGTAACCTTCAGCTTCCACAGATGACTTTGCGTCCCTAGGCCTGCAACTGAGGATGCTGGGTGGCCTCACCAAACCACATGCAATTCACTCAGTCCAAGAACTTGCTCGCTTTGTATCAGCTCTACATCCACAAACAAGAGGACTTTTCACCGAGGTGGAACGGCTGATCCACTTGTGCCTTTGTTTACCAGTGTCTACTGCTGGCTCCGAAAGGTCTTTCTCAGCTCTTTCGCCGCCTGAAAACCTGGCTCCGTAGCACTATCACTCAGAGTAGACTTTCTCACATGGCACTGCTTCACATCCACAAAAACATTTTGGATGATCTGGATATTCAGGGTCTCATGGCAGAGTTTATCAGCCGAACTCCAGAGCGCAAATCTACTTTTGGTGTTCCGAAATCATCGTAAGGTAGAAACACGGTGTCTCACATCTCTGCGTCTTTTTCCTGCCGCCGTGCAGGCTCAGATGGTATAATTGTGAATAGCATGACAATAAAGAAACGAATAGTCTGTAAGAATTCTCTTTAGAATTCTATTTAATTTAGAAGTCTTTTAGAATTCTATTTAATTTAGAATCACATATTACTGTCGGATAAAAAATGATTTTGCATAGTCTGTTACTTTGTGGCACTAGCCTTTTTTTGGCTGTTACGCGGTTTACGAACACAATTACTTGTGGTTTTTTTAAAATAAACATACATTGTCATCTAGAAAACCGATCCTGGTGTCGACCTCCTTGTTTTTAGACATTTTGATTATGCATGTATTGCTAATAATATATAATATCATCACATACATTTATACATTGGTTATAAATGACATTTTAGTTTATATGCAAGCGGCAACATATTTAGATAGGCCTACTAGACTTTTTTTTTTTTTGTGTGTGTATTTGTTTTCTGATTTTAACTATAAAGATCGTTGCCGTGCTTGCATCACTCCCTTACTCCTATAGTCCCTATGGCCACTTGGCCTGCGTGAATGCAAATGGGAAAAAAATGTTTTGAGGGAGAATATTAATAATCCGTTACATATAGCGCTTTTCTAGGTACAGTAATACCTTTAAAACCCTTCTAAACTTCTAACCACCCCCCCCCCCCCCCCCACACACACACACACACACACACCCAGCACCCCCTGTCGAAAATGACTTCCCGCGTCTCTGCAGTATTCCAACTTTATTAAGCATATCCAGAGATGGTCTCGGACTGAAATAACCAACCAGGACATCTTTCCCAGCCTGCATAGTCACTGCAGATAATATCTCATTAAATTTATCACATATGTTGACTATGTGGCTTTTATATGTAAATGGCATTATTTTGCAATTTATGAAATTAACAAGGCACATTAAATAGATAACAATACAGAAAAACCAATGACATTTATTTATTATGATTGATTTTATCTGGCATGCATAAAACAGATCGATGTTTCGATAGAGCTGCAAATAATTTATTCACACTCTCTTAAAATGTAAACAAGTGTAAATGTCAACTTTATCATACAGTATATGTCTAAAGGATTAAAGTTTGTCAGGTAAAACATAAGATTATTGATGGAATTTAATCAGACCTGATAGAAGGCTTCCCTAAATATTTAGTTTACATGTAAAGTTTTCCATGTCAAGTTTAATGGTGCAACTCAATAATATTAAGTAGCGTGTACATTGTAACTAGTCATATCTATGTTGTAACTCCTGCACAACTGTGCAAGTGTCCCCTGGTCCGTCATGAAGAGTATGATAGGCTTATATAGTCCATTACTGCGTGATTTTCCCATTTAAAGTTCCCATCTTCTTAAAAGATCTGCAGTTTTACTGATCTACAAACATCTCAATCTGTGGAATGCCAAAAACGCTGCAGTGTTTATGATCATTCTGTCTTTCATCTAACGTTCTATAACATTAATTTAGTCCAAACATTCCCTTCACATTTCGTGTGACCAAGTGATTGTCTGTGTGTGTGTTGAAGGCCCATAACTCTGTTCTATTATGTGCAGTGTTGAAAAAATACACTGAAACGGTTTGTCTTTGTGCCAGCAAACACTAGTCATTAGTCATAGATAGGGTTTTTCTTTCTTCACTGGAGCTCTGCCAATTTGGCTACAGTAACAACAGTGATTAAAGCCCTAGTGATGTCATCCTTAGGGAGCCTCCCTGTTGGCTGGTGCTAAATCACAGATATGGTTGTGATTCTGTGGCTTGGCTCTGAACCTCTTCGGACTTTGCATTTGGGGGAGTAGATTATGCACACACATACTGTACAAATGCTCTTATACACAAAAACATGATGATTGCAGCATGACTGCTAGAAAGCAAACTAATGTAAAGCTGGTTGGTTGGTTGCATTGCTGATAGATGAATGGATGGAGGTGGATGGATGGATACGGATATGGATGGATGTCATGGATGGATGGCTGTCATGGATGGATGATGGACAACTGTGACAGACAGACGAACACACAAACTGTGAGTTGCAGATGGATAGATGTATAGATAATACTACAGATGGATGGATGGATTTTTTTGTACAGTGATGTACCTGAGTGAAATGGCTTCTCGAATAAGAAATACTGTTAGACGAGACTTGATTTGGTCTATCAGGAATTGATTGGATCATTGTCATGTGATAATTTTTGGGATCTCATGTGAGTGAGAGGTTGCTGGAAGGATAGATTATTGTTAAAAGTATCATCAATTGTATAGCCATTTTAGGAATTTATGTATTATGTTACCATGATAACAAACTATCATTGTATACTAAAATCACATGCATAATCTTTGTTTTGTGGCTCTACTATTGAATTAATGAACATATATGGATCAGTCTATTAATTTCCATTGAAATGACTCCTTGTAAACCAGAAAAGGAGGGGCAAGTCAAAATTCACATCTAAACATTATAACTTTTTTAACCAAAGCACTCATTGATAGAAATAAAAAGCCTTTATTTGTTCATGGCCTAAGTAATTTAAAAACAATTATAATCAACTGCACACAAACACATTGCAGGTAATAAGCCTTCATCAGGGTGTCATTGTACTTTCCTTCCTTCCATCCATCCCTCCATCACAGTTGTCCATCCACTCAAATCTCCATCACTATAGGCAAGGCACGTTTTTGTATATAGCACATTTCATACACTATGGCAATTCAAAGTGCATAAAAATAATCACAAAATAAAAGGATAAAACAGTTATTCAAAATGCTTTAAATAGAAATGAATTAAAATAATCACACTATGGCAATTCAAAGAGCTTTGCATAGAAAATAAACAAAATAAAAGCAAGGGAAATTAAAACAGTTATAAAAGGAATTAAAAGAGAATTAGAGTAAAATGAATTAAAGTAGTAAAAGATGATACATAGAATAAACATCTCATCTGGCAAAACACTGGTGTATCTTATTTTGCATATAGTTTTACTCTGACACTGTGTCTGTGGGTGTTTATTCGGCGCACCTAAGAATTCCTTTTGACGTCTCAAATGGACCCGATTTTTCCATAAAATCGGACAGGAGGAGCTCTAGGACTGACTCACGGGGTAACCTCAGGTTCACTGCCCCATCAGTCCGCACCCTAAAACATCCATTTGTTCGGAAGCTCTAGGAATGGAGTCGATCCAGTCTGCACCACACAGAACCTCGAGTTTAATTGACACATCAAACTCACTACTGCACCACAGACCCAAATTATCAGCATTGTTTCATCTTTTTATTTCCCCAATTGAGTGCTCTCTTACCCAATTCAGGCCATTGGCCAGTGAGGAGTTCATTAATCCACCCTGCTGATGATGAAAGCATGCACACATTTCTCTAAGTCAATTTCTCTGGAAACAAAGTTTCAAATTTCAAATATAATATATATTATATTTTTGTATAATATATTTGAGATGATAGTATGCTGATTTAACTGATTTAGAATCACACTGAGATTCCTGACTTGATTTTTAGTTGTTTGACCCCTAACATCAAGGTATGCGTTCACCTTGAGAACTTCATCTTTGTTTCCAAACGCAACGACTTCAGTTTTGTCTTTGTTTAATTGAAGAAAGTTTTGGCACATCCAACTGTTGACTTCATCAATGCATTGGCACAGGGAGTCAATAGGGCTGTTGTCGTTTGGCGATAGGGCTAAGTAGAGCTGTGTGTCGTCTGCATAGCTGTGGTAAGAGATTCGGTTCTTTCTCATTATTTGGTTCAATGGGAGCATGGTTGAATAGGAGTGGCAAGAATTGAGCCTTGAGGGACTCCGTATGTCATGGATGTCCATTTAGACTTATGGTCTCCTATACTCACCTAATAACCTCTCCCTTCTAAGTATGACCTGAACCATTTTAGGACTATCCCAGAAAGCCCAACCCAGTGTTCGAGCCTGTCAAGTACAGTAGATCAATATGTTATTATAGACAGTGTCAAATGCAGCACTGTGGTCGAGTAGTACCAGAATTTATGTTCTGCCTGTATCACTATTTAACCAAATATCATTTATCTTTATGAGTGCTGTCTCTGTGCTGTGATGTGGTCAGAAACAAGATTGAAAATGGTCAAAGTATCCATTTGAGGTTATGAAGTTGTTCAGCTGATTGAAGACAACTTTTTCAATGATCTATGAAAGGAAGATTTGAGATAGATCTGTAATTGCTCAATATGTTGCTATCCAGACCTTTTTCAGGAGGGGCTTGACAACTGCAGTTTTAAGGGACTTTGGAAAAGTCCCATAGAGAAATGAGGAATTTGCCACTTCTAGGAGATCTGCTTCTAAGCAGTTTAACACACATTTGAAAAAGGAAGTGGGGAATGTGTCAAGGGCGCAGGTTGAAGTTTTAAGATGCTGTTCTGTTTCTTCCAACATTTTACCACTAATATCTTCAAAATCATCGATCAATCAAAAGACATAGTTACTTTCTGAGGATGTGGTCTGATCTGTCTTACCTCAGTGCCACACAAGGATATGCTGATCACCTTTCTGATATTATTGATTTTCTCAGAGAAGGAGGCAAACTCACTGCACTTGTTGCATTTCACTGGGAATGTCAATTGGGGCGGGGGGGTGGGGGGTTGTTAGACTACAGTAGCAAAAAGAGTGCATGTGTTGTTTATATTTCTGTCTGTATCGTACCAATACCCAGGGAAGAAGAACGCGAATATGGACGTCAGAGTTGCAAACTGTTTGCGCGATGATTTGCTTTGAGAAAATATATACACTCAACAACTTCATGTTAAAAAAGAACACCCAGAACATCAACATTGTGGACATCTGCAATATACAGTTGACTTTCCTTTTTCCTAAAAGTGTTTTAGTGAACCCTATGATTTCAAACAGGGATATACTTCCGTAAAGCATCTGTAATTAATTATAATTTTATGTCTACACATACTTGTATGTTTAATCTCTAGTTGCTCTGATTGGCTGTAGCTCATGATAGGCCTATCACGTGAGGTTGAGTCGCGCGACAGCTCTGGGCTGAGTTTCCCGATAACGTTGTCTCTTAGCGCGCTACGAAGACTCTTAAGGTATAACTTAACTGAAGGCATACCATTTCTAGGCGTGTTCCCCGAACTATACCTTAGAACGCTGCTTAAGATATACCTTCTTACGTGCGACGTTACCGGGTGCTGTCCGTGGCGATGGTGCTGAATCTGTTGATATCGATGACTCGAGAATCAATTATTCTCTCGTGCAGGGGCTGTTTATGTGAGAAAACGCTGTTCTTTATAAAAGAAGCACTTCAGAAATAGTTGAAATTGCATTTACTAGGACTCATGGGATATTAAAAAATAATCAGAACTATAACAGCCTATAATAGCCTTGCCTACATATTTTAAAATTCTATCATATATTTCTGCCATAATAACCATTAAACATGTTTATGTGCTTTCTTCTCTTTCCCATTTTTGTCCGCTGAGGTAAGCTGCGATGAAATATTGTTCTTGTAAATACTTTCAAGCATTTCAGTAATAAAAGTGTACGTCACGTAGCTACGGTGCTCGGCAGTGATCAAAAAGGATTTAAACAGTGAATTTTGAATCTCTTCTTGTAAACTCAGAGATGTGGATTCAGACGGCAATTAAATTACCACACGACCTGTTTGTCAAAAATCAGTAGGTACTAATTTGGACAGAGATTTTTACGTGGGTTGGGTGAGAAAAAACACTGATATTATGGATTCGGACGGCACTAAAATAACCGACTTACCCCTGTAAATGTTTAAAATACCGTACGAGCCCATGATAAACAATATTAGCGTCGGAATAGGACTTAACTGACAGTAGCCTATGCTTTCACAGGCCTTTAAAAGCGCTCTTTAATTAAAATAAATGTATAAAATTTGTATTATATATAGGCTAATAATATAATTAAAATTCTAACAACAATCAGTGTAGTGACAATTTTATTCTTTGCATGAAAACACTTGAATTAGCCTAAATGAACACTGTCTGGGTGTATTAAAACTTCAGAATTATATTATTATAGACCTTTAACAGTGATAAGGTAAAGCTAAGAGTGGTCCAGACCAACCTTCCGAAAGTATTACGTACAGAAGGTATACTTAACTAAGAGCGTTTCGGGAAACACGTATTAACGATAAGGTACAGCTTAAAGCCTTGTTCCACACTACATGATTTTAAAACGTTGGGCTGAACTGTGCAGTTCACACTACATGACTTGCTCTCTGTGAAATCAGGAGTGTTCAAGTTGTTGAGCTGTTCACACCACACGACACAACGTGATTGATCCACAACAGGAGGTAACGCACTACAGGAGTTGACAACAACTCTGTCACCCAACGATTCTATCTCGTCTACAAACCACGTTTTGTCACGAAAAATCACGCGATAAAACGAACCGGAAATGACAATAAACAGAATTACAGTAAGATTTAATGTACATTTCAACCTATAACATTTTGCTCACCTGGGTGTTTGAGGGCGTTTGTAATTTCCGTCCACCTTTTCTCTTTCTCACATCTCATGTCCAACATCATAAAGGCATTCATGCTCCTGCCACAGTTCGATTAAATTTTGCTCCTAAAATTTGCTTTTGAGTCCATTGCTTTCTTGACGACATGTTGCTCATCTTTCTGTAAACTCGTCTTGGTCGTGTTTGTTTGAAAATCGCGCATCTCGCGTATTTACCGGTATTTACCATGCTATTTACCCGGTGACCTCAACCGCCTTGCTCTGATTGGCTCCAGCTCATGACATCACTGAGATTGAGTCGCGCGACAGCTCTGGATATCTAGCACGCTAGATATTTTTCTGGGCTCGGCGACGCGTCTGCGAGGTGTCTGCGAGCGTCTTTGATGCGTTGTTGGCTCTTTCATACTAACAGATTGGCGAGCGTTTATCGTCCGCTAATCCCCCGCGATTTGCACGCGATAACACCCTGACCTGTCGGCGAGCTCAACGATTTGCAAATCGGGCTTAAATCGGGCTTAAAATCATGTAGTGTGAACTTGGCTTAAGGTGTAACTTAAGAACGACGTAGCGTTAAGAAGGTTTCGGGAAACTCAGCCCTGGATATCTACCATGCTAGATATTTTTCTGGGCTCGGCGACGCGTCTGCGAGCGTCTTTGATGCGTTGTTGGCTCTTTCCTTCTAACAGATTGGCGAGCGTTCATCGCGCGCTAATCACCCGCGATTTGCACGCGATTACACCCTGACCTGTCGGCGAGCTCAACGATTTGCAAATCGGGCTCAAAGCGGGCTTAAAATCATGTAGTGTGAACTAGGCATAAGGATCGTGCGCGCAAACACGACAATCGACTACTGTGGACTTCGACCCGAAAACAGGAAGAAAACACAGGGATGTGAGCTGGCTGAATAAACATCATTTTTATTCATATCTTTCACATCTACTGCAGTCAGATTGACCGTGTTCACTCTTAATAACACCACTCGCATGTCTGTGCACTTTTAATGACACATCAAGGATGTTAAGAGGCTAAAAGCAGGTTTAAAACTTGCCCCGCACAGGGTGCGAATTTTAAAAAGAGGATAACACGGTGTAGGAAACACTGATTTTTTGTCGTTGTTCTCTGTACTGACAGCACTCCAAATGTACAAAAAAATGAGCTCAATGTTAAAATTGACCGGAGTTCTCCTTTAACAGGAGCAATATTATCTATTACACTCTGTATTTTAAGTTAAAGGACTCAAGGAGAGAATCAACAGAGTCAGCAGATATGCTTGGCGTTAAAGATATGGCCTTCATATCTTAATCACTATAAACACTTCAAATTACAGACGTTGGAGCTTTACTTTCTTTTGCTTTCTAGCAGTCATGCTGCAAATCATGTGTGAGTGTTTGTGTGTAAGAGCGTTTGTGTAGTATGCGTGTGCATACAAATCCCACAAAGCAATCCCACAAATGCAAGGCCCGAAGAGGTTCAGGGCCAAGCCACAGAATCACCACGATATCTGTGATTTAGCACCAGCCAACGGAAACGATACTGGTAATTTTCAGGACACTACCCGGATACAATACTAATAAAATTCAATGTGTAATTCAAAATATGGATAAAACACCTATGAAATATCAATACAGAAAATCCTTCATAATAACAGCATTGGGCCCGACTTTTCCTTTTAAAAAATAGAGATGATGATCACAATTTCCGTTTCATGCCACTTCAACTTGTAACAAACTAGGAATATTCCTTTTAAACAATCCTGACTTTACCACAAAAACACAACAACTTTCCTTTTCTGTTAGATTGCTATTAGTTAATTTGAACATTATCATTAATCAAAAGCTTGTATTAGTTCATTTAAACATTATCATTAATCAAAAGCTTTTGGTTGCTGGCCAGACTAGCAAAATTACAGAATGAACGACTAATGAAAACGGCACTGAATGAACATTTACAGTCTCTCTGTTTACACTTCATTAATAAGACACACTGGGGCCGCCTCATGTGCGGCTGTCCGTCCTTGTGTGTGTCTGTGTGTGTTCTGTGCTAATATTGACTCTGTCAGTTTGCTGTGAGCTCTGCTAATGGACTCCTCACATTGCGATGTAAACCACATGGACTGAGAAGGAAATGCTTGGATGGCTATCCTCCAGATGGACTCCATTTCTACAAAACACCCAACATTCATTTGGTCTGCAACACCAAAATGTCAATTGTCGTGACACGTCAAATCTGGTGCATCACTATTTTTATCCCGTCATCCATCCATTCATCCTCCTCAGATTAGACATGCAGGTTTGAAACGACATGAGGGTGATTAGATGATGTCCAAATTTCATTTTTGGGTTCACTATCCTTTATATTCTTACACTTTGAGAGATGAAAATATGTGATGTCAACAACGTCCTATCTTTTTTTCCACTGTGCGCTTGTGTGTGTTTGTTACTGGAGAGGTCATAGCTGAGTTAAAGACAGACTGTCTAGACAGGAGGACATCATCCCTGTCTCGGGGGCATTGTGTCAGACTGACTTTGTCAGCTAACCTCTTTTTGACACAGACAGTAATAAAACTGTGCCACACTAAACTAGATGTGCGTTGTGTAACCCTGCAGGAAGAGGCATGGTCCGTTCGGCACTGCAGGATCTCAGGAGTGAGTCAAGCTCATATCATAGTCATGGAGAGTTTCCACAAATACAACAATGCAACAGAAAACCTTGCTATGGCTTTTTTCTTGGTCTCACAGACACATACTCAAGCTCAAATCCGCCTCTGTGTCCAATAACCCGTAAAAAACGCTTTATGTTACTCTGAGACTGACACTTTTATGGTTTTTATAGAGGACCTCTGTTCTACAATAATGCTGTAACTGAAATGGATCACAAAACAATAAATACAGAAAGAGTGAGGCATTTTGGCTGATCCTCTCTTCTATTCTGTCTTGGGAAAATTCACAGATAATGACATATTTTTTATTTTCACACGCTGTTTTTTTGCGTTGCTTTAGTATCTGGTTCTCTTAAGTTAATATGCCAGGTAATGCCGCAAATATGCTCAAAAACTTTGTGATGTATGAAAGCCCATTTCCACCACATATGAAAAAAAATGTTTTGGTCAATTATAATTATCACAAGGAAGAAGTTACAAGTATAGTAAGCCATTCTGATTTTCAGCAGATTATTGAATGGTCAACTAGGGCAACTAGTTCTTTAGAAACATGTATTGATTTGGCTTTTACTAATAGACCAGAAAGTATAAATAAATATTACAATGTGGTAACAGGACTGTCTGAACACAATATGATTCTGATTGTAAGAAAGCTTAATAAAAGCAGATTTAATTTAACATTTGACGAGAAGGTAGAAAAGTCAGTTAAATAATTTTGAAAATGCTATTAAAGAAATAGAGTGAAATGATTATTTAATATACGAGTATAGATGAATACTGTAAATCTTTCATGACTAAAATCCAAACAATTATAGACGTGAGTGAAACGTAAACCAGGACAAAGAGAATATTTACCCTGGTTAAATGGAAAAAAATTGTTCACTCATGAAAAAAAAGGGATCATGCTCTTAAGTTAGCTCTCAGCTCTAAAATGGAACATGACCGGCGTTTATTTGCCAGAAACAAGGATGTAAAGGAGCTTAGAAAGGCGAAAGGTATTTTTTTATTAAGGCTGTCAGTGAAGGTAGAGGAAATACCAAAAAGAAATATGGCAGAATTTAAAGCTGCAGTCCGGCGCGTTTTTCCTCTTTGTCGCTGTCTCTGATTATTTACTTTGCGTGAGTTGTACATCGGCATGAAACAGCGTGGATGAACACAATGTTTTGAGGAGACTGCTCGTCTGTCAGTCACCGCGCCGGTGTGGATACTGGCATTCAGAATCACACATTCTACTTTTGGAAGTACAGTATGACCATGACAACATAAGAATTTTCATCGGAAAATGTAATCTGAACAAGTAAGCAGGCCTAACATTCACTTTTTTTCTGATCAACTAAGGGGGAAAAAAAGTCTTGCAGTAAATCGTGCTAATTAAATATAACGATCGCGTCAAACCTTTCAAATTGTACTTTGTTCTCAAATTGTTAATGTTGAATCAACTGGAAAATGTAATATCATACTTAAAAAAATAGAGTTAAATACAGAGGGAAGTATGACTAATGAGCCAAGCATTTACTAATGATTTTATAGATTCTTCTAGAAGCTTTTCTTCATCATTTGATTCATATTTGCTGGATAAGTGCTGCCAAGAACAATTACAGGTTTTTTCAGGTGAGCTGAAATATTGCGTGCAAAAGTGATGCAACTTTAGTGAATACGCCCTTTATTTTTGTTTTTACCACTTCCTTTAACTGTATCTTTCTCAGATGCATCCAGGGTGTGGGATATTTCCACCACTCATCAATACCTCTTGGAATATCACATGCACTTTTTTCCATTACAACACTTGTCATTGTAAAAGTCACAGTATTTACGAAATTCTCAGGGATTGGCCTGTACAGTCTTTCTCTCGATGGCCCACCCTTTCGTTCTTTCCCAGTGACACAAACACACAAATAAGCATACAGTACAAAATAAACATCAAACTGTTTCCCAATAAGAATCGAGTACAAACACAGGATGTAGTCCCTGGCACAGCTTTTACACTTTGTAAAGAAACCACAAGATTTTGAGCAAAATGGAAGATGAAGTGTTTGTTAGTTAACGGAATACGAGTGGCTTTCTAACACATGCACAAACATCCCAATGGAGTGTGTGAAGAAGTTTGCTGCCAAACTTTGCTCGAGATGGTTTGAATAGTGAGGTGGCTTTGGCTTAGTGGTTAAGCCACAGATTAAGCCTGATAGGTTGGAGGTTTGAACCCCAGAAGAGGTCATTGATGAGCTACTAGCAAGCTTCTTTACCCAAAGTTGCTCCAAGAGAACTGTCCTCATTGTAAAAACACACAGCACATCACTTTGAATTAAAGTGTCTGACAAATTAATTAAAGGGAATGTAAACAAACCTGAATTTGACCATTATAATATAACCTAATTGTGCACTAGTGTTCAATTTAGAATGGACATTCCTATTCCTTGCCAAGATTCGACAAAGTAAACATTCACATTTCAGAAAGCAATGCGGATCCGTGAGACGTCAAGGCAAGGAAAGGTGAGTCTGAGGAACTGGACGCTGGACATCCAGTCTCTTTCCGTCATGTACCCGGCGTCATGAAATCACAATGATTCTTAAGTTTAATTTCCCGTATAAACAGAAACAGTAACACATTGCACTGTCCTGTTATTTTTAACTGTGAGGATGAGTGTTTTGTTCCTGTGCTTACAGTGAGATAGATGCTGGCTGAGAGTTCACACTCTCGAGGTGGAAGGGGATCTGAGACACATTTCCGCCGATACCATCAGAGTCTGTGGCTCACATGGCATGAGAGGAGAAATATGTGTCTTCTGCGTATCCCCGAGAAAGCAAGGAGGCAGGACCGCCTAAAAAAAGATTCTGACGAGAAAATAATTGAGTGTTGATAGATAGATTTCAAAAAATAAATCTACAATGACAAATAATTCAGTGGAAAAAAAATAAGACAAAATAGTAAGTGGACCAAAATCAGTGCCACCACCAGATGATGAAACATGAATACAATGATTTCAGGTCAAACATTTCTAAACTTTTTCCCCTCATGGCTGACAAACATAATATCTCAGAGAACAGAGTAATGCATAATCATATTGCACTTACAGTAATAGTAGTCTAGAAGTGATCAATGCAATACCTATAGCAGCCACATGGCGGAGCAGCACATTTAAAACATTCTCACACAAACTCACATAGGCCTTCTGAGAGCTTGCCATTTCTGCCTTTAATCTCATTTAATTTAAAACAAAGTCATGTCATCCAACAGTCAACTGACAAAAAAAAGCGAATGATAATAAGCACAATGAGATATCCTTTTTTGTATGCAGTAGAAACACAGCAGAGAAACTGTTTATGAGAAGACAGAGAAAGCTGTAATCTGACCCGAAGCTGTTTTGACTGAGAAACTGTTTTTGTTTTGTTTGTCAGCATGCCCAGTAGAGAAAAAGAAAAATACAAGCCTTAATTAGTTTTAAAATCTTTTCCAGTATGTTGTCTTTGAACAATGACGTTTCTAAAGTAATACTGGGGAGATTATATGACTGATGCCAAAGAAGACACAAATGTGGAACATATGCAGCATATGAATCTGGTTACATGTACGGTATGTGAACTATTTTCTGCACTTCATCAGTCTATGACACTATGGGAAGTTTACAAGTTTCTTACCAAAGTCTTCATTTAACAGCAAGCCACAAATAAACGATAAAATACAATTTTGTGACTGAAAACACTTCACAAATGCTGCACACATATGCATCTATGATCAATGCAATTTGCACAATGAAACCAGACTGTAGAAACAGTTCACCCAAAATTGAAAAATTAATTTACTTTTATCGTGTTGCAAACTTGTATGTTTTTTTTTCAAAGAGCACAAAAGTAAATGTTTAGCAGAATGTTCATGCTGCTCCTTTCCATACAATCGAAGAGAATGGGGACCACAAACATATCACAAAAGTGGTCCATATAATTTATGTCCTACATCTTAGGCCTCTCAGAATTGTCTCAAAACGCTTGATTCATAAATGAATTATTTTTTTGAGTCAGATCTTTTCAGTGAACTGTTTCATTGATTCACAAAGGATTAATTCTTAAATCAGATTGATCCAGTTTTCAAATTCACTGATTCAATGATCTGTTCAAGCTCACAGGACAAATTGAATTCTCTTAACAACAACTTTTGGCTTGATTTGATATCCATGATATCTACTTTACTTACTTGTATGGTCCTGGCCCCATTAATTATATCTGCATAGAAAAACAAACAAACAAAAAAAATGTTAAAACTTTAATGTTTTAAACAGACTTGGAACAGAATGAGGGTGAACAAATTATCACATTCATTTTTGAGTGACCTATGCCTTTAAATATCATCTGTGTAAAAAGCATTGAACTCAAGACAACTCAGGAGGAAAAGCAACTTTCACTGATGATTCACTTACAATGAAGCCCTCCATGCGTAATCTTGAGTGAGGAAATTACCGCATCTGTACATGTGTGTGTGTTCACTTGTATTACACGTGTTCCAGGAAGGTTATATTAAGTTTGTTTGCTGTCTTGCTACCTCTGACTCTCTGAGTCAATTGTGACATGTGCTGAGAGTCTCAGAGGCAGAGAATGCAAATGGCCTGCCAATGAAAAGTGTGTATTCCTCATTGTGGAATGAATCAGATGGAATAAAGTAACAGAGCAGTCACAAAAATTACACAAATATCTTATACTGTTATTTTGCTGACATTCATCACACTCTATTAAAGTTGATATAACATGCCAATCAGTGATAGCTGCATCCTGCATTGTGACATGCTATATTCAGAAAGGGTAACACTTTATTTTGATGGTCCATTTTAGACACTCTATAAACTATTAGTAACTACACGTCAACTATCTTTCATTAGAGTATTAGTAGATTGTCTGCTTAATATCTACACTTTATTTCGATGGTCACCCAAAAAACTTCTAGTGAATATACGTAATTTATTCTACTAACCCTAACCTAACCTAACAGTCTACTACAGTCTACTAATACTATATTGAGAGTTAGTTGGCATTCAGGTGAAAAGTTAATTGTAGAATGTCTAAAGTTGACCATCAAAATAAAGTGTAACCCAAAAAGTTTTGGAACAGAGCCAAAGTAGGCAATACTAGAAATGTTCTATTTTGTTTGATAATTATGCAGTTTATGACCTCATATTACCCGAGAAGGTAATTTAAAAAAAACTCAAAGGGATAGTTTACCCAAAAATGAAAATAGTGTCATCATTTAGGCTACTTATTTTCAGGTCATTAAATCTTTATGACTTTATTTATTCTGCAGTGTTGGGGGTAACACATTAAAAATGTTATGTAATCATATTACTTTTATCAAATAATGAGTAAAGTAACACATTACTTTTAAAAGTAATCCAAGTTACTTTGTCCATGTATTGACTGAAACCTCTCGATAGACCATAGACAGTAAAAAAAGATGGATGACACCCCTTCACTCTCTTCCATTGATGAAAAGTGAAGCGCTGATTTGTGACCCGAGTCTGCGCAGTAGTGCAGGAAGTAAAGCCGCGATATCAAGGTCCCGCCCTCACTCCCACAGAAAAAATTTAAGTTGAAGCTCCAATCTCCTCCCGAAAATCCCCAAAAAAGTCAGTTGGTGCCTCAGTGACTACTTTATTTAGAGAAGCTGTCAATCATGACGTCACATTCCCGTTTTTATAGCATCAAATAACTAAGACCAAACTTATTTAAAAAAATTAACACTAACTTCAGGGTGATAAAAACTACCTAATATGACAGAATATATCAAAAATGTATTTGAAGTGTAATTTGATTGTTTAGTTTACATTGCGTCCCATTAGACTTCATGGGGAGGGTGGGGTTTATGACATACACTGGGACCAACCCGGCGTTTGAGGCGCTTTGGTTACACTTTCAGGACTTGTGTGGCATGCTTGGTGTTCCCATATTGAACTTTCGAGAGCGAGTGTTGAACTTCCTTCTCCTGCCTCCTACGTGCCAACGGTTTACTCTCTAACTGTGCAGACGGGATTTTGCATTTCCTTCAGCCTGAGGCTTATTTCACTTTTGGTGTGAAAGTGCCTTTACATTTGCCAAAAATTAAACTTGTTTTGTTTTTAACAAACAAGCAATCCCATCCCACATAAGAAAAAGGTAACACAAAAGCAGCAATGCATTACTTCTACATAAAAAGTAACTAAGTAACACAATTAGTTACTTTACTCCCCGAAAAGCATTACTTTTAAAAGTAACTTTCCCCCAATACTGCTCTTCTGTGAAACACAAAATAATATTAGGAAACAAACAACATTGAAGTCCATTGATTTTGTATGGACAAAAAATTAAATAAAACACCACCGTCCAATTTATTTTTGATCATAAGTTCAAATCATTGTTATATAAATATATCTGTGGTACCTAAACTGTTGAGACAGGAGTTAGCAAAGAGGAAACAGGCAATGACAAAAGTGTCCACTTGAGTCCGTTTATAGTGCATGCAATTAGGAAATGCACAGACGTGGTGATACATCACATGTGGCACTAAATTAGATCAGGGTTGCGGCTTCCTTTTATTCATGACTGCAAGTGTTCTTCTCAACAAAATGTGAAACTTAGTTTAAGGGGAAAGCCAAGTCAGGTTAGCCAAAACATTTGATGTTTAGAAGGAGTGAGTAAATGAATCATTCCACTTAGTCAACACAGGTAGGCCTACTAACTTTTTCTCTTAACATAAACCATGTGGATGACTCAGCAACAGCTGATGTGGGCACTATACACACCACACATTTAGAAACACTGCTGGGAAAGATATTCTGCCACTTATTCACTACACATTTCAGATCAGATCAGTCAAGTATAGTTCACTTATATGTCTAAGCACTTATGTTCATTCAAGCATTTCATATAAAAAATATACTTAAACAAAACTCTCACACACTGTGTTGAGGAAGCTTTTACACCACTGAAAAAACTTCACTAATGAGAACACTGACTGTTCCTTTACAGTTTACCTCTATCTGTGAATCATTAAAATAACTTCCAGATTTTCCAGGAATTATTATTCAGCTTCCCTGCAAGGACAGCTGTGAAAATGTAGACTTAATGAGACAAACCTCAAAAGCCCCTTACCTATGGTGGTGACGTCTGATTCTTGGTAATATTGTGGGGCTGCTTTTCATTTGCACAGGCTGGACATCTTGTCGAAATACCAATAATAAAAATAAAAAAAACAGGACAAAATACTCTGAAACACTTCAAGACAATATTTTTTTAAGATTTTTTTTTTTAGAAGTAAATGTAATATTTTTATTTTTTATGAGGGATTCTCATAACATCTGGGGAAAGAAACCAAGTAACCCTACCTGATGAAAAAGTCACCATGAAATCACCATTTTTATGGAATATTGTGGTATTTATTATACTTCACAATAGGAAAGAAAACTATCACAACTTCATTTTATGCCAACTTTAAGTGTGTTTCTGAGTTATTTAAAGGGCCCCAGTGTATCTTAGACCTCCAAAAAGAACAAATCACAAGATATATCAATTCTGTACATTGACTAACTCATCGACAGACCTAACTAGGCTACTTTACATTACAAAGATCTGATTTAAAGCTAGCATTTACTATAAACAAACCTAAAACCAACATTTGCTCAAAAAAACAATAGTGTCCAGCACTGAACGCCAATGACAACGAAAAATGGCAGATTGCTAATTATGTTTCCAGGGGCAGATGAGCAACTGCCATTGAGACTACATGGAAACAGATAGCTCTCTCCAGGTATTATAGACAGACCAGACCTTTTAAAATAAAAGAAATAAAAATATGACAAATACATAACACATTATAGAGTAAAATACCACCAGTGTCATCATCTACTGTTTTATAACACCTCCACACCCTCCGAAAACAGGTCAGACTTTTTAGAGCCATTAAAATATGTGTCAGCACCCAAACATGTCTCAGTCGATTTAACAATATCAAAATGGAACACCACCAGCAAAATTGAAAACGAGATTAAAATGCCTAATATTGTTGTGGGATATTCTGGGTAAATCTTTTCCGGTGCTTTCAGTTTTGACTGAGGGCTCATCCTCCCACACACTTGAGCTTAGTGCATGTAATAGTCTGTGTCTGATGTGTTTAGCAATTGCTGTCTGGAAATAAGGCATTCTGGGATCATTTATGGATAACATTATGGCACATTTCATTTTAATATCTTTTCTGGGGCATAAAGTCAAAACGTCAAGTAATAGCTACTGGAAATTCAGCTTTGCCATCACAGGAGCAAAAAACATTTCAAAATATATATTAAAATATAAAATAGTTATTTTATCTATGTACATATTTGGAGCAGTATTCAGTCATCTGATCTCTTTTTGTCTCTCCTCACATACAAACATTAACTTATCAGTTTACTACTGACACAAAGCTGACGTCGGAGGGCCATCTGGATATCCCTTGCATTGTACTCTGTTGTCTCTGAAGATGACAAATGATCTTTTTTTGTGTAAGTGATTCCCCGTTCTCCACCTATTTCTCCGCCATATTTCCTTTCAGAGAAATCCACTCCAGATTCCACAAAAAGATCCTGATATTTTCCCAGATGGACCGAAGGTTCACATTTTACATAAATCACAGTAATTAGGCTGGAATTTTCCACAGACATTTGCCATGGATGAAGAAGTGAGAGAGAATGGGAACAATCTCATGATGCACAGTTGGGTTGGGCGGTCAGGGCCAACCAATCCGTCAAATAAAGTTGATTGATGAATTTCTGATGACTTGAAGCCCAACTCTGGAACACAGCACATTCATAAACTCTCTGACAGAGTTGTTAAAAACAAAGATGAAATTTATAAAAACACCCATGACAAGTCTACTGGTAAAAATAAAAGACTCACACAAAGCCAAATATTATGTCACAAAGAAATCCAAATGTTTTCATGGCCAAAACATAGTTTGTTAATGTGTTCTAATGCCACGCCCTCAATGGCCCTTTGCAAGATCCAGGCACACTATTGCCTCTACAAACAGGGTCCCTAAAGACCACTTACCCTCAATACTTCAAAGATCCAGGGGACGACAGAGAACTCTGGCAGGGTTCAAACCTGCGTTTAATGTGGACGTACCCCTGCACTAACTACCCCTCCCCCCTCCTCTTTTACATAAATCAGCTGGCAGGTTCACATCCATCACTTCTGCAGGTCTGTCCACAGATGTCTGGGCACTGATCTGTTTTGCAGTTAGAATGTACAATGTCCATTTAAAAACTAGGGCTTATTGTTTCTATCAAATCAACTAAAACATTTAATTCTGATAAATCTTTTAATTGATTTTGAATTAATATATTTTATCTGAATGACAATAATATAATATACACTCACCTAAAGGATTATTAGGAACACCATACTAATACTGTGTTTGACCCCCTTTCGCCTTCAGAACTACCTTAATTCTACGTGGCATTGATTCAACAAGGTGCTGAAAGCATTCTTTAAAATGTTGGCCCATATTGATAGGATAGCATCTTGCAGTTGATGGAGATTTGTGGGATGCACATCCAGGGCACGAAGCTCCCGTTCCACCACATCCCAAAGTTGCTCTATTGGATTGAGATCTGGTGACTGTGGGGGCCATTTTAGTACAGTGAACTCATTGTCATGTTCAAGAAACCAATTTGAAATGATTCGAGCTTTGTGACATGGTGCATTATCCTGCTGGAAGTACCATCAGAGGATGGGTGCATGGTGGCCATAAAGGGATGGACATGGTCAGAAACAATCCTCAGGTAGGCCGTGGCATTTAAACGTTGCCCAATTGGCACTAAGGGGCCTAAAGTGTTCCAAGAAAACATTCCCCACACCATTACAGCACAACCACCAGCCTGCACAGTGGTAACAAGGCATGATGGATCCATGTTCTCATTCTGTTTACGCCAAATTCTGACTCTACCATCTGAATATCTCAACAGAAATCGAGACTCATCAGACCAGGCAACATTTTTCCAGTCTTCAACTGTCCAATTTTGGTGAGCTCTTGCAAATTGTAGCCTCTTGTAGAGATTTTTTTTCACATAGCAGAAAAATAGACTTAAAGTACTCCCATCATTTCTGGTCATACAGAGTTAAGAAATGTGAGAAAATAAACTGTTAAATGTCTACTTTTTTATGTGCCCACATACAATCGAAATAAAATATTGTGCTTTTGTAAAATAAAGAAAATAAACAGGGAGTGCGTTCTGCCTCTCCATCTCCGTGAACTTTTTTTCTGGAGCACGTCTCTAAACTTAAACAAAACTCAGCGAATACTATTCACCCAGCCATGAGCAATATATCTTTAAAATCATTTAAGTTTGTACTTTTAAATGATCTGATTCAAAACTAAAATAAATATTCTCAGTTTATGTCATCTATATAAAAAGAGAGAGGTGTCAGCCGTTCTAATTATCGTCCTCGCATCTCATTATTCTGGTAATGTGACACACCCACGAGAGCACGCGCTATTCAAACGCAAATGACCTGAAGCAACACATTGAGACGTGTAAACGCCCACATAAACTCTGTAAACACACTATATTTAGTCAGATTAATGTACGGCTGTGAGGAATAATCCTGGGACATTTACCTACCTCAGAACAAGTGCTGGTTTATTTTCACTTCGAGGAGCAACAGATTCAGCCGGGTGCATTTAAAGCGCTGCCGTTACTGTTTACAATGCGTGGAATGGTGCGTTGTGATTGGTTGAGTGGATGTATAACATTCTGCAGAGAAGGGAGACCGGCGTATGTCGCGGTTTGGAAAGAAAGGGAGAAAACATGACAGAATAACACGGCGGATATTGCATTTTACTTAAAATTAAACATTGACTTATCAATACCGACCAGATACAATACTGATTTGTGCAGTAACTAATTTTTGTTAAAATGCCGTTTATCGCGTTTTGGAACCAAACTCTTCATATATATATATATATATATATATATATATATATATATATATATATATATATATATATATATATATATATATATATATATATATATATATATATATATATATATATTGTCCTTGCATTCTTTCTTGTGACACTGAATGAAAGGTCATTACTACAGTCTTTGTCTTCTCAGGTGTGAACCAACATATCACAGGGGGTTGGGCCGTTGACGCCCATTCGCATATTGTCTTGGCAAACAAAAAAATGTTTTTCGCAATTTTAATCAATCTATTGTGTTATGTGAATGATTAGGCAGGATGATTTTCAGATCATTTTGAAGCAAAAACTCTACACGACAACTTCCATTAGTCAAAAGTCTTGTGGACACATATTTAGTATGTGTTTAGTGGCCTTATTTCAGAATCTTTAATTTTTAGTTTTTTCAATAACCATGCATAAATAATATTCTCTCAAAAATACAAACATGTACATACATGTTGCTCACATATTATGGTAGCCCGTTTGTGCTTTATAGAGTGAATTTACACCTTTGCCATTATCATGTTTATAAATAACTGAAAAAAAGCACGAATGTCAGTGCATGTCAAAACATCCCAATGGCCCCAAAAACACCTTAGTCCCCAGAGGGTTAATGAGAAATTGAACAGGTGTTCCTAATAATTCTTTAGGTGAGTGTATAAATATATATATATATATATATAAGAAAGAATAACATTAAATGGATATTAATATTAAATCCAACAAAAAATCTGCACGTTCATAAAGGGGGAAGCACTTTGATGAATTATATACACAAGTGCAATGACATCAGGTGGTCTCTGTAAAACTCTATTCACAGCTGTGTTTTGCTGTCAGTCATGCATCTCCTCAGGACGCAGAGACAGAACAGATTCCTCATCTCTATCTTTGTTCATCTAGGCCTGGATCTAGAAACCAAAAACCTCAGTCACAGAGACAAATGTTCCAGAGAAATAGGATTATCAGAGCCTCTTTCTGTGTCTCTGGCTTTGAGCTGCTGAGGTCTCAGCCAGAGTAAATAAACTACTCTTGCTCTGCTGGTATTTACAGCCTCTGGACAGCAAAAAAATCCCTCACGGCCACAATCTTCCAGTGAAACAGCTATTACTTGGCCCGAGCGTCTGGATGCAACACCAAAACAAAAGAAGAAGGAGATGGACAGATAGGTGACGTGAATACACATGAAAATGTTCTGACTCAGGTTTCCATAATCCAAACAGCCTTCACCCTGAAATCCTGCTATTTAAAGACATGATCACGCAGTGATGATACAAGCCTGGTCCTTATACTGTACATGAATGTGCATGCCTGGGCTCCAGTGTGTGTATAAAAGGGCTTGGGTCAATTATAAATAAGTGTGCCGTATCCATGATGAAGATAAATAATTGTGCTTTTTACATTAATGTTGGTTTCATATTATTTTGAAAACTTTTAAAAAGTTGAAGCAGCCTTTGGTTTTATTAGAGCACTCAGTCTGTTTGAATAGGAGTCTATCAGTTTGGCACATCTTGACTTGGGAGTATTTTCCCACTCTTCTTTGTAAAAATGTTCCTGATTCTTGCCAAAGCCTGGCACCTTAATTGGCATTTCCCAGGAACCTGCAAGCCCGCCGCTCCGTCATGCCAACTCAAGCCAAACCTACTGACCGACTTTTCTACTGATCAACATTTTCGGCATCTGACATCTACAGCACAACAACCACTTTCCCTCTGTCACCATTACAAATTGTCCATTAATCTCCCTTGTCTTTCCGTTCACACTTTCCCCTCAGTACAGCTCTGCCTTTCCTCACTCCTTCCCTACAATCCTGCTCTCCTCTCTCTGACTGTCGGAGGCCTCCTGTTGGTATGTGTGAAATGCGAATTAGCAGACGGACTCTACCAGTCCTGCTGAGCTCAAAGAAAAACCCAGACAGGCGAAAGCAGGGGGAAAAACGTTCCCTCCCGTCTGTCTCCCTCAATCTCTCAGTCTATCAGATATAACCTCGATCCCCCCCACCTGCTGAGGCCACCGTATTTCACCTATTTAACTGTGCATCCACGCCTCTAGAAAAACACTCCGTTGGTTTCTATCATTTCTCATTGTTTCCTTTAACCTACGTTCTGACCTGCCTGTCAGGGGAAAAATACCCTGCTGTAGCTGTACACTGAGAAACACTGTTTGCTCACAATTACATGCTTCTGGAATTACTTTCATGCCATGCAGTGTGTCTCCTAAACCACTTCATTTTGACCTAGTGCTTTGCTTTAATGTGCTTCAATGTTTATTATAATATATATATAATATATATATGTAACAAAACATATACATATAATAATATTATGCCACACACACAGAACACTGTAAAATGTAGCTAACAGTGTCTAGACTTTTTAGTTAACTTTACTTAATGTCCAATCATTTGTTGAACTTACTTAAAACAATTTAGTAATCTGTACTGTTTGCATGCTATGCCTTCGTTACTCAGAAAACCCAAGTAAACATTACTTGACTGGTTTGAGTACCATTTTACCAAACCAAAATAAAAAACAGGTGGGGCAAATGGTTTTTCAGGCGGTAAAATGTTTTTTTTCAGACTTTTTTCCACTTCTGCAGTCATCATTCTTAGTTGCATTCGCTCATTTTCCAGTCATCTTGAATGTTATTGTCAATACAACTAAAAATTTTGGGAGAACGTCACATAAGTTGACTTCATAAATTCATGCTGATTTCCTTAAATGCCACCATTATTGTGATTAGTGTTCCCTTTGGTTGGGAACTTCATTTATATTATTGTAATTCTCTTCCAATTGATGCAGTGATGCAACAGGAAATCACAGTTATATATATATATATTTGAATTAATGTATTAATGACATATAACAAACCGGTAACTATATTTCATTTATAATAATGATCTTTTAACATTTTATTGCTAACACTTATGGCATAAACTTTGAATTGGGTTGATATTATCCCTCTATATTTGTGACAATATCTTGCAATTTTTGCTTACTTCAACATTCAGCAGGCAAAACACAACAATGGTAACACATTTCTTTTTAATTCATTAGTTAGACCATTAAAATTGTATTTGCTGTCTCTTGTCAGTATAACCCCAATAACGATAGCAAATAAAATTGCAAGGGTAAAATGAAGCAAAAAATAGAAAAACAAAGCAATTAATTTATTCATGCCGCAATGCACTCTGGGAATACACTTCCTCAGATCACAGGTAGAATTAAGTTGATAAGACTTAAATGGATTAAGTAAGAAGAAATTGATGCAATTAAGTTGTGCTTAATTAAATTAAGGCAACGAGTTAGCACAATTGAATTAAACTGAACAAATTTTTGTATGGTGTACTGTGCAAAAAGTCTTATTTTATTTTAGCACGTTAGTATTTTCACCAAAAAAAAAAAAAACAGTTTTAAGCCAGTTATATGTATCTTTTGCTGTATATGTCAGCAGGAAATATCAGTTTACATTTCCAAACACAATGCATCCCTGAAGTGCCAGCCTCATCAACACTGTGAAGGCCTCATGGACACCTCAACAAACCTCATCTCCATACCGGCGTAATGACTCCGACCCCTAACCAGATGAACTGGATAAATATCGTGAAAGTTCTGATCCCATCTGACTTCTGACCTATTATGCTGCCTAAATCATAATCATACACTGTTTGTTCGTTGGCCAAAGGAGGACTGGCCCCCCGACTGAGCCTGGGTTCTCCCAAGGTTTTTTTCTCCATTCTGTCACCTGATGGAGTTTTGGTTCCTTGCCACTGTTGCCTTTGGCTTTTGGCTTGCTTAGTTGCGGTCGTTTAATTTTGAATTTAACAATACTATTACAACATTATTTTCCTGTTATCTCTGTAAAGCTGCTTTGAAACAATTTGTATTGTAAAAAGCGCTTGACTTGATTGAAGACTCAATTAATGATGCTGAAAATTACATTTTAAAATATATTATAATAGAAAACTTTTAATTAATAATATTACTGTTTTTACTGTATTTTGGTCAAACAAAATGCTGCCTTAACATCTTTCAAAACTTTTTTTTAAAATCTTAAAACTTTTTAAATGGCAGTGTTGCTCACATTTGCTATTTTTCTTTTTTAAACTTTTAAAGGGTACCTATTATGGAATTTTGAAAATTACCTTTCATGTAGTGTGTAACATAGATCTAAGTGAACGAAAACATCCTGCAAAGTTTTAAATATGAAAGTTCACCGTATACAAAGTTATTGTCTCTCAAAAGTAAGAGTCGACTCTGAGTCGCTGATATGAATCGATAGACGAACGATGCTTTTTCTCTGTCTAGATGACGTCAACTTGACAAGTTATTTGAATAAGATACGCCCACTCATTGCGCGCGCCAGAAAACAGTGACGCTGTGTTCTGAAGTGCGAATCAAAAGCAAACTTTTTTTTCACTGCCCAGGGGCGAGCATGTGAAGAATCAGTGGCTAGAGTTTATATTTACAACTGTACCAGAATCTTGAGCTGTGTTCATGTCATTTTAATGACAATTCCTTTACAAACATAAAGGCTTTCAAGTGTGGATTCGCGAGTCGACTGATACTGAAGGAAGGTTCAGTACCAGTTTTATTTGGATCAGCTTCCTCCTCCGAATCACAACCTGTAAGTACTATTAATAATTGTTGCTTTTATGGGTTTTGTAGCATGCTCAATAAGTATGTGTGTGTGTTGTTTAAGTTACGCTCAGCGCAGCTTCTAGGTCTAACTTAGGTATCTAGGCGCAGCTTCTAGGTTCAGATTTCACATCTGTAATATGTGAAATGTTTGTCGTTGTTATTGGAGTTGTCATAAAGAATAGAGCGTATTGTAGTACTGCAGTGCTTTATCAATATGTTTATGCGTTGGGCTAACAAACAATAACTTACTGGGTCATCTGACCAATCACCGCCGATTAGCGTCACGCAAAGGAGGTGTGTGGACAAATGAGTTGTTAAACGAATCATTAGTGAGTCTGTGAGCAAATCAGGTAATAATAAATGCATATTATAAGACAACAAAAGTGTTCTCTTACGAGAGGTTCTCTCGTATTGCGTAAGCTAGCTTACGCTACAGGAAAGATTCCATCTTTCTGAGAAATTGAAGCCAAAAATTATCCTATAATTTTGTATCCATTGTCAACGCAGTTCAGCTGCAGCAGACCATGAGAAGGCTAGCTAGCCGCTCATTGGTTCGCTCACGGAGAACTGCTTAAGCCTATGAGGGAGCGCGGATGAACCCGCGACCAATGAGAGTCTGACTCGCTCTCATTACGTCACCGCCCCCGAAGCGGGCGTGGACGAGGCTATAAATACCCCGAATAGGCTGAATAAATCTGATTTTTCATCCTTCAGCGACGCACCTGCATCTGCTGATCCTGAGAGAGAAGCCGCCGTCGTCGAAAAGGCACCTTCTAGCGAGCGTTTGGGAGACTGAGGAAGCCGGCCGTCTTCGCCACCTTCAGCCGTCCTGTGAGCTAGCGCCATCCGACGGATTGTATCCTTTATACAAAAATGCTTCCTATATATTGTTGTATCTAAAAGAGCGAGCGTCTTTTTCAAGATGTCTCGTAAATTTTCTGGCGGCTTTTGCCGCGCTCCCCTCGAGGCTGGGGACCGCCACCTCTTCTGCGCTCTCTGCCTCGGATTGGAGCACGCCGATCTCGCCCCCGTTGTGGCGGCTGCGAGCTCTGCGAAACTATGCCATTGTTGACCCCGCGGGCTCGACTTCGGCCACTAAGATGCTTCCGTGCCGCCTCTGACTTCGCCGCGGAGAAAGAAACGCCGCTCTCAGAGGCCGCCGGACCCCCAGCCGGAAGCGTTCATCCCGCCGGAGCCTCTCGCTCCCACTCTCCATCTCCGCCGCTTCCGGACATACAGCTGCCGCCGAGTGGCCGCTCTGTTGCCTCCGTTGACGCCGCGGACACCAAGGAGACATGTTCGCTTCTCGCTTCAGACGGTGAGGATTGGTCCGATTCTCACGCCTCCTCGGCCCGAGAATCAACCGGGACCCGCGCAGCTACTTCCACCAGCGTTCGACTCCCGCCGCTAAACGGGCTGCGCCCTTTCTGCCTGATCTGCACGCAGAACTCACGAAGTCCTGGAACGCCCCGCTCTCTGCTAGAACTCGCTCTGACTCTTCCACCCCGCGTCGCGTTGTGGACGGAGCCGCAGAGAAGGGCTTTATCTCCATTTTCCCTGTAGAGGACCTGGTCGCCGCACGTCTATGCCGCCCTCCGCGAGATGGCGCTCATCACCTGTGCTACCCGCTAAAGCCTGCAGTCCGACTTCAAGCTTTCAGCCGCCGGCCAAGCAGCTTCTGCACCCCATGTCTACTACAGAGTGAGGTACTTCGTGAATGGGACGAGAGCGGGGGAAAAATCCCCCTTCAGTCGCGGATTGAGGATTTCCTGCGAATTTTGTTCTGCCTCGTCGCGCTAGCTCCTCTGCAGGCCGCTCACGTGACCAGCCTCCTGCACGAGCCCCACCCTAGCGCCTAGCTAAACACAGTCAGACTTCTCAGCGACACCAGGGCGGCCGCCCTCGCTCGCTCTGACAGCCGCCACAGACCGCCGCCTCCCCGGGGGCCTCGGCAGAGGATCGCGCTGAAAACTGATTACTCGAAATCTGCCTAGCGTGGTTGAGAAAAAGACGGCGCTCTCCCGCCGTGGCCGGATCGCCGTCAAAGTTTCGCCCTCTGTTAGTCCCCGCTCACGCGGCTACTACAGCAGTGTACCCCGCCATTACCAAGCCGGTATCCCTTCCCGCTTGCATGAGCACAAACGCCGTGTTTACGGCGTCCCAGAGAAATCTCAAAAAGAGCGTAAAAGCCTCTTGTGTAGAAAATGTGCCCACAACACTGTGTTCACTCATACACAAAACGCCGTGTTTACGGCGTCCCAGAGAAATCTCAAAAAGAGCGTAAAAGCCTCTTGTGTAGAAAATGTGCCCACAACACTGTGTTCACTCATACACAAAACGCCGTGTTTACGGCGTCCCAGAGAAATCTCAAGAGAGTAAAAGCCTCTTGTGTAGAAAATGTGCCCACAACACTGTGTTCACTCATACACAAAGACACTCCTGTTCCCGTGTCTCACACAGGGTCCACTCTCATAAAGCGGTCCCAACCCGCTCGAGTTTCAGAGTACATAAGCGCGCCCACGAACCCGTGCGCGCGTCCCACCTCTGTTACACGGTCCATAAACTTGTGTAGAGAATGTGCCCACAACACTGTGTTCACTCATACACAAAGACACTCCAGTTCCCCTGTCTCACACAGAGTCCACTCTCATAAAGCGGGCCAAGCCCGCTCGAGTCTCAGAGTGTATAAGCGCGCCCACAAGCCCTGTGCGCGTCTTACTTCTGTTCACTCTGTTACAGGGCCCATAAACTCCCCTCCGAGTGTACGTCCCGCTGTTGTAAACACTATCAGCGCGCTTACGCAGCCCGCGAAGTGCAGCGACGGGGACCATGTAGCCATTCACCTCCTCGCTTCCGAGCGCGGCTAGAAACTACTGTGAACCCAGAAGCAGTGACGCGCTGCTCCGTTCAGAGATAGCAATTCTGGTGTGCAAAAAGGCTATAGAGAGGGTGCCTCTGGCTATGAGCGAGTCGGGGTTTTACGGCCGTTATTTTCTTGTCCCCAAGAAAGACGGCGGTCTCAGACCAATATTAGACCTCAGATCGCTGAACAAAGTTCTCATGAAGAGACCGTTCAAAATGCTCACTATCAGAAAACTCCTCGCGCACGTGCGCCAGGGGGACTGGTTCATATCACTAGATCTGAAAGATGCATACTTTCAGATCCAGATAAATCCCCTTCACAGGCCATTCTTACGTTTCGCCTCGAAGGCCAGGTTTATCAATACACCGCCCTACCGTTCGGCCTATCCCTAGCACCCCGTACGTTCACGAAGTGCATGGATACGGCGCTCGCCCCCCTGCGGAGTCAGGGGCTGCGAATACTGAACTACTTGGACGACTGGCTGATTTTGGCACAATCTCAGAGAGAGTTACTGTCTCATCGTACAGTTCTCCTCGACCATCTGAAAGTTTTGGGCCTCTCTGTCAACTGGACAAAGAGCGTACTACAACCCAGTCAGACTATCTCCTTCTTGGGTATAGAGCTGGACTCGGTCACGATGACGGCGCGTCTGTCAACGCAGCGCGCGCACCGTGTGCAGCGTTTCGCCGCATCTTTTCAGATGAACAGACTCACGCCTTTGAAAACATTTCAGAGAGCGTTGGGCTGTATGGCCTCAGCCTCCGCGGTGCTCCAGCTGGGGTTACTGCGCATGCGCCCGCTTCAGCTTTGGTTGAGGAGCCGTGTGTCTCACCGAGCGTGGACCACGGGCCACCAGCTGATAAAAGTAACGCAGACCTGTATCACAGCTCTGCAGCCATGGTCAGTGGTAGAATGGTTTCAGCGGGGCGTTTCCATGGGGACAGTTTCACGCCGAAAAGTCATCTCGACAGATGCCTCCAACACGGGTTGGGGAGCGGTCTGCGAGGGCTCACCGGCCTTCGGCCCCGGTCAGCTCAAGAGAGCCTCCTACACATAAACTGTTTGGAGAGGTTGGCGGTCGAGAACGCGCTCATGCGCTTTCTCCCGCGCATTCAGGGCCACCACGTGCTGATCCGTTCGGACAATATAGCCGTGGTCTCTTATATAAACCGTCAGGGCGGAGTCAGATCCAGGAATCTTTTCCAGCTGACAGAACGCATCTTAGTTTGGTCTCAGTGTCACCTGCTCCCGCTCAGGGCGACGCACGTGGCGGGACATCTGAACGACGGTCCAGACAGCCTGTCCAGGAACCCCATTCCCCCCGGGGAATGGTCCCTGCATCCTCTTACAGTCCAGAAACTGTGGCGTCTATTCGGCAGAGCAGAGGTGGACCTCTTTGCCTCGGCGGAGAACACCCACTGCCCAATATTTTTCTCAAGGAGCGAGGACGCGCTAGCCCAAACCTGGCCCAGCCGCCCGCTTTATGCCTTCCCTCCGGTCTCTCTGTTACCACAGGTGCTTCAGAGAATCAGAGAAGCGCAGCACTCGGTGCTCCTCATAGCCCCGCACTGGGAGGGTCAGACTTGGTTTCCGGAGCTCACGCAGCTGTCACAGACAGCGCCGTGGCCCATTCCAGTCAGAGCAGATCTCCTCTCCCAAGCTCGCGGCTCGATCTGGCATCCCCACCCAGAGCGCTGGGCGCTTCACGCGTGGGTGATCAACAACTACCCGTTGCTTTGCCAGAGGGAGTGTTAAACACGATCATACAGGCTAGAGCGGCTTCTACCAGAAGGCTCTATGCGTCAAAATGGTCTGTGTTCTCGAAGTGGTGCACAGATAGGGGTCTGGACCCGCGGTTATGCGAGGTTCCCTCCTTACTAAATTTTCTCCAAGAGATGCTGGACAAGGGCAGATCCCCGTCCACTCTTAAGGTATATGTGGCAGCCGTCGCGGCGTTTGCTGAACCCCGACGCGGCCAGTCACTGGGCAAAGACGGGCTGGTAGTCCGCTTCCTCAGGGGAGCTAGAAGGATGAATCCCCCGCGCCCCCCTTCGGTGCCGATTTGGGACCTTTCCATAGTTCTTGATGCTATGAAAGCTCCCCCATTCGAACCGCTAAGCACCGTGGACCTAAAGTACCTGTCGCTAAAGACCGTTTTTTTACTCGCGCTCGCGTCAGTAAAACGGGTGGGAGACCTGCACGCGCTGTCGACCAGCGCGTCCTGTCTTGAGTTTGGACCTAATGACTCATTAGTCGTTCTCAAACCTAGGCATGGCTATGTTCCCAAGGCGATTGGCACCCCGTTCAGGGCACAAGTTATATCCCTATCGGCTCTGCCTGCTTCCGATAGCGAATCAGATTCTAATCTCCTATGCCCGGTCAGGGCTCTGAGATTATATGTCACTCGCACAGCTCCGATCAGACGATCCGAGCAGCTTTTTGTTTCGTTCGGCGGGTGCACCAGGGGGTTGGCCGCCTCGAAACAGTCCCTATCCAGATGGATTGTTGATGCCATTGCAGCAGCATACGCATCGAAAGACCCGCCATGCCCTTTGGGCATCAGGGCTCATTCCACTAGAGGCATGGCCTCATCGTGGGCATGGTCCAGTGGGATTTCCATTCACGACATTTGCGTGGCAGCGGGATGGGCTTCCCCCTCCACCTTTGTCAGATTTTACAATCTGGAAGTACCCGCCTTGCAGGCTAAACTACTAGCAGTCTAGTATGTTTCAGCTCTTCTGGTTGAGCTGCACTATAGGGGGTTAATTCACACAGACCGAGTTCGCTCTGTCCCTCTCTTTTATGTGCTTAGGTACTACACAATAATCCGGCCCGCTCCGCTGGCCGTTTGTCACAGATACATATATTCATTCCCACTTTCAGTGTTCCCCGGGATGCCCCGCGGGACTAATAGTGGATGCTTAGCACGCACGGCGTTGACCATGGGTTCCCGTAGCGTAAGCTAGCTTACGCAATACGAGAGAACCTCTCGTAAGAGAACGAATCGGTTACCTAACGTAACCTCGGTTCTCTCTAGATGAGGGAACGAGTATTGCGTTCCTGGCCGTGCTTGTGCTACTGGCGATGTTCGCTTCAGAATTGAAAAAACCAGATTTATTCAGCCTATTCGGGGTATTTATAGCCTCGTCCACGCCCGCTTCGGGGGTGGTGACGTAATGAGAGCGAGTCAGACTCTCATTGGTCGCGGGTTCATCCGCGCTCCCTCATAGGCTTAAGCAGTTCTCCGTGAGCGAACCAATGAGCGGCTAGCTAGCCTTCTCATGGTCTGCTGCAGCTGAACTGCGTTGACAATGGATACAAAATTATAGGATAATTTTTGGCTTCAATTTCTCAGAAAGATGGAATCTTTCCCGTAGCGTAAGCTAGCTTACGCAATACTCGTTCCCTCATCTAGAGAGAACCGAGGTTACGTTAGGTAACCGATTCGTTTTTTGTCATTGCATGCATGTAAAACTGTTGTTGGGGACTCCCAGAACAACATCATTTGCACACTGAGGTTGAAACTGTATTCCATTTGCATCTCAAGATGGGATAGTTAAAATTGTTTTACTTGACAAATGTGTACAGTATTGTGGCAAGTGAATCCGAAATTAACTTTTTTTTTTAAATCAGCACATTAATGACATGATTAATAATTTGGGGATTCTTAACAAGTTTGGCTCAAAGTTTATCTAGGTAAATCAAGAAATGTCAAAAACACCATCTGTAGGCTAAAGAAAAAGCCATGAACATAATTCATGAATATTAAATCACACTTTTCCCTCTCGGATCAGTTTGACAGAAATACACAGAATGCACAGCAGTGATTCATCAGCATACCTTATAAAATAAAATCAGATTTTAAAACGCCTGACCACTTGACCGTATATTTATCTGAGTGTCACACCACGGCCACAGCAGGACTCCCATCCACATCTGCTTCTAATATTAATCATCTTGTCCTTTTATTCACTCGCTTGCTTTCTCAAATATCCATGAGGACACATGGGATATATTCATGTGTGGGATAGGGACTGTTGCACAAAATTTTGATGTGTGCTGTTAAAAAAGTCCCCTCCTCATTTGACTTACACATTTATTTAATTCAGCCTTTCTTGAACCACAACAAAAAGAATGAACGAGGCCACCATGGGGACATAGAGAAAAATAATAACAGAGAAATATCAAAGAAAACATTAGTGGCATATGGGAGTGTGTTTCTATTTGAAAGTACTCAGTTGGCCAGCAAACTTTATTTTTTATAAAATGCCAATAATCGTCAAATATGATAAGCAAAATCTTGATATAGCCTACAGTATGTACAATTTGTCCTTTTAAAGGTGAAAAAAAACCTGAAAATTAAGCACAACCTATTCTAGGTTTATAAGGTGGCCTAATTGAAAGTGATTTGTTTAAAAAAAAATTCTAATGGTCACATGCACTTCACTGGACATTTATGTGACACTCCTAGGGGCATTTTTGAAAAAAAAAAAAAAAAAAAAACAAGAGCAGATTGTGTTTCACCTCTAACCTTTGACTTGTTACATTGAGGTGAAAGGTCAATCACATAAGGGGAGGATTAGGGGCCAGTAACATCTTCAGTGATCTTGGAAGAAAGAAATGCTTGTCAGTCATAACACACTGTTTGAAAAAATAAATAAAAACATATGCATTGTACATGCACAAATCACAGGTTATTTACATTGACAGAAGACTATCCAGTTGAACTATCAATTATTGACTTGATAAGGGAGTCCAGTAGTGTGAGCAATAAAATAGTGAATACCGTTAAAAACAAGCTTGTAACACAACGCTACATTGCTATTTTTTTTTAATACTGTAATATCTAAAATGAAGTCAGATTTCTTTTAGCGCATCTCCTTGTTCAAAAATTATTCTCATATTTATTTAAATCCCCCACAGTGTATCATCTTGTTTGGAACGATACACAAAATAACATTTTGTAGTGCAGCCAACTACTATTTCAAATGGGTCATTTGAATGTGGTCAGATCACCTATCTATACTATGTCGTAACAGTGTGTACTCTTTTCGTGAAAAAAGTAGATACTTTTGAGTGTGCAGAAGAGAAGGCAAGTTTTGGGACATACTACTACTTCATTATAATGAACCCTGCTGTCGCTTAGTTATGAGCATCCTGTCACCGTAAACTGGCTTGTCAATCATTCATGTCTTTATATCCACACCTCTATTTAATACTATTTAAGTACTATTTAATACTATTTAAGACAGATATGTCAATTGGGATGCAGCATAGCCAAATTTTCACCCAAAAATTTTAATTCATCATTTACTCACCCTCATGTAACTTCAAACCTGCATGACTTTCTTTCTTCTTCAGAACATTTGAAGAATGTTGGGGTCTAAACAACATTAGAGCTCATTGAGTTTCACTTTTCAAAATACAGTATATGTTGTGTTCCACAGAATACATTTAAACAGGTTTAGATAGAATGAAAATGTTTTGGCAATTTTTGGTGATATGTGCATGAGAAACCATTAGAGATTTGACAAATTTGAAAATAAAGGTTAAAAATAAACTATTAAAAATAAAGGTTCTTTATTGGAATCAATGGTTTCATGAAGAACCTTTAACATCCATGGAATCTTTCCATTGCATAAAATATTATTTTTTGTGGTTTGTTTAGATTATTATAATGTTCTTCTCACTAAGAAAAAATTGTTATTTTTAAAGAACTGTTCACTGAAATGTTCTTTGGGGAATCTAAAATGTTTTTTTCTATGGCATCACTGTGAAAACCCCCTTTTTGAACCTTTATTTTTAAGAGAAAAGAGTTCAACTTTATGCAAATAAGCAGCGACCTGATGGGGTGACTATCATCTGATATAGTTGTCAAAGGTACCGACTTCTGTACCAAGTCGGTTTACCAAGTTTAAAAATGTGATGATACCAGCATCCCTCAAGCATTTTGAGTGCTGTTGAACGGATTCTTAAACACCTCTGATTGGCCATTGTGTTCATGCGCTCACATATGTCTCTGATTGGCCATTGTGTTGACGCGTTCAACATATATGTCTCTGATTGGCCATTGTGTTGACGCGTTCAACATATATGTCTCTGATTGGCCATTGTGTTCATGCGCTCACATATATATGTCTCTGATTGGCCATTGTGTTGACGCTTTCAACATATATGTCTCTGATTGGCCATTGTGTTGACATGCTCAACATAATATGTCTGTGATTAGCTACAATGAGCGTCAAAGATGTCATTGTTGGTCATTAGCCAATCACAGACATATTGTTAAGCTAGTCAATGGCCAATCAGAGGCGTTTAAGAATCGTTCAACAGCACTCAAAATGCTAGTATTTCAGTACAGACTTGGTACTTTTTGACAACTCTAGTCATCTGATATAGTTGGACGCAGTTGCAGCGTAGAAACGTCTAAAAACCAACAGCACAATAGGTTTTGCTCCCTTCAGTCATTGAATCACTGTCAATGTGAGCGGCTTCTACCAGAAGGCTCTATGCGTCAAAATGGTCTGTGTTCTCGAAGTGGTGCACAGATAGGGGTCTGGACCCGCGGTTATGCGAGGTTCCCTCCTTACTAAATTTTCTCCAAGAGATGCTGGACAAGGGCAGATCCCCGTCCACTCTTAAGGTATATGTGGCAGCCGTCGCGGCGTTTGCTGAACCCCGACGCGGCCAGTCACTGGGCAAAGACGGGCTGGTAGTCCGCTTCCTCAGGGGAGCTAGAAGGATGAATCCCCCGCCGCCCCCCTTCGGTGCCGATTTGGGACCTTTCCATAGTTCTTGATGCTATGAAAGCTCCCCCATTCGAACCGCTAAGCACCGTGGACCTAAAGTACCTGTCGCTAAAGACCGTTTTTTTACTCGCGCTCGCGTCAGTAAAACGGGTGGGAGACCTGCACGCGCTGTCGACCAGCGCGTCCTGTCTTGAGTTTGGACCTAATGACTCATTAGTCGTTCTCAAACCTAGGCATGGCTATGTTCCCAAGGCGATTGGCACCCCGTTCAGGCACAAGTTATATCCCTATCGGCTCTGCCTGCTTCCGATAGCGAATCAGATTCTAATCTCCTATGCCCGGTCAGGGCTCTGAGATTATATGTCACTCGCACAGCTCCGATCAGACGATCCGAGCAGCTTTTTGTTTCGTTCGGCGGGTGCACCAGGGGGTTGGCCGCCTCGAAACAGTCCCTATCCAGATGGATTGTTGATGCCATTGCAGCAGCATACGCATCGAAAGACCCGCCATGCCCTTTGGGCATCAGGGCTCATTCCACTAGAGGCATGGCCTCATCGTGGGCATGGTCCAGTGGGATTTCCATTCACGACATTTGCGTGGCAGCGGGATGGGCTTCCCCTCCACCTTTGTCAGATTTTACAATCTGGAAGTACCCGCCTTGCAGGCTAAACTACTAGCAGTCTAGTATGTTTCAGCTCTTCTGGTTGAGCTGCACTATAGGGGGTTAATTCACACAGACCGAGTTCGCTCTGTCCCTCTCTTTTATGTGCTTAGGTACTACACAATAATCCGGCCCGCTCCGCTGGCCGTTTGTCACAGATACATATATTCATTCCCACTTTCAGTGTTCCCCGGGATGCCCCGCGGGACTAATAGTGGATGCTTAGCACGCACGGCGTTGACCATGGGTTCCCGTAGCGTAAGCTAGCTTACGCAATACGAGAGAACCTCTCGTAAGAGAACGAATCGGTTACCTAACGTAACCTCGGTTCTCTCTAGATGAGGGAACGAGTATTGCGTTCCTGGCCGTGCTTGTGCTACTGGCGATGTTCGCTTCAGAATTGAAAAAACCAGATTTATTCAGCCTATTCGGGGTATTTATAGCCTCGTCCACGCCCGCTTCGGGGGTGGTGACGTAATGAGAGCGAGTCAGACTCTCATTGGTCGCGGGTTCATCCGCGCTCCCTCATAGGCTTAAGCAGTTCTCCGTGAGCGAACCAATGAGCGGCTAGCTAGCCTTCTCATGGTCTGCTGCAGCTGAACTGCGTTGACAATGGATACAAAATTATAGGATAATTTTTGGCTTCAATTTCTCAGAAAGATGGAATCTTTCCCGTAGCGTAAGCTAGCTTACGCAATACTCGTTCCCTCATCTAGAGAGAACCGAGGTTACGTTAGGTAACCGATTCGTTTTTTGTCATTGCATGCATGTAAAACTGTTGTTGGGGACTCCCAGAACAACATCATTTGCACACTGAGGTTGAAACTGTATTCCATTTGCATCTCAAGATGGGATAGTTAAAATTGTTTTACTTGACAAATGTGTACAGTATTGTGGCAAGTGAATCCGAAATTAACTTTTTTTTTTAAATCAGCACATTAATGACATGATTAATAATTTGGGGATTCTTAACAAGTTTGGCTCAAAGTTTATCTAGGTAAATCAAGAAATGTCAAAAACACCATCTGTAGGCTAAAGAAAAAGCCATGAACATAATTCATGAATATTAAATCACACTTTTCCCTCTCGGATCAGTTTGACAGAAATACACAGAATGCACAGCAGTGATTCATCAGCATACCTTATAAAATAAAATCAGATTTTAAAACGCCTGACCACTTGACCGTATATTTATCTGAGTGTCACACCACGGCCACAGCAGGACTCCCATCCACATCTGCTTCTAATATTAATCATCTTGTCCTTTTATTCACTCGCTTGCTTTCTCAAATATCCATGAGGACACATGGGATATATTCATGTGTGGGATAGGGACTGTTGCACAAAATTTTGATGTGTGCTGTTAAAAAAGTCCCCTCCTCATTTGACTTACACATTTATTTAATTCAGCCTTTCTTGAACCACAACAAAAAGAATGAACGAGGCCACCATGGGGACATAGAGAAAAATAATAACAGAGAAATATCAAAGAAAACATTAGTGGCATATGGGAGTGTGTTTCTATTTGAAAGTACTCAGTTGGCCAGCAAACTTTATTTTTTATAAAATGCCAATAATCGTCAAATATGATAAGCAAAATCTTGATATAGCCTACAGTATGTACAATTTGTCCTTTTAAAGGTGAAAAAAAACCTGAAAATTAAGCACAACCTATTCTAGGTTTATAAGGTGGCCTAATTGAAAGTGATTTGTTTAAAAAAAAATTCTAATGGTCACATGCACTTCACTGGACATTTATGTGACACTCCTAGGGGCATTTTTGAAAAAAAAAAAAAAAAAAACAAGAGCAGATTGTGTTTCACCTCTAACCTTTGACTTGTTACATTGAGGTGAAAGGTCAATCACATAAGGGGAGGATTAGGGGCCAGTAACATCTTCAGTGATCTTGGAAGAAAGAAATGCTTGTCAGTCATAACACACTGTTTGAAAAAATAAATAAAAACATATGCATTGTACATGCACAAATCACAGGTTATTTACATTGACAGAAGACTATCCAGTTGAACTATCAATTATTGACTTGATAAGGGAGTCCAGTAGTGTGAGCAATAAAATAGTGAATACCGTTAAAAACAAGCTTGTAACACAACGCTACATTGCTATTTTTTTTTAATACTGTAATATCTAAAATGAAGTCAGATTTCTTTTAGCGCATCTCCTTGTTCAAAAATTATTCTCATATTTATTTAAATCCCCCACAGTGTATCATCTTGTTTGGAACGATACACAAAATAACATTTTGTAGTGCAGCCAACTACTATTTCAAATGGGTCATTTGAATGTGGTCAGATCACCTATCTATACTATGTCGTAACAGTGTGTACTCTTTTCGTGAAAAAAGTAGATACTTTTGAGTGTGCAGAAGAGAAGGCAAGTTTTGGGACATACTACTACTTCATTATAATGAACCCTGCTGTCGCTTAGTTATGAGCATCCTGTCACCGTAAACTGGCTTGTCAATCATTCATGTCTTTATATCCACACCTCTATTTAATACTATTTAAGTACTATTTAATACTATTTAAGACATATATGTCAATTGGGATGCAGCATAGCCAAATTTTCACCCAAAAATTTTAATTCATCATTTACTCACCCTCATGTAACTTCAAACCTGCATGACTTTCTTTCTTCTTCAGAACATTTGAAGAATGTTGGGGTCTAAACAACATTAGAGCTCATTGAGTTTCACTTTTCAAAATACAGTATATGTTGTGTTCCACAGAATACATTTAAACAGGTTTAGATAGAATGAAAATGTTTTGGCAATTTTTGGTGATATGTGCATGAGAAACCATTAGAGATTTGACAAATTTGAAAATAAAGGTTAAAAATAAACTATTAAAAATAAAGGTTCTTTATTGGAATCAATGGTTTCATGAAGAACCTTTAACATCCATGGAATCTTTCCATTGCATAAAATATTATTTTTTGTGGTTTGTTTAGATTATTATAATGTTCTTCTCACTAAGAAAAAATTGTTATTTTTAAAGAACTGTTCACTGAAATGTTCTTTGGGGAATCTAAAATGTTTTTTCTATGGCATCACTGTGAAAACCCCCTTTTTGAACCTTTATTTTTAAGAGAAAAGAGTTCAACTTTATGCAAATAAGCAGCGACCTGATGGGGTGACTATCATCTGATATAGTTGTCAAAGGTACCGACTTCTGTACCAAGTCGGTTTACCAAGTTTAAAAATGTGATGATACCAGCATCCCTCAAGCATTTTGAGTGCTGTTGAACGGATTCTTAAACACCTCTGATTGGCCATTGTGTTCATGCGCTCACATATGTCTCTGATTGGCCATTGTGTTGACGCGTTCAACATATATGTCTCTGATTGGCCATTGTGTTGACGCGTTCAACATATATGTCTCTGATTGGCCATTGTGTTCATGCGCTCACATATATATGTCTCTGATTGGCCATTGTGTTGACGCTTTCAACATATATGTCTCTGATTGGCCATTGTGTTGACATGCTCAACATAATATGTCTGTGATTAGCTACAATGAGCGTCAAAGATGTCATTGTTGGTCATTAGCCAATCACAGACATATTGTTAAGCTAGTCAATGGCCAATCAGAGGCGTTTAAGAATCGTTCAACAGCACTCAAAATGCTAGTATTTCAGTACAGACTTGGTACTTTTTGACAACTCTAGTCATCTGATATAGTTGGACGCAGTTGCAGCGTAGAAACGTCTAAAAACCAACAGCACAATAGGTTTTGCTCCCTTCAGTCATTGAATCACTGTCAATGTGACTGGGCTTTACAGTTTTAAAGATATTTCCCTATCACTGTTCAACTGCACAGATTCAAATAATCAGGTTTACATCCATACAGTCTGCACTCCATTGACTCCATTCTTGATTTTAATAACCTCAAACTGCTAACTCAGCACTGCTTGAGCTGCAGCCTCACGGCATATCTCTCGCCCACACTGGAAAGAGAGCACACATTTACTCAAATTTAAATTCATGGGATGGCCAACTAAAAGCGAAATCCGAGATGGGAGAACTCTGGGTTACACTAACACTCAAAATGCAGAAAGACGTTGGGACAGAGGCACAAATGAAAGAGGGAACTTTAATATTCTGTGACTCCTGTAGATGTAGATCCAAAAAGCTCACATTACCCATGAACACTCAGCTCTGCCACAACAGAGCAGATGGAATCAGCATCTAGCTACTCCTGCTCAAGAATTTATGACAGGCTCAAGACAGCAAATAACTACCTGGAGAGTTTCTGGAGTTTTAATCAAGTTGCTAGCATTGTTAATGTACTCTATACAGTCCAACGCTTAGTGAACTAGTTCAAATATCAAGAGATTCAGTAGCAAGGGATTTAAACGCTATTGAAGGTCATTTTGGTAATGCTCTGCTATTTCAAAACATTATAAAAGCTGTACGATAAAATATGTTACTCTTATATCTACAATTGTAACCACAGTTGGGATACATAATACTTATTCACAAGTATAACTTTAAAGCATATGATACTGAGAGCCATCCTAAAAATATTGTTTTCTAAGGATAGTTATTTGTACTCTGGGTAACTTTTTATGAATCTAAGATCATGTTTGGATCATGTAGATCAAGTTACTATTTTGTATTTGCTTTGTAAGAAATTATTTGACAAGTGTATGTAGCTTTCCACTTAGAATTATTCTATCAGTAAAATATAATGTGCATGTCTGTCTTGTTAATGTCTGTTAGGTTATTAGTATTATAGATGATGAAGAGGATATTGAAAAAGGTGTTTTAACCATAATTACCATTTATTTTTTGACAAATGGAATCCACTTTTTCTAGTTTGATGCTAGCAAAATTGTCGGCGTGCGCTGCACATGGTCTAAAAGCAGGGCTGCACGTTAACTTTTTTTTGCACATAGCACTGGTGCTACAGAGGTCGAAAGTTTTGTAGCACAGGCCAAACAGTTGTAGCACAAGTATAAAATGTCTGTTATCATTCCTGAAACAAACACAAGTACTAGACTTCATCACTTAAGTGATGTGTGTGCACAAAAAATACAAACCATCACAAAAATAGTTTTTAGACAAAAATTGAATTTATTTGCTAAAAATGGAAGAGTCCAGAAAAATAAAACCTCTTACACCTTAACATTACACATCAAAGTAGAACAGATCTGTGGGCAGACATCACTAAATAAAAACTCTTGTTTGCAAACTAGCACTAACCTATCCCATGACACTCCTCTATGAGAATAATACTGTCAACAGTTGCATATTTTCTTTAGTTTAGTGCAGTGTGTGTGTGTGTGTGTGTGTGTGTGTGTGTGTGTGTGTGTGTGTGTGTGTGTGTGTGTGTGTGTGTGTGTGTGTGTGGGGTGTGTGTGTGTGAGATCTAGCATGTCTGCTGGCCACTCTTTTGTATTTGGCATTTCCTTTTTCCACTGAGGGATTATATCTATAAATTTAACTATTTTTTTTCTCCCTTACTTTGATTTGGTTAAATTACCTCTGTCGATTCTTCCTCGCGGGCTCGTTTGGGGTTTTCGTGGATCACTTTAAAATAGCGCAAACAAGCACAATCACTTCACACTATTAAGCGGCTGTGTTATGAACATGCAAAACTGTATCGTACGCGTGCTACAGTGGTAAATTTAATCATCCAACTTTTTTTTGTAGCATGTGCTACATAGGCTATATGTCGCACTGTACAGCCTAAAAGGGTAGCCCTGTTCTCTTAATGAGTAATGGGTGTGTTTTGGGCGTAACGTGTAATAAACCAATCAGAGTCTCATCTCCCATTCCCTTTAAAAGCCAGTTGCGCTTGCGCCATGGCGGATTCACTTTTTACATAACTGAATTTGCAAGTGGAAAGACTGAACTCTCCAGAGAGGAAACGGATCTGCTCGTGCTCGAGGTTAAAGCGCACGAGGAGACCATCTACGGGACAAGCCAGATTCCAACATATCTTTATGTACACAATATTAATCTTTTACATTGTAATCCTTTTATTTTTAATGACTTTAGACCAGGTTTCAGTTGGTCAATGGCGCAGTCTATTTCGGCCAACAATACGCCTGAACACACCTCGTTTTCAGAATCATGGGTGAACAGATGGGCGCAAATGCATTTGCTATTTAATCAACATGTGAAAGCAGGACGTGAAAATGATAACTGCTTTAGGCTGAAACTAACAAAAAAAACTTGCGTCGCGCCTGGCGCTGCATTGCGCCAAGTCTATCATAAGGCCCATATTAAAACATTTTTCATCAGAATTTATGCATAACAGCATAGCAACTTGAGTGAAATGTAAACTAGCAATAATAATATTCTTCATTTTCAGGAATAAAAAAGTTTAATAATAATAATAAAAAAAGACTTTCAATGTTGATCCCACTGTATACAGAAACCATCACCTTTTCAATAACAGAATTATTTATGTAAGATGTATGCTGTCAGCATGTGGAGGAGAGCACCCTGACTCAGTCATTAGGAAATAAAGTGTGTGTGTGTGTGTGTGTGTGTGTGTGTGTGTGTGTGTGTGTGTGTGTGTGTGTGTGTGTGTGTGTGTGTGTGTGTGTGTGTGTGTGTGTGTGTGTGTGTGTGTGTGTGTTCTGGCAGTGAGAGAAAATTCAGACAAAATGTGAGAAGCAGCATCACGGAGAGAGCAGTTTCTGAATGTAAGCTTGTCTCGCAACAGTCTGTCTCCCTCTGCAAAATTACAGGGTTCAGTGGTGTGAACACAAACACACAGACACACCGCAACCCTGGCACATAGAGACGCGGCTCACTTTCCAGTCAATTTTTTTTTTCCTGGAACTCTGTGTCTGTACATCCTAAGTGCTACTTTTGTATGTGTTTTGTTTTTGTTTTTGTTTTGCTTTACATGGGACCAAAAAGTCTTCTACCTTTCAGTTGCGTCACCATCATTCACAAATCCTCTCTCGTGGCCTCATGGGATGGTGAAGTCTCAAAAAATCTCACCGGAAGTAGTAGGTCATCCAGATACTTTTCACCAACTGTTTGTTGAATACTATGTATTTGGACATACTACTCTTTTGGCTTACTGTTTTTCGCATATAGTTGGGAAGTATTCGGTTGACTCTCTTCAATGTCTTTTAGCTGTCAACATTTAGCTGAATTTGACCCCCGTTAAGCCTGAAGATAGCAGTGAGTTACGACTGCGGTAACAGCATAAGCAGTGTTTTACCACTTCCTTAACTAAAGACTATAATTACTGACCGTCCGACAGGGTCAGTCAGAGGGAGTGTGAGAGGAGAGTAAGAAAAACATGCAGCAGGGGACAAAGAATGTAAGACAATGTGCCTAACAACAAGAATGGAAATGAAAGGAGGATGAAAAAGAAAATGTAAGTGAGAGGCGTGAATGAGCAACAGCGAAAGTTGTTGTGGTCTTCCATGTGGGTTTCAGGCCAGTACACTTCTTCCTTTTAATGGCAGAGACAACACCTACAGTAGGCTCTGTTCCAAGTCGTCTCCTGCCTACATAGGCAGCATCTGAACTGATATGGAATCTCTGAAAAACTCAATAGCATAAGTCTTTATTGTAATTGAGTATGCCATTAGCATGTTGCTAAGCTAACAGTATTACTATTAATATAACTCTATTAAACTATCATTTTAAATGCTTAAGTATACAAATACAAAACACGAATTTTTAAAACGAATTTTTAAAATACCTACAAATCAAATCTTCTGTTCTGACAAAAATAAACATCAGAGACACAAATTTAGAACTTCCACCGGCAATATCAGACTTGGTCAACATTTCCTCCCCAAAGAAACTTCTCTCTAAAAATATACAAAATGATTTCAAACCAACTTCAGACCATATACTTACCAACAATAAAATGGGAAAACGATCTTTCAATAGCCCCTGATGCCAACTTCTGGACCCAAATCTGTAAAAACATCTATCTCATGTCCAAAAATAAGAATCTTCAGTTAATACAATACAAAATACTTCACAGAACACATTACACGGGCAGCAGATTAGCTAAAATGGGTTTCACATCAGAAGTTTGCACACATTGCAATCAAAATTCTACAGATACATACATCCATGCAACCTGGCACTGCACTCCAATCAAACACTTTTGGGAAGAGGTCACACAGTCACTATCCACTATAGTCGGCTGCCACATCCCACTGTCGCCTTCTCTTTGCTTGCTGGGGGACCTCACAATAATCACTGATAAAACTATAAACTCTAAAATGCTCCTCATAGCTCTAACCATCGCCAAGAAAACTATCCTCATGAACTGGAAAACTAGAAATAAATTACACATTAACATTTGGAAAAATCTAATTACAGACTTCATTGCAATGGAATACGCATCTCCCCTTCATGATTACGCATCTGAAACTGATCTCTGCCGTCCAACACTTTCTGACCTCTTACAGCTATGAATCCTTTCTCTGTTTTCAACTCCGACTCCTCCCACCTTCTTAATCAACCCACGAATATTAATGCATTTTAGCTGTTTGAACTTGTTTATGTCATCATTGTTATTACTATCTTTACTGTTATTGTTATGATTACTATTTTCACTTTTATTTTTTCATTGTTGTAATTGCTGTTGTTGCTGTCTTTCGCTTTCACCATTGCGGTCGCCACTGCCATCATCATTGTCATTTATTATTAATATCATTATTATCATTATTATTATAATCATCAATATTGCCATTGTCAATGCTGTATTGGAATTAAGTTTCATTGTCATCATTACTGCAATAACTCCCCCCTTATCTCTTCATGGGTTTTTAATGCAACACAACATAGAATAGGAAAAAAAAAAAAAAAAAAAAAAAAAACTCACAAACACCAAGGCAGGCAAGTCAGGCGAGAAGTGGTTTCAACGGGACAGCATCTCTGTCCCAATTTGAGACACTCTCGCACTGTACTTCCTCTTTTAATGCACCTTAGACATTGCACATAACACACACAAAAAAAACAACAACAAAAAAAAAATTAGGAAAAGATAGGGACTGATGAGATGTGGGGGAAGGTTATCTTATATTATCTTATTATATCATCTTTTATTTTATACAGGATTGACAATGGCAATTGTTACATAGAAGGAAGGATGGAAATAAAAATCGACCAACACAATATTGGCAATATGGTGGTAGTGGGGAGTGGGGTGGTGATGGTAATGACAATGGTAATAAATAATAAATGGTTACTTTGTTTACGCACACACACACATACCGACACTCACACCCGCTCACAGACACACTTAGATCAAACACTTAAATCACTTTTATGTCAAAAAAAAAAAAAAAAAATACAAAACACAAATATTGGGTAAAATAGTGAATTTTAGATCAGATTGAATGACTCAATTTAGGACACATTCCAAAAGGATTCTCAATTGCGTGTTTATTGCAAATAAATGAAAGTGTATAGTTGATTTTTTTTATTAAATGCAATTAGCTGAACTTTAGAAAGCTTTTATGGCCCATTTATGTACATCTATAAATGGAATTTCATAATTGACGTCTATTATCTTTGAAAAAAAAAGTCTGACAAGCATTTAAGGTTAACTAAATACACTTTAAATGTCATTTCTATAGAAAATGTTATGACATCATGCATTTAATTGTAATGAAGTACCTGCATTTTAGTACATTTAAAATATATTAAATCAAATGTAATGATAAAAACACTGCAGTTAAAATTATAATCAACTACTTTACATGTGATTTATTTACTTAAACAACTCATCAAAATAACTGTACTTCAAAGTTTGAGAAAGGATAATTAAAATATAATTATTTAAAATGTACTATAAGGTAAAACTTTTAATTTGATATTACAAAGTACACTTTTTAAAAATGTAATTAAAGAAACAGTCATGAAAGTGCAATCTTTACTTAAGAGGCCTTTTATTTTATTAATAGCGCATCTCTAAGTACAATATGTTTTTAAATATGCTTTAAGTACATTCAATCCAATTAAGCACATTTATTTTCACCGTTCTCTTACGAGAGGTTCTCTCGTATTGCGTAAGCTAGCTTACGCTACGGGAAAGATTCCATCTTTCTGAGAAATTGAAGCCAAAAATTATCCTATAATTTTGTATCCATTGTCAACGCAGTTCAGCTGCAGCAGACCATGAGAGGGCTAGCTAGCCGCTCATTGGTTCGCTCACGGAGAACTGCTTAAGCCTATGAGGGAGCGCGAGTGAACCCGCGACCAATGAGAGTCTGACTCGCTCTCAATACGTCACCGCCCGCCGAAACGGGTGTGGACGAGACTATAAATATCCCGAAATAGGCTGAATAATCTGATTTTTTCATCCTTCAGCGACGCACCTGCATTTGCTGATCCTGAGAGAGAAGCCGCCGTCGTCGAAAAGGCACCTTCTAGCGAGCGTTTGGGAGACTGAGGAAGCCGGCCGTCTTCGCCACCTTCAGCCGTCCTGTGAGCTAGCGCCATCCGACGGATTGTATCCTTTTTACAAAAATGCTTCCTATATATTGTTGTATCTAAAAGAGCGAGCGTCTTTTTCAAGATGTCTCGTAAATTTTCTGGCGGCTCTTGCCGCTCTCCCCTCGAGGCTGGGGACCGCCACCTCTTCTGCGCTCTCTGCCTCGGATTGGAGCACGCCGAGCTCGCCCCCGCTGTGGCGGCTGCGAGCTCTGCGAAACTATGCCATTGTTGACCCCGCGGGCTCGACTTCGGCCACTAAGATGCTTCCGTGCCGCCTCTGACTTCGCCGCGGAGAAAGAAACGCCGCTCTCAGAGGCCGCCGGACACCCAGCCGGAAGCGTTCATCCCGCCGGAGCCTCTCGCTCCCGCTCTCCATCTCCGCCGCTTCCGGACATACAGCTGCCGCCGAGTGGCCGCTCTGTTGCCTCCGTTGACGCCGCGGACACCAAGGAGACATGTTCGCTTCTCGCTTCAGACGGTGAGGATTGGTCCGATTCTCACGCCTCCTCGGCCCGAGAATCAACCGGGACCCGCGCAGCTACTTCCACCAGCGCTCGACTCCCGCCGCTAAACGGGCTGCGCCCTTTCTGCCTGATCTGCACGCAGAACTCACGAAGTCCTGGAACGCCCCGCTCTCTGCTAGAACTCGCTCTGACTCTTCCACCCCGCGTCGCGTTGTGGACGGAGCCGCAGAGAAGGGCTTTATCTCCATTTTCCCTGTAGAGGACCTGGTCGCCGCACGTCTATGCCGCCCTCCGCGAGATGGCGCTCATCACCTGTGCTACCCGCTAAAGCCTGCAGTCCGACTTCAAGCTTTCAGCCGCCGGCCAGCATGTCTACTACAGAGTGAGGTACTTCGTGAATGGGACGAGAGCGGGGGGAAAAATCCCCCTTCAGTCGCGGATTGAGGATTTCCCGCGAATTTTGTTCTGCCTCGTCGCGCTAGCTCCTCTGCAGGCCGCTCACGTGACCAGCCTCCTGCACGAGCCCCACCCTAGCGCCTAGCTAAACACAGTCAGACTTCTCAGCGACACCAGGGCGGCCGCCCTCGCTCTCGCTCTGACAGCCGCCACAGACCGCCGCCTCCCCGGGGGCCTCGGCAGAGGATCGCGCTGAAAACTGATTACTCGAAGTCTGCCTAGCGTGGTTGAGAAAAAGACGGCGCTCTCCCGCCGCGGCCGGATCGCCGTCAAAGTTTCGCCCTCTGTTAGTCCCCGCTCACGCGGCTACTACAGCAGTGTACCCCGCCATTACCAAGCCGGTATCCCTTCCCGCTTGCATGAGCACAAACGCCGTGTTTACGGCGTCCCAGAAAAATCTCAAAAAGAGCGTAAAAGCCTCTTGTGTAGAAAATGTGCCCACAACACTGTGCTCACTCATACACAAAACGCCGTGTTTACGGCGTCCCAGAGAAATCTCAAATAGAGAGTAAAAGCCTCTTGTGTAGAAAATGTGCCCACAACACTGTGTTCACTCATACACAAAGACACTCCAGTTCCCCTGTCTCACACAGAGTCCACTCTCATAAAGCGGGCCAAGCCCGCTCGAGTCTCAGAGTGTATAAGCGCGCCCACAAGCCCGTGTGCGCGTCTTACCTCTGTTCACTCTGTTACAGGGCCCATAAACTCCTCTCCGAGTGTACGTCCCGCTGTTGTAAACACTATCAGCGCGCTCACGCAGCCCGCGAAGTGCAGCGACGGGGACCATGTAGCCATTCACCCCCTAGCGTCACGCTTCAAAGCGTGGGAAGCAGTGGGTGTTAAACACAATAAAGCTAGGCTATCGCTTACAGTTTTGCCGCCGCCCTCCTCGCTTCCGAGCGCGGCTAGAAACTACTGTGAACCCAGAAGCAGTGACGCGCTGCTCCGTTCAGAGATAGCAATTCTGTTGTGCAAAAAGGCTATAGAGAGGGTGCCTCTGGCTATGAGCGAGTCGGGGTTTTACGGCCGTTATTTTCTTGTCCCCAAGAAAGACGGCGATCTCAGACCAATATTAGACCTCAGATCGCTGAACAAAGTTCTCATGAAGAGACCGTGCAAAATACTCACTATCAGAAAACTCCTCGCGCATGTGCGCCAGGGGGACTGGTTCATATCACTAGATCTGAAAGATGCATACTTTCAGATCCAGATAAATCCCCTTCACAGGCCATTCTTACGTTTCGCCTCGAAGGCCAGGTTTATCAATACACCGTCCTACCGTTCGGCCTATCCCTAGCACCCCGTATGTTCACGAAGTGCATGGATACGGCGCTCGCCCCCCTGCAGAGTCAGGGGCTGCGAATACTGAACTACTTGGACGACTGGCTGATTTTGGCACAATCTCAGAGAGAGTTACTGTCCCATCATACAGTTCTCCTCGACCATCTGAAAGTTTTGGGCCTCTCTGTCAACTGGACAAAGAGCGTACTACAACCCAGTCAGACTATCTCCTTCTTGGGTATAGAGCTGGACTCGGTCACGATGACGGCGCGTCTGTCAACGCAGCGCGCGCACCGTGTGCAGCGTCTCGCCGCATCTTTTCAGATGAACAGACTCACGCCTTTGAAAACATTTTCAGAGAGCATTGGGCTGTATGGCCTCAGCCTCCGCGGTGCTCCAGCTGGGGTTACTGCGCATGCGCCCGCTTCAGCTTTGGTTGAGGAGCCGTGTGTCTCACCGAGCGTGGACCACGGGCCACCAGCTGATAAAAAGTAACGCAGACCTGTATCACAGCTCTGCAGCCATGGTCAGTGGCAGAATGGTTTCAGCGGGGCGTTTCCATGGGGACAGTTTCACGCCGAAAAGTCATCTCGACAGACGCCTCCAACACGGGTTGGGGAGCGGTCTGCGAGGGCTCACCGGCCTTCGGCCCCTGGTCAGCTCAAGAGAGCCTCCTACACATAAACTGTTTGGAGAGGTTGGCGGTCGAGAACGCGCTCATGCGCGTTCTCCCGCGCATTCAGGGCCACCACGTGCTGATCCGTTCGGACAATATAGCCGTGGTCTCTTATATAAACCGTCAGGGCGGAGTCAGATCCAGGAATCTTTTCCAGCTGACAGAACGCATCTTAGTTTGGTCTCAGTGTCACCTGCTCTCGCTCAGGGCGACGCATGTGCCGGGACATCTGAACGACGGTCCAGACAGCCTGTTCAGGAACCCCACTCCCCCCGGGGAGTGGTCCCTGCATCCTCTTACAGTTCAGAAACTGTGGCGTTTATTCGGCAGAGCAGAGGTGGACGTCTTCGCCTCGGCGGGGAACACCCACTGCCCAATATTTTTCTCAAGGAGCGAGGACGCGCTAGCCCAAACCTGGCCCAGCCGCCCGCTTTATGCTTTCCCTCCGGTCTCTCTGCTACCACAGGTGCTTCAGAGAATCAGAGAAGCGCAGCACTCGGTGCTCCTCATAGCCCCGCGCTGGGAGGGTCAGACTTGGTTTCCGGAGCTCACGCAGCTGTCACGGACAGCGCCGTGGCCCATTCCAGTCAGAGCAGATCTCCTCTCCCAAGCTCGCGGCACGATCTGGCATCCCCACCCAGAGCGCTGGGCGCTACACGCGTGGGTGCTCAACAACTACCCGTTGCTTTGCCAGAGGGAGTGTTAAACACGATCATGCAGGCTAGAGCGGCTTCTACCAGAAGGCTCTATGCGTCAAAATGGTCTGTGTTCTCAGAGTGGTGCACCGAAAAGGGTCTGGACCCACGGTTATGCGAGGTTCCCTCCTTGCTAAATTTTTTCCAAGAGATGCTGGACAAGGGCAGATCCCCGTCCACTCTTAAGGTGTATGTGGCAGCCGTCGCGGCGTTTGCTGAACCCCGGCGCGGCCAGTCACTGGGCAAAGATGGGTTGGTAGTCCGCTTCCTCAGGGGAGCTAGAAGGATGAACCCCCCTTCGCCCCCCTTCGGTGCCGATTTGGGACCTTTCCATAGTTCTTGATGCTATGAAAGCTCCCCCATTCGAACCGTTAAACACCGTGGACCTAAAGTACCTGTCGCTAAAGACCGTTTTTCTACTCGCGCTCGCGTCAGTAAAACGGGTGGGAGACCTACACGCGCTGTCCACCAGCGCGTCCTGTCTTGAGTTCGGACCTAATGACTCCTTAGTCGTTCTCAAACCTAGGCATGGCTATGTCCCCAAAGCGATCGGCACCCCGTTCAGGGCACAAGTTATATCCCTATTGGCTCTGCCTGCATCCGATAGCGAATCTGATACTAATCTCCTATGTCCGGTCAGGGCCCCGAGATTATACGTTACTCGCACTGCTCCGGTCAGAAGATCCGAGCAGCTTTTTGTTTCGTTCGGTGGGCGCACCAAGGGGTTGGCCGCTTCGAAACAGTCCCTATCCAGATGGATTGTTGATGCCATTGCAGCAGCATACGCTTCTAAAGACCTGCCATGCCCTCTGGGCATCAGGGCTCATTCCACTAGAGGCATGGCCTCATCGTGGGCATGGTCCAGCGGAATTTCCATTCACGACATTTGCGTGGCAGCGGGATGGGCTTCCCCCTCCACCTTTGTCAGATTTTACAATCTGGAAGTACCCGTCTTGCAGGCTAAACTACTAGCAGTCTAGTATGTTTCAGCTCTTCTGGTTGAGCTGCACTATAGGGGGTTAATTACACAGACCGAGTTCGTTCTGTTCCCTCTCTATAATGTGCTTATGTACTACACAGTCACCGGCCCGCTCCGCTGGCCTTTTGTCACATGTACATATATTCATTCCCACTTACAGAGTTCCCCGGGGCCCCCCCCCCTGGGACTAATAGTGGATGCTTAGCACGCACGGCGTTGACCAGGGGTTCCCGTAGCGTAAGCTAGCTTACGCAATACGAGAGAACCTCTCGTAAGAGAACGAATCGGTTACCTAACGTAACCTCGGTTCTCTCTAGATGAGGGAACGAGTATTGTGTTCCTGGCCGTGCTTGTGCTACTGGCGATTTTCGCTTCAGTATATGAAAAAAACCAGATTATTCAGCCTATTTCGGGATATTTATAGTCTCGTCCACACCCGTTTCGGCGGGCGGTGACGTATTGAGAGCGAGTCAGACTCTCATTGGTCGCGGGTTCACTCGCGCTCCCTCATAGGCTTAAGCAGTTCTCCGTGAGCGAACCAATGAGCGGCTAGCTAGCCCTCTCATGGTCTGCTGCAGCTGAACTGCGTTGACAATGGATACAAAATTATAGGATAATTTTTGGCTTCAATTTCTCAGAAAGATGGAATCTTTCCCGTAGCGTAAGCTAGCTTACACAATACTCGTTCCCTCATCTAGAGAGAACCGAGGTTACGTTAGGTAACCGATTCGTTTTATGGCATCATCTTAGTCCTGATGCATAGACTGAAAGTTCCACTTAAGGTATTTGAATTAAACTCATTCTTATCATTAAATACGATCTTGGTGCCTTAAAAAATACTGCTTAATTTATGGCTAATTTGATTTTAGAACAGAGTCCTACGTGTTAATATAGCATATCTTGACAGCATTTTTGGGCATGGGCCAATCGAAATGTACCTATGATGCCCAAAGTGCTGTCTAGATCACCGGATTTTGAGATTCATGTTTCCTCCATCACACCTAAACAAACACAGGTATATTAACATTCATACTTTCAAATGAAAATAAGAACTTAATGAAAAACCACAGTAGCAACAGTGGAACATTTACATCTGTATACCTGCAATGTGCAGATGTAAGGCTTCATGCTCTCAAGCCAGCAATCACACTAAAGTAGTGACACACAGGCTAAAGTTGACATTTATACTAACTGCATGAAATGTATAAAAGCAAGTGTGGTCTTCACATGACTAATGGAATACACTGCTAAACCACAGTCAGCACGAACGCTTACCGTTCTCACACACGCTACATTCTCAGACGTGACCTCAACTACAAAGTCACTAACGTGACAAGTGAAAGAGCACGAACACCTGGAAAATTGAGGGGCCACAAGTCAGGAGCGAAGCGAACCAAAATTACATTGCGTGTGTAAGAGTGTGAAAAACATGAGGGGAACATTGATGTGGGGGACAAAGTTTCAATCTGCGAAAATATCAATGCAGTGTTGAGGTCACACCTTTAGTGTGAGCACCGCCGCAAAGATCAGTACACTAAGCGGGGCTCTATACATGTGAAGAGCACCAGAAATGAGCAAATATATGCAAACTGCTGGGAAATAAGACACATTTATTGCACTTATTTAAATGCAAGCTTGTATTAAAGTGCCACCGCTGTGTAAAAATAAGAAAACATTCGCCATCTCTATAGACGCAGTGGTTTCTATACCTCCAGCTCAACCACAGTGTTAACTGGTGAAAACTCATTTAACGTTTCTCACAATTTGGCTTCAGAGCTACATTTCTGGCATTTAATTTGAATGTACCTCAGCAGGAAACATTTTACGGATCTAGAGAAAGTCGCTCACACTTGTTAAAATGTAATATGGTGCCTTTAAAACCCTGAATCAGCTAAATTGCTCAATTGCCCAATTATAGCATGAGTACACAGTGGAGCTAAACAAACATGGAAATATATATATTTATTTAAATTAATTGCAACTAATCACACAAATGAAGATATTTCAAAGACTTGTGGGAGAAAATGACTGAGGCTGGCTACAGCAGTTAATATAATGATAGGTGTATTCCCATATTAATAAATATAAGCTTATCATGGATCTCCATCCCTGGTAATTAAGTTTGGGTGCATGATATATAATATACTAATCACAAATTATCACAGAATGACAGCCCCAATTTAATATTTATTTTGGACATGAAGCAAACTTGCAGGAACTCAATCTGAGGCCCTGTTTACACCTGGCATTAAGATATGTTTTTGTTGATCGGATCACAAGTAGACAAGGAAGACATTCACACCTGATGTTTTAATTCGTCTCCTTTTTCCACTTTCAACCACTTTTGTCCTGATTTCTTCAAAGGGACAGTCTATGAGCAGTTAAATGTACAGTATGTGTTTCTTCTGATCTTTCGATCTAATGGACGAAATAAGCTTGCACAATGTATGAACGCTACCAAAGATGATGGAAAAACATTCAGAGAGCATCAGCTTTAGTTTCTGCTTTGGTTTATCCAATGACTATGTCCTGCTAGACACAAGGAAGGGAAGCAAAATAAAACAGACAGGAGGTTGAACCTGAGACCTCTCACACTACCTCTCTCAGCTCTCCTTCTTCCTCTCCATTCTCACCCGCTACATTTTTTATATCTCTCCATCACTAACTCCGTTTTCTCCCTATTCCTTTTAGTATCTCCACTCCCTCTTCATAGCAATTTTCCATTATATCTCCTGAATGAGACTGATCCCTGTTGACCTCTGAAGAGCTCTTATGATTTTGTGCAGGGATATTATTGACCGGTGATATGGGGGAACTAAAGTAGCCTCTATAAATCCACTCTAAACTCAAGTGGACATTCACATGCTTTAAAAAATAGGATCATTGACAAGGTAATGGATTAACACACTCCTGGCCTTGCTCTATAGTGACACTAACCTAACAGACTGTAAATACTTGTAATACCACAAAATCGCAAGTAACAAAGATTCAGGATAAGGTCAGCCAAAAGGTAAACATTACAACAGTTCTTATTAAAACAGTCCTCTGATATAAATGAAAGCTGGGATAACTTCTGGCCGTACATGTGAAAAAACAAAAAAACAAAACGATGGTCGTATATGTGCAAAAGACACGTACCTGTCGTGAAAGGTATGGCGTGAGGTTCAATTAATACATCTTTTTAAAATAATTTTTCACTAATCAGTAATTTGAAAACCTATTGTGAGAAGGGATTTCACAAACACTGTGAAAATGTGCTTGAGGCACTGCTTGAGGAAAATGCTCTCTCAAAATGTGCAAAAGGCTTTAAGGCACTTTAAGCAAGCAACACGCCGCACCAGTGATGCCAACTTAGCAAACTTCAGAATATCACCAAAAGTAGTAGGTCCATGTAATGTAGTAGTAGTACCATGTAGTAGTACCAGTAGTAGTACCATGTAATGTTTTTTCGAAAACTATGTATTCGGACATGCCTCCCTGTTGGCATACTGTTTTTCGCATACTATATTGGGAGGTTAGGTGCCTTGCTCAAGAGCACCCCAGTCATTTCCTGCTAGTATAGCGCTTTCACAGACCCAATGGCCACCAAAGCGCTTTACATATCTCTCATTCACCCATTCATACACACATTCATACACCGACGGCGGTGTCAGCCATACAAGGCGCCATCCGGCTCATCGGGAGCAGCGGGGGTTAGGTGTCTTGCTCATGGACACCTCGACACTTGGTCAGGTGGAACCGGGGATTGAACCACCAACCTTTCGGTTTGTAGACAACTGAACCACTGAACCACGGCCGCCCCGATTTACTGAGAATCAAACCCACAATCTTTGGGTTACCAGTCTGACTCTCTAACCATTAGGCCATGTCTCTAACTATTAATTATGACAAAGCTGCTTGTTTTCATACTTATTAATAGAAACTGGCAGAGTAAGACCAAGTCATTGATTTGCAAGTCACAGGTAAGTCTAGAGTCGTTGCATTCAAATCTTGAGCAAATGTCCCGAGTCAAGACAGACAAGTCTTGCAAGTCCTCAACTTAAGTCATTGTGCTCTTTGCCCTAACTAGTGACTCTAATTTTATACTAAGTTTATACTAATTTTATATATTTCTTTTATTTTCCTGTCTTTCATGTTTCTTTTTATCCAATTAGCAATCTATTAATTAATATTTAACATTAATATTTAAAAGTACAATATATGTTTTGTAAAAACTAAGTCTCCTACAATTATGCTAATTAAGCCAATATGGTTGCAGTTTAAAACTTGTTTTTTTTTAGAACTTTGAGTCAGAGTTTGATTATTTCAATATATAAATATTAATTTATACATGTGACCCTACAAAGAATAAGCACTATGGACAGAAGGATGAAAATGTATAGGATACATTTCAAAACTTATTTAGATTTGATCTAGAATTTACTCAAATTTATATTTGGCTTATAACTGTTCCACTTACACCTGAGGGGGGCTAATACACCTATACTGTATGTTAGACTAACTCTGTCTAAAGATATACTAGGCAATTAACATTCTTCTGGCTCCAGAGTGGATGTGGTTTAAAAGCCTGAGAGCCAATAGAAGTAATGTGGTGGAGATCTATGTAGTTGGAGGTCACAGTGTCTCAGTAAGAGCTGAAGTAAATTGACTAATTTAGAAGAAACTGTTTGTGCTTTAAAACCACTTGGCCTTGAGAACATTCAACCTCACAATATAACACACACACACACACACACACACACACCCTTGCGCGCACGCTTACACAACAACAGAATTTATTTTCACATGAATGCTAGCCACACATGAATTACTATAACCAACTAAATTCCAACTGAAGATTTCAACATCATTGTTTATGGAGGCTAAAGTATTCTGACTGCATGTAAACCGTAGCTGAACCGCAATTACGGTGAAGGCGGCTAACAGTAAGTGTGTAGATGTTACTGAAATTACATAAAGATATGCCCATGTAGAAATCCTTACACAACCATCCAGAACCACACATTTCTGATTTAGCATTGGTTATTTAAAATACATATATGGAAAGTTTGACATGGCAAAACTGTTAGCTTGACAAAGCCTTCTTTTTAAGTTTAAAAATAACACACACACACACACACACACACACACACACACACACACACACACACACAAACACACAAATAATGTCATTAAAATAAATTAGATGTTAAGTTTGAATGATGTGTAGGCCTTACGGACAGTGATGTTTTTAAAGTCCCTTATAGAAACTAAATGCAAATTTATTTAGATTATCTTTAAAAAGTAAAATTTATTTGTATGGTGCTTGTATAGCGCTTCACAATACACAAAGTTCAAATCAGCTTTACAGACATCCATACTGTTACGTCTATAATGCCTTATAGTGTTTTACTATGGAGCGAGTTTTAGGGCTGAGAGATATGACTATAAAACAACGTTACACGTCTGAATGTTCAAACGCAATTGAACAAGCGAGGCTGGTGGAGCGAATGTTAATGAGGTTCAAGAAGCTCCGGAAGGATAAAAGGAGTGATGATGGTGAAAGACAAGAGAGGACCAGACCAGAGACATTTTTTACATTCTTGTTTTGTTTACTTTCATTTTGTTGTTTGATTATTTTGTGATTAAAACTTTACACTTTTTGCCAGTTCCAGTCTCCTTCTTCCTTGGCGTGGAAGTTCACCCCAAAGAATGTAAATACTTTTGTTCATCTTCAGAACACAAATTAAGATCTTTTGGATCTTTGAAATCTGAAAGATTTATGCCCCTCCATTGGCAGTAACACAACTACCACTTTGACACTTCAGAAAGTTTGTAGATTGTAAAAATAATCCATATAAATTGAGCGGTTTAGTAAAAATGTTTTAAAGAAATTTGATTGCCTTATATGATGAACAAATTTAATTTAGGCTTTTATTCACATATAAACATTCATCAATGCACACAACAGTTTTCAGAAGTTCAAGCATGTTCGCTTGACGTGCGCAAGAACCAGTGAGGCTCATTCTTGTGTTATGCAGCACATTTGAGCTTCAAAATCTAAAACTGAAAATAAACTGTTTACTCAATCTTTATGCTGACAGTCATTTGCAATGACTATTACATTTTTTTTAATAGTTTGGACCACATTACATGCACATTCATGTAGCTCAATGTGCCTTTTATTTTGGCTGTAGATAAAGTTAATGTATTGTACTGCGGTAAAGTTATCAGGGAGAAAAATAAGAACATCTCACTCCCAGACATTTGAGTTTCTGACCAACAAGCACATATGAAAATCAAAGCCCACACACAACACACACACACACACACACACACACACACACACACACACACACACACACACACACACACACACACACACACACACACACACACACACACACACACACACACACACACACTATCTTTAGCTCTGCTTGAGGTAGTGATGGGTCTTTCAGGCAGGCTGAAGGAGAAAATGACCCCACTTTAGCCCCAGTGGGAGGTAGAGATGTCCAGTGAGACAGACTTAATGTGGAAAAACATCACTAAGTGCAAGAGTGTAGTTGAACACCTGGACTAAATTCAAATGACAATGTTTTGGAAACATGTCTATAGAAGCACTCAATAAAGTAAAACTACAGCCCATACTGTCACACTCACGTTAGGAACTTGCTTGTATACATTATACCAGCAGGAACTGAACATAATCACACATGCTATATAGAAACATTAACAATCAAGAACCTTCAACATTCATGTCACAATTACAGAAAAAGAAGATTTCCCATTGTATTACCATGATATTTCAGGGCATGATGTGTTATATTTTGACACTATACGGTTTATCAAGATATAAGTCACATGTAAGTTGTATAAGTTGTGAAATGCACAACACAAATAGTACCTAATCTTTTAAGAAAAGTGCAGAGCAGAATTTTTGTGCCATCTAGTAGTTTACAAGAGAATAAAGTCAAATGCACCTTTTACACTGGTGTGCCTTTAGCCCTGTTGTACCCTATACTTACCCCAACAAAAAGTTTGTTTCAAGTTATAAAACAATAGCCTGGCTGCGCCATCCTACGCACTTCCGCTCAATTTCATTTTCCTTCAGTACTACGTCTGGGATTGTGCTGTAGACTTCGGTTTCCAGAAATCAATTTTTTGTAGGACCAATCAGCGAACAGAGGGAGTGGCTGACAACGATGACGTCGATGTAGTCCGTCAGTTTGAGTTGGAGCGGAGAAAGACGTGAGAAAAGCTATTCGGTCCGTCGTTGCAAAACTGCCGAATATACAGAAGTTAAAGCCGGAGCAAGAACAATGTTTGCTAAGTTTTGTTGGTGGCCATGATGTTGTGGCCCTCCTTCCCACGGGGTTCGAGAAAAGTTTGATTTTCCAGCTCACTCTGCTAGTGTCAAGTCAAGTCAAGTCAAATATATTTATATAGCGCTTTTCACAATACAGATTGTATCAAAGCTGCTTTACAGTATCAATCAAAACAACTCAACAATGTTTGTTTATTACTGGACATCCAAAAAGGACATCCAAGTTTGGTAGAGCTGATCAATGGTATGATTGTTTAATTAATTTGAATATCCCCAACTGAGCAAGCCAAAGGCAACAGTGGCAAGGAACCGAAAAACTCCATCAAGTGACCCAATGGTGTCCTAAAACTCCATCAGATCACCCAATGGAGAAAAAAAAAAACCTTGGGAGAACCCAGGCTCAGTCGGGGGCCAGTTCTCCTCTGGCGTTTATGAACTAGAGGCCGAATTTACAGTAACTGTAAGATAAAAATTTATATAAATGCCTGGCTAAATAGATGCGTCTTTAGTCTAGTTTTAAACTGGGAGAGCGAGTCTGAGCAACGAACAATATCAGGAAGGCTATTCCAGAGCTTTGGAGCTAGATGTGAAAATGCTCTCCCTCCTTTGGTGGATCTGGATATCCTAGGAATGACCAGAAGCCTCGAATTTAGTGATCTTAAAGAGCGCGATGGATTGTAAGGCGATAGAAGATCCGTTAAATAGACTGGAGCTAAACCATTTAGAGCTTTATAGGTCAAAAGCAATACCTTGTAATTAATACGGAACTTTATAGGTAACCAATGAAGTGATGATAAAACTGGTGTTATATGATCATATTTTCTTGATCTAGTAAGAACTCTAGCGGCTGCATTTTGGACTAACTGTAGCTTGTTTATTGAGGATGCAGGACAACCAGCTAATAAAGCATTACAGTAATCTAGTCTCGAGGTCATGAATGCATGAACTAACTTTTCTGCATCAGAAACAGATAGCATATTACGTAGCTTAGCAATGTTTCTAAGGTGGAAAAAGGCAGTTTTTGTAACATATGAAATATGCTTTTCAAAAGACAGGTTGCAGTCTAATATAACACCCAGGTCTTTTACTGTAGCGGATAAAGTAACAGGGCATCCTACTATGTTAAAGTTGTGTTGTGAGAGGTTTTGTAGACGGTTTTTAGAACCGATAAGTATTACCTCTGTCTTATCTGGATTTAATAAAAGAAAGTTACGCGTCATCCAATCTTTTATATCTTTAACACAATCTGTCAATTTGGATAATTTAGCGTATTCATCTGGCCGTGATGAAATATATATTTGAGTGTCATCAGCATAGCAATGGAAACTAATTCCATGTTTCCTTAGAATATTACCAAGTGGCAGCATATATATTGAGAATAATAAAGGGCCTAACACAGATCCCTGTGGCACTCCATGGTTTGCCGAAGTCATGATCGATTTTTCTCCATTTAAGTAGACGAAATGGTAGCGGTCAGATAAGTATGACCTGAACCAGCTTAATGCTTGTCCTTGAACACCAGTGTAATTTTGTAGTCGATCTAAGAGTATTGTGTGATCTATAGTATCGAACGCAGCACTAAGATCAAGTAAAACTAGTACTGAGATACAGCCTTGGTCCGAAGCTAAAAGTAGATCATTTATGATTCTAACAAGCGCAGTTTCAGTGCTATGATGTGGCCTGAATCCAGACTGAAACTTTTCATAGATGTCGTTTTCTTGCAAGAAAGAGCCGAGTTGAGCGGACACAACTTTTTCTAATATTTTTGACATAAATGGAAGATTCGAAATGGGTCTGTAATTTGCTAGGTTATTTGGATCTAATTGTGGTTTCTTAATAAGAGGTTTTATAACTGCCAGCTTGAATGCTCTTGGAACATGACCTAAAGATAAAGACGAATTAATAATATTGAGAAGAGGCTCTTCCACTATAGGTAATACTTCTTTCAGTAGTTTAGTTGGTATAGGATCTAATAAACATGTTGTTGTTGAATGTGGTGAATGAGTTCTTTTTTTACACTCTATGGTTCGCACGACCACACGCTAGCGATTGGCTATGGCAGATCCTGAGTGACTCTGGGCAGATCCAATAGTTTTGAACTTTAACAGAGAATCCGCCTACAAGGAAGTAAACGTTTGTCAATGGAACGAGGCCAGACTCTCTGTACAAATGAAATGTACGTGAGTCTGGTAGAACCAGGCTAATAAAACAATAGATATCACTCAAAATTAAGGCAAAACCTGCATCTGAATTCACACACTGAAAGAAAAGGTCCTGTACATGAAGAAAAAAAACTGCCATGTTGGAATTGACGTGGCCTACAATACAATGTCAAGTACTTTTCTCTGGCAATAATGAACATGACACCCCTCTCTTTTACTTGCATTAGAAAGTAAAGACAAATTTGACAAAAGTGCCCAAAATTGAGCAAATACATTTTAGGGCTACTGTGTATCAATGTTTCATGAGTTTATCATCTGATACCAATGTTGGACCATGAACCTTTTTGTAAGGGTAGGCCAGGCTCAGATCCATCCATCAATCCATCCATCCATCCATTTTCCAAACCGCTTGTCTGAATAGAATCACAAGGAAATCTGGAGTCTATCCCAGAGTCTTGGGTCATAGGCAGGGAAACACTCTGGATGGATGGTCAGTCCTCCACAGGGATGATACACTAGAGGTCTGCTACCCAACCCGAGTCTGACAGCTCCTGAAAAACTCATGGGCTTCGGGTCGGGTTTGGGTTAAAGTTTCATGAAGAGATTCGGGTTTGGATCGAGTTCGGGTTAATGTTTTGGGTCGAGTTTGGGTTTGTAACTAAAGAAAAACTGCATGTCTTTGGATTGTGTGGGAAACCTCAACTACGAATCAGGAACCGGAACATTCTTGCTGTGAACCACCAGTGCTACTCACTGAGCCACCATGCCACCCCTCATCCAAGAACTAGCCAAGCCAAACCTTGCTTAGCACCTCTGATGTCGAGAAGGAGGCTCAGATCTTTCTAGCAAAATTATCTTTCTTCTCTGCCATGACACCTTTACAATTCAGAACTTCTAACATTCAACCCTAACCTTAACCTTTTCAATCCATCCTTCAAACTCGTGATCCACACCACCTTCATGCTCAGTCTCTCTGTGACCCATCTCCTCAACCTTCACATAAAATCACTCTTCTTAGGACAGTCCTGAATAAAAAAAATAGTAGGGTTGAATGAGTGCCATGCATATGATGTGACTGTGGGGTCTTGTCCAGGGATGGGATGCCAAAAACAGAACATTCTATGGCATGGTATGGTATAAGAACATTCTATTCAAACAGACCCTGGATAACTAGTATCCATAGGGGCTGAACCATGAAAGGGTTATATGGACTGAAAATAATGGAAAGGAACGTTCATCTACACATATTCTTCAGCAATACACCTCAGTTTTGGCAGGACCTAGACTCAATTTACTGTTTACGTGGAGTGAAACCCAGTCGAGACATGGAAATACAGAAAACAGCACATTTGACCAAAAGTTTGAATGTTTAAAGCTTTATTGCTCAATAGGCTTGATGGAGACTGCATTCATTTTAAGTACCAAAATGGTCCGGAAATTACAAGAGAGCTTGTATAAAAGAAGAATAAAAAACCCTGTTTTCCCTAAACAACACAGTTAAAAGTGAAGTTTTCACATCTGGAAGTAGCGTGTGTCCTCGAGCCATATGTCCACAAGAATGTGTAACTGCAGATGTCTGCAGGGCAAAGCACACGTACTGCATGTTCCTCAGGCAGTAAAGTCATGCATCATTGCACAACACTCCATAGTATTAAAGCTGGAAGTGACATCAGACTGTTGAGAACATCAGAAACAGATGATATGATTGGTAAAGTAGGATCTCAATGGGAACAGTGGCGTTATGAGATGATTCAGAACCTAAATAAATACACTATTAAGTTAGCACATTTCTTTCAATTTCCAAACACAGAGCTACCGATCAACATATGGACACCACTTGCTCCTCTGCTGAAAAACAGAGGGAGAGATGAAGAGCGAGAGAGCGTTCCTTTTGCACATAGATATATGACAGCCGTGGAGACGACAGTAAAGCACTGTCTGTCTTTCATCCACCATATCCCCCTGTAACCTGGGGACTTTTGACCTCCGCCCTGACCCCTGACTTTTTGGGATCACACAACCGTGTCTAAACTCCGAAGCCTGCCATCTGTAGAAGTGCAGTGAGTCTCAGATTGAGTCAGAGAAATGAGAGAGAAAAGAGAAAGAAAGCTAGAGTAGAAACTGGAGTAATGTGCAGACTTAATGATATCAATGAAATTACTAATGAAAAGGCTTACTGATACTGACAAAGGGACAATGCAATTTGATTTGATTTTCTCACCCTCATGTGATTCCAAATCTGCCAGCATGGACCACAAAGGGGGCAAATTCTGAAAAATATGTTTTCACATGCAAAAAGGAAGCAGTTGTAAACAGACCATAAAAGTATCATAAATGCATTTTGACTTGTTACATACATCTTCAGCCATTCTAGAGCATCTGTTAGGTCTTTTCAATGAATCAGTTCACAAAATCAGGTCTGAATGATTAGTTCAACTCTGTGACACCGAAAACTGGACTGAGGGGAAAAAGCAACGTACAGACTACATATGATAATTTTATGGTGCCTCTGCATCATTTTTGCTGAACCAAGTCGGTACTGAAATTTTAAAAATGTGACGCTTTGAGCGCTGTTGAGCGGAATCGTAAACACCTCTGATTGCCCATTGTACTCAAACGTCATCGGATATGTCTGTGATTGGCTACAGTGATCAGCCCTTCAAAAACATGTTGTAAATATACATCAATGACGCTCTTCACCGAGCATTTATACAGATACAGACGGGAGCGTTTGAAAGCAGGTCCGCTGATAGACGCTTGCTTGTGCTTTCAAACGCTACCTTTCCCGTTTTTTAAAACACTTTCAAACACTTTCGTGTGCTCTCAAACGCTCCCCTGCATTGGGTCATTGTAGCCAATCACAGACATATCCGATGAGCGCGTGAACAGCGCTAATCAGAAAGTTTACGATTCCACTCAACAGCGCTCAAAGCATCACAATTTTAAAATGTCAGTCCCAACTTTTTGAAGTCTGAACTTTTGGACAACTCAAAACGGCATATTTTAGTTGATCAAAATAACAATTAAAAAAAAGAAATTTAAAAAAATTTAAATTTTAATGTTTTAATGCAATTTATGTTAATATTAAGTTTATTTTGAGGATAGAGCTTATATTTCTCATAAATATGTTTGAAAGTGAAATATGTTTTAACTTTGGAGAATAGAAAGCCATACGGCTTTGTCATCATTTATTCACCCGCATTTTGTTCCAATTTCAATCTCTTGGTGATTAATACAAATGTTGACGAAAATATGATACAACAGTGCAAAATATTAACAATATGGTAACAACGCTTTTAGCATAGCATGCTGGAAATTGAGTTTGTGCTGAATGAACTTAAACAAGCCATGTTGCTTACAGGTCAATTAGCGCTTTCAAACATATTTATATGATAAATTTGAGCTCTATCCTCAAAATAAAACTTAATATTAACTTAAATATTAAACGCATTAAAACAAAAATTTAAAACAACAATTTTTTTAATTTGTTACACAGCAAATTTTTTATTTTGATCAACTAAAATATGGCGTTTTAGTAAATTTACATTTAAAGAAACAAAAAATAAAGGACATTTCTGTCAAAAACTATGATTAAAACTCTGCTTTATGCATGTCTTTCTTATGAATCACGAGGAATGAGATGAACAAACGTTCAGCTGTATATGAGAGCAGTGAGATTAGGAGAAAGACTGGACTCTTGTATTTGCATGAGTAAGATGACAATGAGATGAGAAGCAGATGTTTGAAGACGCGAGCTGGAGAAACGTGACGTCCATATGAGATCAGACTTCCCAATCACTGACATAAAAGAGGCCCTGCAGACAACATCATAAAGCTGTCCTAGATGAACATCACTTCTCCACAGCTCCCGGTGTGTTTGACGCAAGATTTGGGAAACATCCCAGTCCATAATGGCCTCACAAAAAGAAATGGATCAGGTTCTCAGGGAGCCGTGTTTCTGCAATGGATTTCAATGCTGACCAAGGCTGGTTGATGCTGGTTTGGTGCTAATCTAGTAGAGGTCAGATTGAAGAACTGTACATTTTGTCAACCTTGGATGACTTCCCTCCCTCTGTTGATGAATGCAGCTGCTAACATTGACAAATGCAGTTAAGGTCAAGATCACAACTTAAGTTCCAAGTTTCTTGTTTACTAGAGATGCTTCTGCTCTTGTACTTTCAAGATCAGAGGTTACAATGCATCTAAACCTTCAAGCAGATATGCTGGCCACTTGTGGGGTCTTGAGCTTTTGCGATCATTATCATACATTATTATATTCTGCCATCATAAAATCTAATAAAGTGATTTTTGAGCTCAACCCAAGAGTCTAAGCAGCCACAAAGAGTTTCAGAGTTCATGAGAACATCCTCCATCTGTGTTACCCAAACTAGATCTCAACCAACATGTCATATCCTTTCCTCTTTTAATGGTAATTGAGCTTTTTTGAGTGATAAAACTAGTGTCTCACTGTGTGTGATATTTTGTGTGGGAAGACAAGAGAATGAGGCTTGGCAAAGCAGGCTGACTTTTTGCCTCTGAAGCAGGGAGACTGCTGGGAAAATTTGCAAGCAGAAAATGTGTTTTGTTCTAGGCCACCCCGAAAAACAGCCGTGAAATTCAGTGTGAAAAGTGAAAGAGTCCACCATGACTCACTCATGCAAACACACACAGAGACCTGATGACACTACCACAATATCAAGTAAAATATTCACCACAACTAAAAACTGACATAGGGCTCTGACTTCTATTAACTAACCACTAATGTTTGAAAAGCTACTGAACATAATTGGTAAGTTTTAATGGTATTTAATAGTATTATTTACCACCAAAGTGGGGAACAACCTTTAATTCAGTAGAGTTCCTTTTGGATAAAATATCACTAAGTTGAAATCAAAAAACAATAGCACCACCAGGGTTGTGTGGCAATCAGAATTGAATTAAGAATGTATTTTAACACGCAAGTAGCAAATCTGAACCAGTGTTGTCATTGTTAACTAAAACCTTTTTTTTTCTTTTAATTTTAGCAATAAAAAACCCTGAATTGAATTCAAAGAACGCAATTATACAGAAATATTTAACTGTCGAATGCTGCAAATTGCCAATTAGTATCAAGTATTTCAGATGGCCATGTATAAAAGTATTCATAATTGCAAAAATCAGCTAAGAAAGTGTCATTTTGTCATCTTAAATTACTACTGCTCTCTATTATACACGTAGGATGGATTCTTTCAGTTCACATCTGGAAACTGGTTGACATACATGTTGAACAACGCCAGATGACTCAGCAATTTTCAGAGTTGGTGGCCATTGAAAATAGCATTTGCAGCACTCTGTAATGGATCTGCACTACAAATGAACAACACACACCACACAGCACCACGCACACCACACCACACACACACACACACACACACACCACACACACACACACACACACACACACCACACACACACGCACACGCACACGCTTTAAAATAATAATCAGAAATGGTGGGATGGTTTTGGTCGAGTGGGACTACAGTTCCAGGAAATGGATCTGCTGTAACTGATCATATCCATCCATCGTCTTACTAAAACGAAATCAACACCAGAATCGAAACTATTGTATCCAACAAATCTTCCTTGCTGAAAAAGATTTGTCATAATATTTAACTGTTTCTACAGCTCTTTTCATTCAAATGGCATGTGTTTGATTTGTTCATGTCTAAATCCAGCCAAAACAATGAGATCAAATTTGGCCAGCTTGAAGAGAGAGAGAGAGAGAGAGAGAGAGAGATGGAGAGAGAGAGGAGAGAGAGAGAGAGAGAGAGAGAGAGAGAGAGAGAGGAGAGAGAGAGAGAGAGAGAGAGAGAGAGAGAGAGAGAGAGAGAGAGAGAGAGAGAGAGAGAGAGAGAGAGAGAGAGAGAGAGAGAGAGAAGAGAATAAACATCAGTAAAACTTCTGATTGATGGCTTCTTCTCACTAAACCATTACATCAGTTGGATGATGTTGTAGGCAACTGAGATACACATGAAACAAAACATACACTGGTTCTTTTTCTAACTTCGCTCGGTGTTTCACTAGGGGAATCGCTTTGGGCGTGACCGTCCAATTACGGAAGCTCCTATGCCACCACGTCTGTCTTTGACAGACAGGTCGACCTGAGATCAGGCTCCGCACCCACCTATATCACTCTGGTCGACCCATAACGAAGTCATTCTCGCTTTCTTCCCGTGAGGGATTACATCAAGCTCTCTCAGCACATCCGACTTCATTGCTGATTTTCGCTAAACTGTTCAACAGGCGGACCGTCATTGGATTACGCCACTGAACGTGACTTCAGTGGATTGGACCGTGTTGAGTGTCACATCCGAATAGTGTCCGCGTCAAGGCGAGCTATTCTGTTTGGACTATCGCGCGTTATCACGACTCTTGTATTTTCCAGTGGCGTCAAGCCATCTACGCATTTTAGGCTCTACGCGTTAAGGCCAGCCGTGAAAAGGGCTAACTACCCTTAGTGAACCATCGGACTAACGTGTTGTGACGAGTCGTTGAATCACTCTTTCTCTCTCTGGCCATTATGTCGACAGTCATTACCCCCGCCAAAGGGAATGAGTCAAAGAGCAGGGAGCCTGCACCCCGACCGTGTCCATCGTATGTGGAGCAACCGTCTCGGGCAGGGATCCTCATCCCATGTGCATTGTGTGTATGGGCGCCAAGCACGCTCAAACGTCGCTTGCGGACCCGCAAACATGCGCTCACTGTGCGTCAATGCCGGCAAAAATTTTGGAGAGAAGACAGAGTGGCGGTGGCTAGCCAGCAAGACCCATGTCTGTCCGGTGCTGCCGCGAAACCTAAGGCTACTGACAATCAGCGAGCAACCACGAGCTAGGCTGACATGATGGAAGCCAAATCCCCGGATATGCCTCCTCTGTTCGATGGCCTTCTCGCACACGAGGAGGAGAGCCGGGAGAAGAGGACACGGAGGGCGACGCTAACTCTGACCTCCTCGACTTGGACATGGACGACGAGGAGGAGGAAGACAACAATTCATTCAGTCTATTGTATAGCCGCTTTTCACAATACACATTGTCTCAAACGCTTACGAAGTGCATTTCAGAAATGTCAAAGAAATACAGTTAGTATCATGTATAAATTTAGGCATACATATCGCGTGTTGTGTCTTTCAAGGCGTCGAGTCGTCTCTCACAGGTTTAGTGTCTCTCACGGCGTTTAGTCGTCCCACAGGTGTTGGGGATCTGAAGGCTCGTGAGAGGCTGGATACAACTGTAGTGACGAAGCATTTACAACTCTATTTCCTGCCACAGTCTCAGAACCCGAGTGCAGACGACTCGGTCTATGCAGACGGTACCTGCACAAGCGTGCAAACGAGCCGGCAAATTGGCCTAGCTGGCCCGCGGGCAGATTGCGAGGGCTGAGAGGGACCTTTATGAGAAAAGGCTACGCCTGCTCAAAACCAAGAGGGCATCTCTACCGGCGTTGCCAGGTGCATGAAGAGATGTCCCGCCTTGGGTTAGCCTTTAGAGCAAGCCCGACCAGGGATGTTAGTGAGTTCAAGGATGGGAGAGCTGGGCTGGCGAATCCTAGCGATAGGTCTTCAGTGCCTATCACCTAGGCAACTAGACAGGGGTCGAACCAGCATCTGGGATGAGATATGTGTGGTGAATGATCTAATTCTTCGCTCTTCTCGTGGCGCGGTTCAGGGCTGTGGGCGTGTGATGGGCCTGGCCGTTTCAGGTGAGAGAGCATTATGGCTAAACCTGTCAGGATTGAGCGATGCTCAAAAAGCAGAGGTGATGGACCAAGCGTTCGACCCAACCAAGGGTCTGTTCGGACCAGCTCTCGAGAAAATTAGAGAAACCAGCACCCTCAGGAAACAAGAGGATGAAGCTTTTAACCTCTGTTCACCACACAAGCAGGCACCATGACCACCCTCTCAGCCAGCGCGGCCGGGCTTTGCAGCAGCCGCTGCTGCGAGAGGAAGACAGATGGGAGCTAGGAATGTGAGACCGGCTCCCAGCGGACAACAACCTGGCCATCGTCCGAGATCTGATGGCTCCGGACCATGGGGGAAGCATTTATTTGCGGCCATGGGTGGCAAGAAACCGCCCGCCCCCCCCTGAGGAACGGAAGAAAAAGCGTGCAACCTGACACGTGAAAGTTCCCCTGCAAGCTATCAAGTTCAGAATGTTAATCAGTGTCACCAATCACTCAGAGGGGGTTTTCAAAAGCCAATCTGTTCAGGGAAGGTTTAATAAAGAATGCATTATCGCATCCAAGCCACGAGCTAAGGGCGATATGCTCCCCGAATTCAATAAACAAAATGATAAATGTTTGGTTTTGGTGACAAGACAGCAGGTCAGTATCCTTTAATAAGTCGTTTTATGAAAGGGGCACTGCGTAAGAGGTCAGTGGCCAGGCGAATGGTCGCGTTGTGGGATCTGTCTATGGTTTTAGAGGCCCTTTCTCAACACCCCTTTGAGCCTTTGGAAGCTATAGGGTTGAAGTTTCTCTCTCTTAAGACAGCACTGCTGTTAGCACTGGTGACAGCGAAGCCTGTGAGCGACTTACAGGCCCTGTCTGTCAGCCCGTCTTGTCTGCAGTTTTCTTCAGGGCTCACAAGGGTTTCCTTTCGCCCTAACCACTGCTTTCGTACCTAAAGTAGTGAACTCGTCTTATAGACGTCAAACTACAGAACTTAAGCCTTCCACCCTCCTCCGTTCTCTTCTCCGGGGGATAGGAGACTGAATTCTCTTTGTCCTGTACGGGCGCTTCGTGTGTACGTGGAAAGGACATCAGGTTTCAGAAAGAATGACAGCTGTTTGTGTCGTGGGCTACTCTCGCAAAGGGAAGCCGTTGTCACGCCAGCGACTGTCCCATTGGATTGTAGAGGCTATCTCTGTAGTAGCATATAAATGCAGGGGTTCTCAACCTCCTGAAGGCTTGAGGGCCCACTCCACTAGAGGCATGCCTACTTCATGGGCCTTACTTTAGGGAGTTTCAGGCCAGGAGATCTGTGCAGCAGCAAGCTGGGCTACACCGCACACTTTTGTACAATTTTATAGACTGAATGTGTCGGAGCCATCCTTAGCTCATGCAGTGCTAGGAGCCAGCACATCAGGTACCATATGAAGAAGTATAGCGTACGTTGTGCAATCCGGGAGTGGTCTATATCTCCCATAATGAAACACCGAGCGAAGTTAGAAAAAGAACATTGGGTTACTTAACGTAATCCCGGGTTCTTTGATAACAGAGTAAGGTGTTTCACCAACACTTCCCTCCTTGCACAGGAACGGGAAGAATTCTCTTTATAATGACTTCGTTATGGGTCGACCTGTGTGATCTGAGTGATCGACCTGTCTGTCAAAGACAGACGTGGTGGCATAAGAGCTTCCGTAATTGGTCACTCCCAAAGCGATTCCCATAGTGAAACACCTCACTCTGTTATCAAAGAACCCGGGATTACGTTAAGTAACCCATCGTTCTGACAGTGTCATACCTACAGTAGATGAGTGCTAAAATCTCTCAAAATCATTTCCCCACTAACTAGCCACAACCACTGAGCAAAAGAACAATCCTAACATGCTAAAATCCTGATATCTTAAGTATTTCCGGTTGATTTGATGAAGGAAAGGGGGTCAAATACAGTGAGAGACATAATCTAAAGCCAGTGTGGGAGAGTGCGCTTGTTTAATAGTAAATCATGGTTTTAGCTAAATCTAAGTGAGAAACTAAAGATAAAAAGTGCACAGCACATTACTTGTGACTCAGAGGTTAAACAATCATCAATCTGTGTGGCAACATCCATAGAGAAACATAAATATTTGGTGTATGCAGAATATTCGAAAAGGCTAGAGCTATGTATGACGCACAATACATTACCGGCAGCAGTGCTGGTTACACATGTAATGTCTAGAAGCGGTTGTATCTATACAACAGCACCCTAATTCATGAGAATGCAAGTTTTAACAGTGTTAACACTGTGAATAGATATGTTTTCTTAATTGGAAGTATATTTTAGTTAAATTAAGCTGATCTATTATGTTATGCTCATAAGATAATTTATAATCAAAATGTTATGTTAAATAAGAATATCATAAAAAAAAACCTCCACTGTGTAGGCTCTTAAAAATAAAGGTTCGAAAATGCGGGTTTTGCAGTAATGCAACATAACCATTCTGGTTTCCTAAACAATCTTTCAATGATCAGTTATTAAAAGAAAGATCTGTTTTAATAGTAAACATATGAAGATCCGTTAGTGGCATGGAAAGGTTACATGGATGCAAACATGAACATTTTCAGACCAATAATAATTCCCCTGAATGTCAACCCAGCCAGCCTAACAGTCATCTGAACAACCTATGTTTTATGGGTTCATGAGCTCTCAGCATGTACTGTTGATAAAATAAATTAAAAATGTTATTATTAACACAGCAATGCATGGTGGGAATTGTTATTAGCTAAACAAAACAATTTGACATTTTTAATGAAAAATTAAATTCAAATTGGCTAAACAAAGTGTTAACTCATTTCAATTCTGCCTTGATTTGTTGTTGCAATTCAATTTTTACAGTGAAAGATAGCATGACGATGAAAAAGGTGGCTGACTTAGAAATCAGGGGAGTGAGTTTACAAGAGATAATGTGCAAGAGAGGCCAGTAGAGCAATGCTGCAGGTCTCAGAGGGTGAGCGGAAGAACAAATGGGAGTGACAGATAATAACAGCAGATGAGGAAGGAGGGAAGAGAATGAATGTGAGTGGCAGTGTGGAGGAGTCCAGCTCCCCTGATGCCTTCCGATCTGTAATAACATCAACATGTGTCCATATCACTGTTTGATAAATGTGGAGGATCTCTGCATTAGCATGGACAGTTTTCATTAACAGACAGTAACTCACCAATGCAATTATATGTACTCATATCTCTTCTAACATGCACATACCAGAGTATGCCCTCAATGAAAATCTGAGATTAATATTATACTAAATAAATAATTACATTTAAATTTAATCGTAATTAAATGAATATTTGTAAGTACATTTAAAATACATGTAATTTGCCGAATTGGTCCTAAACGAGGTACAAATTGGTTCATATGCAAAACTTTAATCTGTAGTGTATTGAATTAGAAAAATGGAGAATACTGATTTTTAACCCCACAATATAAGAACATAATTTATAAATGTAGATATCTGGCACACAAAGCACACACAAAACACAAATATATATGACCTCACCTTGATTTCATTTTACTAGTGAAGGCTAGATATAGGCAGACCATTTGTCTCTGTAGACATTAAAATATGTTGTTTTGGAAAAAACGCAAGAGACACAGAGAAGGGGAGAGAAAACCTCCCTAATCGTCTGCCGTTGACGTATTCCAGATCATTTCTGTCCAATTTTGACTACATGAGACAGGACACAGGAGTCCACAGTGTGTATCTAAGCGCGTTAAGTTGTGCATAAAGACTCATCCTTACGCCATCATTACTCACAGATTCCAAACATGCTTCATCTCATTACTGGAAAGTGGGACGTGTTCTGTCCCTGAGAGTAACGGACACAGTATAGAGATAGATTTGGACCTCCAGACATTTACCACTAATGCAGCATGAATGAGGACTCTGACCAGCTGGATAAAGGCCATTTCAGTCCTCACATGGAAAGCAAAATCTCCTGACTGACATTTGTAACAAACAAAGCAAGCTGAAGGAATATTGAAAAACAGCTGAGTACTGGCAAAATTTAAAAAACCTCCTGGCAAAAACAAACCATATGTGCTTGTAGTTTTGACTTAATGGCATTCAAGGCTCAAAGTAGTTTACATCTATAATAAACTGTCCGGTAATGAGACATTAGCTTATTTAAAGTTGGCAAGGAGTATCAAACATAAGCTGCTTACATCTTACATTTGCTCGAGGCCTGCATGTATGATGTCTGATTGTTAGCATTAGCAAACATCCATAATTGTTGCTGTTTATTTTGCTTAGAATGTTTCATAATATGAAATCCTGATGCTTACCTTGATTTTGCCATGTATATGTTTGCTCCTGGACTCACATACTCTTGTTAAAAACATCTACTTCATTCAACCAGACTTTAGTTTAGGACTAGAGTTAGGCCTAAAAAGGAAACGTTATTGCGCTAACAGCTTGCTCATGCAGAGCTTAGAAGATTTAAAGGGATAGTTCACCCAAAAAAAAAAAAGTATTGTTTATTTCCAGTCATCTTTATTGTGAAATAAACTTTAAAACGTTCACATTGTATGATTAGAACCACATTGTGACACATAAAGTTACATTTTGCTGCATACCACAACACAATGATATATAAAGTTGCAACTGAGAGATATATAGTCACAGTTCTGGAAAATAAAGTTTCAGTTATGGAAAATAAAGATGCAGTTCTGACAAATAAAAATGAAACTTTGAGATATAAAGTTATCAAAATCAGTGAAAAACTCTAAATTATGAAAGATAATGTTGAAAAATATTCTAAAAACACTTGTCGGAAAGAAGTCTGCTGCGGAGCTCTCATCAGTGTGGGCTCTGCAAAAGTGCTCATCGAACTCTTCTTAAACCTAAAATGTAAGTAGCCATGCAGACTTACTTGAACAGTTTTGTTTTGTTTAATGCTGAGGAGAACTCTAGCCTACAAGGGAAGGAAGCAGGATACAGCCTTCGCACCCTATGTGTCATTCACTGACTATGATATCCCACCATGGTGTGAATTCGATTACATGACAGTTAAAGGGTTAGTTCACCCAAAAAAAAATATTTTGTAATTAATTACTCACCCTAATGTCATTCCAAACCCAGAAGACCTTCTTTCATCTTTAGAACACAAATGAGAGCTTTCTTTCCCTCCATTGACAGCAACGTCATTGCAACTTTCAAGGCCCAGAAAGGTAGTAAAAACATTGTTAAAATAGTCCATGTAACTACAGTTGTTCAACCTTAATATTATGAAGCGACGAGAATACTTAAAACACCCCAAAATAATGATATTATTCAACAATCTCTTCTTTTCGACAGCATTCTCCACTGTTGATGTAGTGTAAACAGTGCAGCGCTTCTGGGTTCTACGTCAGAACGTAGACTCAATATGCCCGACGCTGGTCATATGTGTGTTAACCCAGGAGCTAGCCAGTAATGATCCGACGTTCTGACGATGAGAAGTTTATCTCATCTTTTTACTCTTTTATTTCATTTTATATTTCATCATATATCTCTTTTAATTTCCCTTGCTTTTATTTTATTTTATTTTAATTATTTTCTGAAAAGCACTTTAAATTGCTATCGTGTATGGAATGTGCTATATAAATAAATGTGCCTTGCCTTTATCAGATAAACTAGATCAGACAGAACAGGAAAATTCGCTTCAAAAGCCTCAGACTGCACTCCTCATGTGGAGCCTCCAGCCCAGAACCATGGGAGACATGAACACACAACAACCCCAACTAATTGAACTCAGTTTACATTTATTGGAGGAGAACTAGCGTCATTGTTATGCCATTGGTAGTAATATCCAGAGAGTTATAGTCAATCTTGTCATCAACTCTAATGGTGTGGAGTAAACAGCGAGACCACTAAAAGCCAGTCGATAGATGTCTGTCACCGAACTGAAGTCGTACCGTAAACCAGAGTTATAATCTGCTTATACTATCATGTTGATTCAGCAATGACAATGTTTAAAAAACAGAGATTTGATGTGTTTTCCTGATCACTGTAGCAATTAAAGTGTCCCAATCAACAGTATGCGTTGCTGAATGCATAATTGAAATACCTCTTTTTTCAAATAAATGCTGTTCTTTTGAACTTTCTATTCATTAAAGAACCCAGCATGGAAAGAAAGAAAAAATCAACAAAATATTAAGCAGAACAACTGTTTTCAACATTGATAATAATCAGAAATGTTTCTTGAGCATGAAAACATCATGTCAGAATGATTTCTGAAGGATCATGTGACACTAATGATGGTGAAAGTTCTGCTTTGCGTCACAGGAATAAATTACCTTTTAAATTATACCTAAAAAGAAAACAGTTATTTTAAATTGAAATAATATTTCAAAATGTTGTGATTTTACTGTATATTTTACTGGTGATCATTTGAGAATTATTTCCAAAAAAAAATAAAAAATCTATTTTTGAACGATATATTATATATATATATATTATATATTATTCTGAACAATTATCTCTCCTTTAAAGGGTTTTGTAAAAAAAAAATTGTGTAGCTTTCGGGTTTGAATATGTATTTTATGATTTTCCTTCTTGTCCTGCCTGTCACTATTAAATCATATCCTTTATAATCTGAGGATATGTCTGTTTTTTTGGGGATGTGTTTCAAATTGATGTACACATACATACAGACAGAGACCTTCATGTTAAATTCATTACATACCACCTTTACAGTTATGTATTTTAGCACATGAGTGCTAAAATAATGTAATCTTTGTTTATTGCTTGCCCAACATCTGCCTCAATTACTTTTAATTGACCTGGGTGTTGAAAGCTATTGTCGAAATTTCAAAGTTTAGAGCAAAATACATGTATACAAATTGTCCCATTCTCCCCGTTTTCTGTGTGGTTTTACCCATAATCCCACATTAAGACCTCCAGTATTTGCTATTGCACAATTATCACCCTTTGTGGCAGACGTTATATGGGAAGCTCAAGAAAAGTTTGGGAAATCGGATCCACAAATCTAAACAAGGTTTACTTACGGACTGGATGATAACAGGATGAAAGCAATTGAGAACCATGCTGTTGTATGATGCACTTGAGTAGTGAAACACAACTGAACACACTCATTGATGACCTTGTCAAACCCTGCGAGAAGGGTGAGAGAGAGGGCAACTGGATTCAAAACAATTGGATTCAACTGGATTCAAACATTATATTTAATTAGGCCTAAGGCTATAACAATATAATAGATACACGTGCAAATTTTTTCAGCAGGCTCTTCATTGTACACAAATTTCATTAACGTTCAAAATGCAGCCTAAAGGTGCTGTCACTTTAAAAAATTTGGAGTACATTTTGCGTTCAAAAAAGGTCTATTTTCCATTGTCAGCATAGAGATGAATGACAACTCACACATAAGTCTGTTTAAAACTAAGCCGCTTTATGTTGTTTATCGCAGCAAATTCACAGGATTGTGGCTTGTTTACACCACTGAATAAAAAATGAGGTAGGCAATTAGCGACTTTTTATCTCACAACTCGTAAAGTCAGAATTGCTAGATATACGTAAACTCCCAATTCAGAGAAACAAAGACGTAATTGTGAATTATAAAGTCAGAATTGTGAGATAGGCTAGGCCTACATTTGCAATTGCGAGAAAATGAGAATTGTGAGCTGACTTTGATCCCCCCCCCCCCTTTTTTTTTCTTCTTTTTTTTTCTTTTTTTTTAAATTATGGGATATAACTGGGCAACTGAAAAAAAGTCAGAATTGCTATATAAAAACAATTGGGGGGAAATTCAGAATTGTGAGGTAAAAAGTCGCAGTTACCTTTTGTATTTTTTATTCTGGGTGGAAAAAAGCTTCAACACATGACTAACATCCGATTTCGCGGATATTGAAATGATGAGAGTTCACAATATTCGAACGGTGACCGCACCATATGGGAAAGTGCATATTATGTTTGTTTTTTTGCATTTAAAAACACTAGGTGCAGTGGAATAAAAAAAAGCAAGGTCCATAAATGCGTTTTTAAAACTTTAACTTCTTATAAAGGGGTCATGACACGGATATATATGCAAAACGATTATTTGTCAACATACATTTGGACCCTCTGTCTGAAATGATCTGTTCTAAGCGACGGCTCCTTTAAAGGTGCATTGCGCAACTTTTCTTTAATACCCGTTTTCTATCGTATACATGCTTAAAGAACTGCCTGATGGGCTGAATGAGCCCTTCTCTGCTCACTGAGATTGCCTCTATAATCCTGTACAGTAAAATATATAAGAGGGATTCGGGCTCAAATCTGAGACTGGGCGTGACGTCATGCGCGTTCACGCTCACCAGGCGATGTCTCGCAGCAGGTTTGTTATTGTTAGCCGCCATTCTCGTATCAGCGAAGACAACTGAGCGACAAAACTTTAGTCAACTTTAAACTACTTCAAAAGTAGAAGATGGATTCAAAGAGACCGGCTTGTAGTTCATTCCAAACCCCAACGCAAACTCCACGTAAGACAAAGAAAACTTTTGTCTAGTTATTGACCAAAAGGGCAAAATTGGAGTCAGACAGGCGTCGGAATAAGACGAGTCAGCATCGGGAAGGCTTTCAACAAATGGATAGATCTCCGGTGTGCTCTAGGACTCAAACTGGATCCTCAGTTGGCTTTTTTCTTGATAAAACGGTAAGATATAGCACAGTCTCTAATGTCTGATGCGGCAAATCTATGACAACAAATGACGATACGTAAATGCTTTATTGTAGCAGCTAATGCTTTAGCGTAAGCTAGATAAATGTACAATCAGAATTGATTTTACTACCATTGTCAGTGAACAGGTTCATAAACTAGGAATTGTCTTTGGAAGAATCGTACAACATGAAACATAAAACATGTCCCATAAAAGATATAACTATGTTTTTGTGTATGGCCTACCGGTAACGTTAGCCGTGTGTCCTTTGCCTGCCCTCTGCTCTTCTTCTTCCAGCATATTACTTAAGATTATATTACGCTGGAGCCTTCGTCTTCTGTGTTTCTCTGAACAGAACTCAAGCATAGTCTTTAAACGCCGCCGTTCGTACTCCGTTATTAAGGTCCCGGCGAGGCAGAACAGGAACATTGCGATAGCCTCCTCCATGCTGGTTTATTGTTGTATGTGGCGCCGCCGCCGCCGTGCTTGGGTCACTCTCTTACCCCTCGGTTCCCAATGGCCACTGGCCAGTGCGACCGCAAACAGCAAAACCGAGTTTGGGGGAGAGTCGTTCTTAGAACTGTTTAGAAGTGGACAGTTCCTATAACTAATTTCCTGTAACTACTTGGTCGGAAAGCGGCTATAGTGTCATTTGATTGTTTATTACCTGGAGACATTTGAGTGTAGGCTACTTTGTTGACCAACTGTATATGGCATGATTATTATTTTGAGCTTTTACAAAGTAATAACTTATATTGTTCATGAACGTGTTTCCATAATAATACAATCATAAGTGGATACAGTAAACACATAAAAAAGTTCAACATGGAGATAGATGGAAACAAAAACCGAAGTTTTCTTTTACCCCCGTTTTCCCCTCACATACAAGTGTGTAATTTACTCAAATGCCTTTCCTTTCATATATTTAAAATGACTTGCAGATTTATAACTTTATTACATCTGAAGACATTATGACTGTAAACAAAAGATGTGTGCGGCTGATGCTGCTTTGGTTATGAACAGCTCGTGCTCGTGCAAGCGTGCGTGTGCGTGTGCTCCATGAGCGTGCACATCTCTGGTTGCTGTTTCGCTTGTCGCCAGAGGGGCCGTAGTTCTGCAAAAACTCAGAAACCTGCGTTATGCACCTTTAAAGTGTAAATTGCAGGTTAACCACCACAAACGATTAATGTGTACATTAAAGTGCACAATATGGATATATTTAAAAATTTCTGTCTTAAAATGCGTTTAAAATAGCATTTATTGGGGTTTCTTCAAAGGTAGCGTGTTTTTTACCGTAACTGGGTGATGATGTCATAACAGGGAGCTGCGGGCAGTAATGCACTCACTCTATGTGTGCTGTTTGAGGGAGAATAAAACGATTTGCGGGACTCCCGCAAACTAGAAATATCTGAATAAAACGTAAAAACTAATACATTTTTATTCATCTGTTGCAGAAAATCAATAAGAACATCTAAAACAAAATAGAAACGGTTTACAGGCAGAGTTTCTATTTCTAACATGTCAGCAGCGAGGAGCGATGTAGCCAATCACAGCCATGTGTGTTGATTTCTTGAACACAATAATGGCCAATCAGAAGCATTTACGATAGATTCCCCTCACCGCTCAAAACAGACTTTTTGTTCAGTGCTGAATTCTGTATTCTGGCAAATCCTCTAATTATAACAAACATAGTGTAACGTTATATATGATGGAAGCTTCATTGATAATAACAGAGATGTGCGAGATCTCTGTGAACTGATGTCAGCTTTAGGAATTATTATGGGATCGCACTTTGCGCGCAGTCATGCCAAACCATGCACGCAGTAGCCCGCTTGCTTTTATGTTATAACAGTGGTTTGTGTGTTAATGCAACAAACAATTGATCAGGAGCATGTATGCTGATGTGTATGGTGGGCTAACACGTAGGCTAACTTGAAAGTATTTGGAGGTACAGAAAAAAAGTATTTTTGCGGGCGGGAGCGGGACAAAACATGAATGTTGCGGTCGGGAGAAAGTAATATAAGAAAGTAGTTGAGCACGTCAGTTATAACGACACACGTATTCAAAAATAGCCAGGTTTAAACCGGGCTTGGGCTCATAATTACAGTTTATGTGTCGGGCCGCACTCGGACACAGCGGGCTCGGGTAACGTTAGGGTCTTGCTTGATGTTTTGGGCCGATCTAAGCTCTACCTCGGGTAAGTTATGCGAACACTTACAGGCACGAATCAGCCGTTTGTCCTTGGGGAACTTGTGGAGCCTCTCCCCCGTTTTTGATGTATTCGTACATCCCGCACAAGCACAATAGTTAACCATTTTCGCTAGCTAGGACTCCAATATAACGTAACTCTAGGCTTGTTGCATAGACCGTAAAAGCTTGGAGTCCCTGTTATGACATCACGCCCAGCCTAGTGGAAGGAGGGGGCGTGGTTAAAAGCACTGTAAAACGAACCAACTTTTCATTATATTCAGCATTTGGTATAAAAAAATATAAAAAAAAACAATGGTGGGTGGTTCTTATCTTTATATTTAGTAAGCACATTGCATTATCTTCGTGAAAATTTTTACCTGCAATTTACACTTTAAGGCTTGACTTACGTTTGGCTAATGTCATATTGCACGTGACAGTGATATGTTTTGAAAACATTATCCATATAAAAGTCATTTACAGACAAAACATTATGAAATCATGGTTTGTGATGCAACTGCTGTCAGATCCAATACAGCTTGCTGCTTCATCTTTCAACAAAAGTTTCTTTGCAAACTCTTCATTGCCTCGTTTGCGAAACAAAATCGTCTGAAAAAAATACAATGCTCTGACGCAATCCGGGATGCCATTAACCCATTTAATCCCAAATTTTTCCCAGACACAAAAATATCCAAATCATGTGTCATTAGTATCCCTTTGAAACAATCAATCATAATTTTTTGAAATTTTCATGGAAAAGTGTGTGAAAAAGTGTGTTTTATGATCGGTCACAATTGTGACCGGTGGGATACTGTGTTGTATCAACCATTGGACAGACTGAATATAGGTCTATTTGACCTGTGCAGTGTGTGTGTGTTTGTGTGTGTGTTTGTGTGTTTGTGTTTGTGTGTGTGTGTGTGTGTGTGTGTACGGAGCCCCCCTAATCCCACTTTGTCAAAAAAATTAATTATAACTATCTCGTGGCCTCAAGATAGTAACTCGTGGCCTCAAGATAGTATCTCGTGGCCTCAAGATAGTATCTTGAGGCCACGGGATGCTATCTTGAGGCCACGGGATGCTATCTTGAGGCCACGGGATGCTATCTTGAGGCCACGGGATGCTATCTTGAGGCACGGGATGCTATCTTGAGGCCACGGGATGCTATCTTGAGGCCACGGGATGCTATCTTGAGGCCACGGGATGCTCTCTTGAGGCCACGGGATGCTCTCTTGATGCCACGGGATGCTATCTTGATGCCACGGGATGCTATCTTGATGCCACGGGATGCTATCTTGAGGCCACGGGATGTATCTTGAGGCCACGGGATAGTATCTTGTGTGTGCTGGTGTGTGTGTAAAGTTGCAGTAGGTAGGAAGTTAGTAGCAGCAGAATTAGCTAGCAGAATTAGCTAGCTAGTAGTCTTCCTTGGGTCCGTGTGTGTGCGTGTGTTGTGTGTTTGTAAAAGTATAGCAAGTAGGTAGAACAGTTGGGTACAGCAGGAATTAGCAGTAGATACAAGTTAGCCAGTCCTATTGGCCTGGTGACATGTTTGTGAGTTTATCACCGACATTGTAGCACAAAGTTGACATTGTGATTCTAGACACTTAAACAGTGTGAAATATGCAGTTATGTATACATAGACACCATAAACATGATGTGTACCAAAAATCTATGTCCTATCTTTATGTTAACATACTTTAATAACCTTTTCTTTGGGAGCTTTCTTGCTGCCATCCTCTTCTCTTGGCGCAAAGAGGAAGTAAACTGCTCTGGTAATGTGACAATTTACAGTAAACATGCGAACTGCACATATTTCATTGAGACCCTTTATTATTTCAATATCTGCTGGAAATGCATTGATAATACATTCAGTAACATTTTTATAGCCTTAGAAATGAAAAAACGTAATGTTACGTGTGAGTGAGACGAAAACACGGGAATATTAGATAAACACTACATTCAGATTCACTGATTTAAATGAATGAACTCAGTCGATTGAAACAACACTTTGTGCACAGGCCCGCATTAACCTGCCGTTAGGCCCTGGGGCTGAGAGGTTTTGTAGGCCCCCAATAAAAAAAAAGTCTAATGATCACGTTTGTCTATACAACAAAAACATGCTCTGCTCCATGCAAGTCTAGTTTTAGTAGACGAAATACAATAAGATTTTAGTCGACTAAATTTACAGTAGATTTAGTCGACTAAAATCGAATGGGTAGTGAAATTCTAATGCATTAATTTAGAATTTCTCTAAAATTTCAAACCCATTATATATTCCCGTAGAAAACATCTATTAAAATAAACCATCCACTTCTGATGCTGAGATTCTTCTGAAGTCTGTATCAGAGACGCAAACAAGCTGTTTAACCTGGAAAACATGGAAAAGCAGAACAGTGGAATACAAAAAAGCATTAAAATACCTCTGCAACGAAAGTCCAAATCGCAACCTGATACAACATGAGTTTCCACTCAAACCTGAACATGCGTCCACTGTATGTTAGAACATCTTTTTGAAGATATGAACCATTACGACATATTTCCATAGTTTGTCCTTGCCTAAAGTCAGGAAAGAAAAACTTCATGAGCAGTTTCAGGTATAATGATAAACTGTATAATCCTAGTTTAATTAAATCAAAACAAAACATGTTAACTTTACAAAATAACTCTCGTCATGTACAGTAAATGAGCAACATGATCCTCGTCATCTGCAGAGTTTATTTAAAAGTAAATTTGATAAGGATACCACATTTCCTAGCAAAATTTTTGACATATCGCTCTGTATGACAAAAATGAGAGCAGCCTAAAGTGGGCCAATCCTGTCTTTGACAATTATGAGGATGTTCTCTGGATTGCTTTCTTATTATGTTTAAAGCCAACCGGAAATTCTGGGATATTGTTTTAATACTGCAAATCTGAGAAAATTTAATTGAGCTGCAGGATAATCCCTTAGAAATCAGAGTTTTATTAATTCCTGTCAGACCAGCCTACACATGTGCCTTCATAAGAAGAGGGGGAGAAATAACCGTAAATGCTTGTGTGTGTGGATTAGTGTCTGGAAATGTTTCCACCATTCATAATGGATTTACCATGAAAATTGTGCTGTGTGTCAAACACCAATAACTCATTTCTCTCACCATAAATAAGCCTTTCATCTTTTAGGAAGATTGTTGTTACACTTTTTACTCCAGTGAATGTTTTTCGGGTTATAGGTCTATGTTGAAAGCTAGTTTGTGCATCACTGTTAAAAAAAGTTGCTGCCTTACACTTTTAATTACAATCAACTTGGATGTTTAAGTCATTTCAACTTAATTAAACTGATTTAAAATTAAGAAATAAGTTAAAGCAATTTAAAAACATAGTTGTCATAATTTATATATATATATATATATATATATATATATATATATATATATATATATATATATATATATATATATAATTTTTTACAGTGACATACTTTAAAGTCATGGCTAAAAAAACAAAACGTATTGAACATTTTTAATAGAATATTTTCATCATTATTGTCAAAAAAAAGTTGCAGTTCATTTAACACACATTCAAAAAAGTATGTATTAGTATGTATTTATGACATTTATAACAACCAGTGTTATTATTGTGAACTTAAGGTAACTCTAACCCTGACACTAAAATTACAAATAAATCTGAAAATATAAAAATAAAGGCTAATTCAGAATGAATACTATAAAAGGATATACATAACAGAAAATTAACGCTTGTGACAACTTGCCTTAACCTGATATTTATGGGGAAAAAAATCTCTAAAAGCAGCTTTCAGTTAAAATGCCCCTCTTGTCTGAATATGTAGTTACTGTATACCAACACCTTTGACCTTTGCATTCAACTTTAATTGGTTGTGCAGATGACCCCCACCTCCCTTTCTCTCTCTCGCTCTCTTTCCTCTTTGTGATTATTCTTGTGCATTTCTAGGTTGGATTCAGGAATGTGCTCCATTTCCCTAAAGGAAGTGGAGAGCGGAGCCCAGCCCTGTCGCCCCTCCTCACGGCGGGCCGTAGAGTGAAAAGACCCTCAGAGACCCTGGACGTCCTTCCTGATGGGTCTGCCCTCGATCCGGTCTGAATCCCATCCCTACCAGCAGCTCTGGCTGGACAGCTCCTCTGTTGGTTACAGTGCTCTTCTTGTATCAGGAGTAATGTATAATGAGACCGTACTGTATGCTGGAGGTCACATAAACCACCCTGCACAAACCAATATAGTCATTAAACTCAAGCAGTGACAGCGGATGTAATTCAGAAGTTTATCTGCTATTATTGAAGCTGGATTTATCACATCTGCATTTGTGGTTTTCTAAGCCTGAATGTGGTGGGTGTTTTATTGCAGGTTGATGATAACAGACTGATTTCATAGTCATAGGTGATCATACACTGTCGGCAGCAAGTGTACAGTTTGAAAATCCCCATGGGAAACCCATTCACTATAAAATTGGAAAAATGCAATTATATTTAAAGGTAAGTTCATTGAAAATGTTTAATTCTGTCATAATTTACTCACCCTCACGTCATTATGAACCTGCAAGTTTTTCGTTCATCTTCTGAACACATTAAAAAACCCTTGAGGTGAAAATCAAGCTTTTAATATGGTTTATATATCTATGCATTTTTAATATGATTTAGGACAAACCATGTGCAAATTCATATGTTAACACCATTGCTAAGTTTCTCTCCGGAAAAATGCAGGGAACCAAAGAGTCTCAAAAATGAGGTTTGAAATCGCTGGCGTTCCTGATGAATAAGCCCCGCCTCCACTCACTCACACCAGCTCAGAAATCCACTCATTGACCATCACACGTTATCCTGATTGGTTACAAGGTAATTTGTGATGTCAGAAACACCAGCGATTTCAAACCACGTTTTTGAGACTCTCTTTGGTTCACTGCAGTTTTAAGGAGAAATTACTCAGCAATGGTGTTGACATGAATTTGTACCTGGTTTGTCTTAAAGCATGTTAAAACACCATCATATATAGACAACTTGATTTTCACTACAGGGGGACTTTAAATATGTAATTTTGGTGATCAAAGGTGAATTTAAAAGGGATACATCGATTGACTACAGGGGAACTTGAAGATGTTTTTAATAAAATCTGAGATATTTCTGTCCCTTCATTGACAGCTACGTAACTACCACTCTGACACTTTAAAAAGTTCATAAAGTGATTATAAAACGATTCCATATGAATTGAGCGATTTAGTCCAAATTTTCTGAAGATACACAATCACTTTATATGATGAACAGAATTTATTCACATAAACTTTTATCAAAGTCCCCAAACGCCACTGTTGTATTATAATCTGGCATCTAATCAGGTTAATTAAAGGGTACCTATCATGGAATTTTGAAAATTACCTTTCATGTAGTGTGTAACATAGATCTAAGTGAACGAAAACATCCTGCAAAGTTTTAAATATAAAAGTTCACCGTATACAAAGTTATTATCTCTCAAAAGTAAGAGTCGACTCTGAGTCGTTGATATGAATCGATAGACGAACGATGCACTTTCGTACGTCACTTGTCCAAGTTATTTGAATAAGATACGCCCACTCATTGCATTAGGAGACACCAGGGAAAACATCATGTCGACGAGACGCTGCTGTGTTTTGAAGTGCGACGCAAAAGCAAACTTATTTCATCTGCCCAGTGAGGAGCATTTGAAGACAGTGGCTACAGTTCATAACTATACCACAGAAGTATTATAGCCCGAACTTGTTCTGTGTTCGCGTCATTTTGAAGATGATTGCTTCACAAACCTAAATGCTATAAAGTATGAATTTGCGAGCCGGCTGATACTGAAGGAGGGAGGTTCAGTACCGAGTTTATTTGGATCAGCTTCCTTCTCCGAATCACAATCTGTAAGTAGGCTGTTGCTTTTATGTTTGTATCATGTTCTATAATTATTTTGTGTGTTGTGTACGCACAGGCACAGCGCAGCTTCTAGCAGCTAACTTAGGTCTTCAATGTCAATTGTATTGAAATATGTGAAGTGTTTGTCGTTGTTAATGGAGTTGTCACAGGGCTCTCGAGTGTCACGCATCACGCATTGAGCGTGACAGTCATTCATTTCGGTCTTTTGTCACGCTCTCCGGCCACACATTGTATTTCTCACGCTGATAAACTATTTGTAATATATTTAATATGCCGCAGTGCCCAAAACTCACTCACTGTGGAACCGGCAGGATTCAAGCGCGTCTCCTCCAGTGTTGCCAGGTCTGTATGCCTGCACTGTTTCCGCGGGTTGTTTGTGTAGTGCACGCTGGTTGACGCGATTGTTTTATCCACTGGAACATGATTGTTATTGAGGAAACACCCGGGAACGCTATTTGAATATTTTTGGCCGTGATTGGGTTAGTTTGATGAGCAATTGGGCTGGTTTTGTTGTGCAGACCTGGCAACCCTGGTCTCCTCTGGTGTCGTTCGTCTGGTGTTGTTAGCCAATCAGAAAATAGCACTGTTGTATCTGGGTAAGATCTAGCGCAACAACCAATGACACCCCGTCGGCTGGGTGTCTAACATATCACCACAGATTAGCGTCACGCAAAGGCGGGGTTTGGAAAAATGACTCGCTAAACGATTCATATGGGAGTCGGTGAGCAAATCAGGTAAAAATAAATGCATGTTATAAGACAACAAAAGTGTTTTTTGTCATTGCATGCTTGTAAAACTGTTGTTGGGGACTCCCAGAACAATATTAGGAACATTTTAAATGCCATAATAGGTACCCTTTAAGGTGAAAAGTTTAAACCTAATGGCCAATTTAAGAGGCGGGACTAGTGTAGATGTCAGTGCAAAACCAGTAAAATAGCCCAGCCTTTGCAACATAGAAAAACAGCCTGTGCTGAGGCTCACGGAAATAGGAGTAACAGAACCTCCCTCGTGTTCTTTCGGTATTGGCATCAGTCCTGCCTACAGGCCTCCCCGGCTCCCTTCCCTCAGCCAAACATGACCACAGAATCAGAACTGCTCTCAGTGCCATCGCCTCGATCCATCAGCAAAGACCTCAAAAGCCTGGCCCAAACCCAACCCACTGATGTAACGTACCCACAATTCTACGCACCAGCCTTTGGCGGCATTCATTTTCCCTTATTAAACCGTTCAATTTGATTGGTTAGTTGCATTTTAGAGTAATTTGTAGAGATGTTTCAGCTATACGGTGATGTTTCAAGACTTAACAGACTTCATAACAGTGGAGAATATGACAGCGTGCCACCGTCAGGGAGCCTAACATTAGATATTATGATCATGGCTCCTCAACACAGCCAAAATATGAAGTCAGTCTTAGTCCTAGGAAAACAAGAACGCCCAGCCCTGATTGAAACATGCTGACGGTACTAAAATTGTATTATTTCATTCCAAGACAATTCATTTAGCTGCTTTTTCAAACTTTTTTATGATGGGTAGTTAAGTAACACACGTAATACGCCATAAAAATGTTCTTTTTGAAACTATAGTGATTTACTCATTGAACACTAGGACAATTTCACATTGATGATAACACAGTATCCCCAAGAATAATAACACACATTCATTAAGAACACACAGTGGGGGAAGTAAGATTTTTTTTTAAGAAATTGATACTTTTAGTCAGCAAGGATGCATTAAATTGATCAAATGACTTTACATTGCTCTTTTAACTTTGTATATCCTGAAAAAAGTACTAAGTAGCACAACTGTGCATTGATTTCTGAAGGATCATGTGACACTGAGGACTGGAGTAATGATGCTGAAAATTCAGTTTTAAAAAGAAATATACATATTAAAATAGAATCAATTAAGAAACAATGTTCTGTTTGAAATTTTAATGGGTTTTACTCATCGAAAACAGGACAATTTCAATTTCACTTAAGAAACCAAACACAATTTTTGTTGTTTACAATGAGCTTTTATTTAAAAGCACATGTATTAGAGCTAAGTACATTTAGCAGAAAAAAAAAAAAACATTTTGCTATTATTTCTTTTGTACAAAATGAGACAATACAAAAATACTAATAGTGAATTTGATACAATGTAATGTGTTTTATTCAACGCTTATTAAAAACATACTATCACAAATCTACAATATTTTAGTTACCTAAATACAAAAATCTGTCAATCAATGCTCATAAAAGCAGCACTTTGTAAATAACACAGGTCATGACACATTGCTTTTTAGATTCATAGTGGATATATCTAAACACGTTCAGAAATAATATCTTACATAGTTAATTTTAGTGATCTATACAATATTTATATACTTCTGAGAGAGAAATAAAACGGTTTGTTGAAATGATAGGACGGACTATACAATGGGAGGGATGTGCAACACATTTAGAGCTTGAGTTGTGTTGTATGGATGTGTTCTCTGTAATAGTCAGGCATTATTGTACAGCTGTTAGTGGGGACAGTAGACATCATCACGATAGGATCACAAAGGCTAAGAAAAGGCATATAGAAAAAAAAAATTAAAGTCCACAGTTTTCTTAAGTTTCTTCACATGGTAACGGCCAACTGCACCAGGACCGGCAGCAGAAACACACGCGACACATATAAACACATGCAAACGTGAGACGAAGAGTCCTGCTGAAGGACCCCACATCCCCTTAACCCCGTCAGGGTTTGGGGTAGTTTGACTCTTGCCAGGACAGGCAGAGGGCACAGGTGGCATTATGGGTAAAAACACACAACTAGAGTTGAGTGATTATGCAGTCGGAAGGGAAAGAGATCAAACCAGCCAGCGGAAGAGGCTCGTTCCCAGTTCCAAAAAAAAAAATGTGCCAGTGCAGTCAGTGGGAATCAATCCCAGCGACCGTGGTGGCGAGACACAACTCTACGCCATCCTCCCCAACATCTAACTCCGCCCCCTGCGTTAGCTCTGACCAATCAGAAGACAGCGAGGCGGCACGGCTCAGCCACGCCCCCAGAGTTCGGGCATCGTGAAATCATTTACTAAAATAATAAATCTATTTGAAATCAATCTTTATCTATATAAAAAAAAGTCCCGTACCCACCCACCCACCATTTAAAACCCGTTAAAATGCAGTTAGGCCACTGTTCGGGTAGTGAAGATCAGCTTTGATGGGTGTTGATCTTGTGTACAGCCCTTCATCAAGCTTCTCAAAGCTACACTTCTCAGATAGCGAGTGGTGACATTTAACAATGAACTTGGATATAGTGCTATAAGTTATTCTTCTTTATATTGTTAATATATCTGTGCTAATTACATCGAAGGTAAAACGAATCATTCCTATTAATAAGGAATTTGTTGTCCTATGCGGTTACTGAAAGGCCAGAGACAATAGAAAGAGACGGTCGGAAAGAGAGAACCGCTGGTCACATGACCAGCCTCACATTCACTCTCTCCTTCCTTTCATTGTCGCTCGTTTACGCATTCATATATTTCTGCATATTACTTTCGTCAATGGGCCGGTTTGCCCGAGCTGAATTCATTCTCCGCAACAAATGACGCAATATTTAGAGGGAGAAATCACTTTTTTGTTAGCTTTGTGTCAGTTTTGCCTTCCGGATTGGGCTCTAGGATAGTGAGGTCTTTATAAAGTCATATTAAGAGTCAATAGGATTGTCTCTGTCCTGTCCCTACATTCTACTGTCAGATGAGAGAGAGGAGGTGTCCGCTAGGCCGTAGCTCCTCTGTCACAGGTGGCTGTTCTGGTTTCTTCAGGGGATGGGGGTGAGGGATGGGGAGATTACAGACGGATCCTCCCGTTCCCTCCCTCCTACACCATGTTGTGATGGTTGTTCCTCTCTATGATGTCAGAAGAGGGGAGGAGCTCTTTCTTGATTGGCGAGGGAGGTGGAGTGGCAGCCTTGGCTTTGGGTTTGAAGAGGTCCGATACATAAAAGGCCTAGAAGAAGAGAAAGTAAAAGAGAATTAGATCTTTTATTTGAGAACCAAAGTCTTCCCAGAAAACTAAGGATGCAAATCAAATCATGTTATCCACAGAATGTGATTGTAATACACCAAAAAAAAATGGTTGTCAGTGATGCGATAGTGTTGTCAAAAATATTAAACATATGACGATACCAGCATTTCCCACACATTTTGATTGCTGTTGAACGGATTCTTAAAGACCTCTGATTAGCCATTGAGTTCATGCGCTCAACACCCGTGTCTGTGATTGGCTATAATGATCAACGCTTCAAAAACATGTTTTCTTCACCGAGTGCTTACAGAGAGACGGGAATGTTTGAAAGCAGGCGTCTATCAGTGGATATATTAGGGATCTGCATACTCCTCATATACGTTTTTTTCCTTTGGTTTCTCCTTTAGTGATCACTATAACCCCTTAATTGTGTCACAATTGATCTATATTAGTTACTTAGACTATCGTGCTATGTAGGGAGCTATTCATGAAAACAGTGTTTGGTTTTTTTTGGATGGAAGGGATGAGTTTGCAATCGAAGGAGTAGAGGAGCTAAATAACCAGTATATTATTAAATATCTCAGTTACCCCTATTCAGACACATATTTTGGAAGCGTTGTTTTATGTTCCACTGGCCACAAATGAGTAATATGGCTTTTGAAATGTCAGATGATATAAAGGCTGGCATTTCATCGCCCGTGACATACGGATATGAGGTCACACACTGATAAGAGCAGCCAACGCCTTGAGTCAGTAGTAAAGATAAAGCGGAAACCCCTCAGTTCTTTTGTTTCAGTCTTCGACTGGGTAGGGAGTGGGGAGTGAGGTCAGGATTAATGGTCTCACTTGGCGTGGGAAGAACATTGTTGTCAAGGAGAGATGCCCGACAACCCTCTCTTTGCATTCGAATGACAACACTGGCAAAACAGGAAACCGGGGAGGGGAAGAAAGGAAGTGTGCCCTTGGCATTAGGCTAGGCTTGCAACCAATGGATTTACAAAGAGCTGAAAATATACAAGTCTGAGCCACGGACTTTGCATGCCAAAGATGGGATGCTTTCACAGTAATGCAGGCATAGGAGAGGCCTACAGGATATTTAGCCGTCTACACACCATGAATGTTACTGAAGCATGCAGAACAGCTGAGCTGGACCACAGCAACATGGAATCACCGATTCCAGAAAGCCTGCCAATGCGTAAACACACGCTATTTATGAGTGTGTGAAGAGTATGGGGCCAGTGTGTGACAGGAAAAGAGGTCAGCTAAATTGTCCTGACACGCTTCAGGTGTTGCTGTCAGCCGCAGCGCCACTACCCTTGGACGATGCCAAGGGGTACGAAAAAGCACACAGACTTCACACACAGAGTTGAAAAAAAAGAAAGAAGGGATTTCCTATTTGGTTATGTGAGTGACAGGCCTGAGTAAGCAAGCTGTGACTATCAACAGGTTTGTAAGTTTGTGCGTGGAAAGAGATAGAAAGTGAACAGAAAGCCTTAGAGAGGCCATCCGAGTTCTGGAATCATCTTGCGAGCAGCTGTTTCTTAGATATCCTCTCAGTGAAAGACTCCAAGCTCGCATACAAAGAGCGCTTTATCCAAAGGTTACAGCGGATGAGTTAATCCTATAGGGCCTCCTCTGAGGGTCTTCTGCCCATATGAGTGAAAGCATGCCAGAAAGATCATGACATTTCCAGAGTGACCTTTACATTGCACTGGAATGACATCAGGAAACTGGATCTAGAACCTTTGCTTGTTTGCAATTATGAAGGATTTCAGTATAAGAGGAAGAGTGTCTGATATGGGCTTTTAAATGGGAAGTGCATATTCGTATATATAAAAAGCAAAATGAATGCACTAAATTGCAAATTTTACGTTATATGGAATTTTACAAATGTATTGTTTTGCAAGTAAAAACTATGAACAATAAAAGGGCATTCCCATTGTAGCATCACATATTATATATAAATGTCTATATAATACAAATACTAAATATGCATGTTTTTTGTTGTTGTTTAGTAGTCTTTGTGTGCATGACTCTGTGAACGTCTATATATGAGTATTGGCCACTTTTCAAGGGCAGGACACTTATGATGAACACCTATTTTACCATCTGTATTATTATTATTGTGTTGGTTATCAGTAGTCTACATTTTAAAGTAAAATGATCAAGTTGTAAAATATTCAGGCACCAATATGCAATCCTTTAATACCTGAAAACTGTCACTGTATACGTTACATTGAATTTCTGGAAACCATAGCTGCATTTGTTGTCAATTTTTAACAGGATTTTTTTTTTTTTTTGTAATTGTTAAATACTTTTTGCAGCCACTGTATGCGAGTAAGACTCATACAATTTGAATTGTATTGTATTGTAATAGCCATTAGAATGTATGTTTTTTTTTTGTATACAGTATGTTGTTGTAATTCTCGAAATGCTCTAAAAATATTTAAAAACAATTTATGTGTTACACAGGTCCGACAAAGCCATCTGTAGATAGTCTCCAAATCTGGAATTAGATTGTATGCAGTTATGTTATCACATTTGCCATCAGCTGCAATCTTGCATTCTGCGGTACTGTCCAACATGACAATAAGTCGTCTCACAATAATTACAGGCAGCAAATGAACCTGTGTCATGGGGTGAGTGCTTCCTGTGTTCCAGCCCTCTGTCTGAAAGTGTTCTTCTACAGCAAACTCACTCCATTGTGCTCAAATGCTCAGTCAGCACCAGGAAGCTGTTTTTCATGTTTGTCTAAGCCTGTGGATGTGTGTTGACCTTATTGTGGTACCACTAACTGCATATAAAAGGCAGAATTAAAATACACCTTAAAGGTGATGTATGCAATTTCTGGTAAACACTGTTGATAGATGAAATCAACAAAACAAACACGTCCCTATCTTGATGTCTCCCCTACATTCACATACACGCTATGCAACAGGCAACGGCTATGGCGGAATCTGCTGTGCCTGCCACCCGAGGGTATCAAAATCGTGTTTTCTATGACACTTTCTCTTTAAAGTGTAACATATGTGAAAACACTAGGGCATCAAGTTGCCTAATGTACTATTTTAGTCTCCATTTCTGTATTATATTTTATTAAAGTGGTTTGACATCATCTACATGGCAAGCTAACTGCTTCACCCCAGCACATTCACTTAATCAGACAGGAAATGACACCAAACAATTTGTCACCATCCAACATTGCCAGAGAGTCAAGACATCAACATAATGTATACTTATTTTGGACCCCAGAGCTGTGAGGGCTCACCACCAACTCAATCCAATCTAGTCTCAAATTAACCTTACTAAACTTCTGTCGCTTTTCACTGATGGCTTTATGTGATTCAACTGAACTGTGAACAGGTTCATAGATGTCATGGGTGTGTACACTTGTGTGTGGTCCTCCATTGGTTTGGGTGTGTCTGATCCTAAAAGCGCCAAACACAGCACATGATTATGTGTGAGAGTGTGTTGCTTATGTTATGCATGTGTCTTAAATTGTAGCTTCAGGCACTGAGCCACATCTGCATAATAATTGTGGAGACCAAGTTGTGTTTTGGCTGCTCGCTCTCCTGCGTAACATTAGTAAGGTTTAATAACACTGTTAAAATTTCCGTTCTTCTTACACACAACCACACTATTTTCGGTTTGAGATGGTCTCTTGTTACCATGGCTACAAGAGTGTTTTGGCGGCCAATGGAGAAAAAAATAAAGAAGAGTGAAGCTCAGGCCTGACATATGGGAGAGAGTGATAGGATATCAGGACAACCATCTTGCCACTCAAGCCAGACCAGAAGCACTTAGCTATAGGCTATTATAGTAGGAGGAATTGGAGTCCAGAATATTGAACATGGCCCTCTGTGCTTTTGAGGAATGGTGGGATACCGTTGACCAGGATCTGTTGTGGTGTGAGAACTCAAAGGGTGCTGTGGATCTGGAGAGAGAGTGGAAAGAGGAAAAGGCTGTTTGAGCGCTGGCCTCCAGCTGTTTCCACCCTTGTCTAGTCCTGCAGGAAACACCTCTGCAACCGAGCCTGACAAGCAGCCAACCTCTCACACTCTCTCCATCCATGTCAGCAGCTTAGAAAGTGGGCCGTGTTTGATGACATGAACAAACAGCTCACGCCACTCTCCAACAGGAAAGACTGGAGGATGTGGCCGCATTCAACAGTCCAAAAGACAAAGAAGGAAAAAGTGGTTTCTGAAGTCTGAATCTCAAGAGGTCTTTTAGTTAAGTATTACAGTTAAACATATGCCAGCTGCTTGACTTCAGCGATTGTAACGGTGAATCTTGCCAAAATCTCTGACACAAACAAGGCCTGATAATAACGAATTAGAGATTTTAGAAGATCAAACAAAACTGATGGCCTAGTTAGCATTGGGTTGCTTGAAGTTTCGAGTTTCCCTTGCATGAAACATAGGCAGACTGACATTAATTGCTGTTCTGAGATCATTTATCTGTGGGCATCACAGTCTAACAGCACCATGCGACCTGATCCTCTTTAGTATGGAACATGCGGTAAGTCTGTAAACAACTTTTGCAATACAGCCATAACTCACCAAGACCTGTAACTTTCCACCTAGCCAGTTGGATACCAACCCAAAGCACTTACAACCTTTTTACGTCTTTACATACAACCCCCTTAAGCAGTAATCAGCACCTATAGTCAAGCTTAAAATAAATGTTTCACCTTCCAACCAGGAACTGTCGGAGACTACTAGCTGAGAAGTTTGGATAAGGTACACTGCAGCCTACGGTGAAAAACCAATCCGTGATGTATGGGGACATAACTTGGCATGTTACCATGTGTCAGTTTCTTCTAAAGACATGTACCTTACTTTACCTCTATAGGCTCCATCTGAGCTTTGGTTATTAGAGATAATCTAATTGGGCCTCTAAAGCGTTCACAGATGGGGAGCGGAACATATTCCAAATGTAGGCTCATTAAAAAGAAGTACATAGGCGCCTTGATCTGTAGTGAAAAGGATCTAATTTCTGTTCTCTTATATTTTTACTTATCTGCAATTGTTTAGTTTTTCCACACTGGGAAAAGGTTTCTTTCTCCAGGTTTCAAAGACTGTGTCCTACACCTTGAACCTGAGGGGCTCAAAGAAAATCATGTCCATCAGAAGCTGATAGTTAATTCAAGCAAAACAAGACTGTTTCAATTAAAAATGTTCTTCTTAATGAGGTTATTAAAGGGTTGGCAAATGCCTAAAACTACTAACACTATTGGAAAAATCGAAATGCCAAAAAATAAAGACTAGAGCCAACTGAAAAGTGAACCACAAAGGTTCAGCAAATTCAAGGACTTACGCTTAAATGTTTTGGAGGTTCATGATACCAGTAGAAAGATGTTTGGCCAACATCTGTGTACCGTAAAAACTGTGCTCTGTCACAACCAATTAAACTGAAGAAAGACACTCCTAGGACATTCTGGGAATTGTATTTTGATGTATGAGAAACACAACTCAATATTTCAATTCCAACACTAACAATTTAGATGTTTTTTTCCTCAGTTGTTGTAATAATTAAGATGGGGTGATATCTGGGGGAAGATGTCTTGGTCTCTTGCGCACCCCATAACCCGCTACCCCCACCCAAACTTGTGGGCCTCAAATATTTTCACCACCCCCTTTATGATACAGAAACATCCTGTTTCTCAGAATAACTAATTAACATTGTAATTTCTCTTATAGAGAACAGTCAGTTCAGCAGACTCAATTTTCCCAAACACCATCCAGTAAATCCAGCAAAGTGAAGCTTTGCTTACTGCAGGGAAAGTTTGGCACTAACGAGTGTGACATGTGCCACAATTATGAAGTGTAAAATTCCTTTTTCTACAACCCCCCGCCTCCCCCTCCCCCTCCCCCTCCTTTCATTTGAGAGCTGGTAATGGTGCAATTGAGGCAATATGCTCTGCATTAGTAAGAAAAAGTTTATGCTTCACTGTGATGGATGAGTAATTTTGTGGATAGGGGTGAAAAAGAGAGAGGGTGGGGTCTGGAGAATGTTGTGGTCTAGTTCTAGATATTCCAGATCCCCTTCCGACCTCAAACTCTGGATGGTCTTCTGTCTTCACTAACAGATGACACCAGATAAAGTCTGTTCTCAATGGTTCTTAATCAGATAAATCGGCCTCTAGTTGAGTACAAACATAATAATGGACTCTCACAAAGTATAGGGGGAAAGAAAAATGTTTTTATGTTTCAAAGTGACAGATAAAAACAGGAAAACATGCTATAATGTCAAACTTGTCGGGCTGATAATTGCCAGCACATTTACGAATGAAAAGTTTAATTAGTTCTTCTGGTGTTAACACTGTGTAAAAAGTGCTTGTTCACCAGTTTGATAAAAAAAACATCCAGATGTTGTGAAGACAAGAAGATCAAGGCCAGTGGTTATCAAATGTCATAAAGTAGGACATTTCCAGATTGGTATACTTTTCCGACCAAAAAAGACAAATTCAAGATTGACTCCACAACAGACTGTTGTCTCCTTAAAAGATACTAAACCTTATTAGGAAACGTAAAGTGGATCTAATGAATGATATACAAAGATGTACTCACTATGCAGTAGGCCACCAGGGCTCCCTGGACAAAGCCAGCCAAGACATCAGTGGGGTGGTGCTTGTGATCAGAGACACGTGATAAGCCGGTGTAGAAGGCCATCATTAGCAAAGTGAACTGGAGGAGGGGCCTTAGGAGACGGGCTCCTCGCCACGTGAACCGAGACTGCAGGTAGAACTAAAGAAAAAGAGATGGAAAGCAATTTAAACAATGGCAACATTTGTAGAACTTGTGCTTGTATTACAAAACAGCTGAGAAATGTAAAAAAAGGTAGAGAAATGAGAGAAACCCAAAGGCAGGTGAAGAAAAATAGAGTATTTGAGGGTTTGAGCAGAGAATGAAAAAAAGAAAAATGTAACTGAAAAAAAAAACTGACACTGAAACCCCCACACACACAAACTAGGGATGTGGTCTCTCTTTCTCTAGTCACTTAAATCCAAGGACCCCTTATAGAGTTTGCTTTCTGGGAACAGGAAGACTAATTAGGGTAAGAAAACAAATGAATTGAGGGTTATAAAGACAAGGGGAGGATGGGGGTCAGGAGGACAAACTGTTGACGACGCTCCGGCGGCACATCAGTCCTGAAACCCTTCAAACTGAGTCAGTCAAGGACCCTGTACTCATCACCCTCCTTTAATCATCAATCACCACACGAGAAGGAAAACTTCCATTATGTTTGAAACCACAGCAGACAACTGAAATCTCTGAAAACACCCTTACTCACAGACATTAACAGATAAACACACATGCACACACTCAGACAAGGCCCATAATGATCTGTTAGACAAAACAAACAATAGCCATCTTGAGCTTTGAGCTTCCAAGCGAAGGTGTGTACAAGGTCATGTCTGCTTTCCTGAACAGCTCTCTCCTCACTCTGAAGGCATTGTGCTCATACAAAGGAAGGAATCCCTCCTGAGGATGTTAGGGAGTTGGAGTTTCCTTACTGAATGAAGTTCTCAGACGATGCGAGAAAGGGTGTGCCTGAACAAGCAGCTCATCGAATCTTCGCAAATTAACTTTTGATAAATGATTGGAGTTATTCACAGACACCAACGGTGACATCGTTTGGATGTCCGTTGTATTTAACAAAGGCAAATATTACAAGCACCAAATAAGTTCAACCCACCTCATAGGCAGTAAGACTGGATTAAATAGAGGCCTCTTCAATCATTTTAAATTGATCTTATCTCGTAAAAACATCCCTCAGAACGGAAGGATGGTAGAGCGATAACCATCTGTGTGTTTATGTGAGGCTGTGTGTTTGTGTCTCAAATCAACTGAAATCTACATATGGCCTGCTGTCTCATTATTTCAATTTACATTGTGGCACAAAGCAGGAAGTCTTCAGAAATAGGCTGAAACAAAACGAAACTCAGCCATTTTGCCTGATTCAGCAACCATTTCTTTCTCTCACGCTACTGTTTATGAGCTGTTGGGTTTATAGGTGGTTAAATAGAAGAGCTAGATGTCACAGATGAAATGGAGATACTTGCTTGATTATATGACTAAAGTTCATCTTAGGCCAAACACAAATAAATAAATTCATACTCGTGTTCATTTTGGTCCAGCTCGGCCTCAATGTTGGCAGCAATGTGGGAATTTCTAACCAAGGAGCTGTAGCTATTTCAACCACAGACTTTCATACACTAGGCATTCCTATCCCTAAAAAGTTCCTGCAGAGAACTTACCAACAAACGTGTCAATAAAGTCTTTGATCAGGCCATATAAATGCAATGGAATGTTCTTCAACCGCAGATCTGTGGCTTATGGAGACAGAGGTCTGTCTGCCAATGTCTGACAGAGACTCACTAACATGACTGCAAACAAAATTACAAAAGTGAATCAATAAATTAGGATTGTTAAAATGAAGAACATCCACCTGCATGAGTAATCCCTGTGTTTTTTTCCTTCCTTTTATTTCAAATGTTCTTTGCCTTGAGATTTAAGATGTTGCATCAAACATCACGGATGACAAATTGAGAACATAATTTGATGTTTACTGTTCGATTTATTTCTGACGGCTTCAGGGGTATTCGATCATCTTCACGAGGTTTTCATCTAAATAAACCTAACTAATAAAAGCTATAAATAGATAAAACTGTTTGGTTCCCCAAATTAAAAAACTGGGTGCCTTAGAGCCAACAATGACATTCTCATATTCTCCTTCGCTCCAACAGCAAATGTTGCACAATGCAGCACAAAGCATGGAATGTTATTGTCGTTACACTTTAAAAAGTGGCCACAACACAAACAAGGCAACTAGGGCCTCTGGATGTTATCCACCATATGCTCATTTACACACAAATGAGGGGTGTAAAAGAATTCAGTTTCAGAAAAGAATTATACATTGTGTACACACACACACACACCACACAACCACACACACACACACACACACACACACACACACACACACACACACACACACACACACACACACACACACACACACACACACACACACACCATTAAGCATTTTTTCTTTGTATCAGCATTTGTGATATCCCTAATATAAATATTTTCTACATTAAAAGAGCAAAGAGAGAGTCCTGGTATATGTTGGGCTGTAAGAGGTCATGGAGGGGTGACGTTCGACACACAGGGAGTCCAGCTGACGCTGATCTCTAAAGCTGTAAGCCAGCATGTCTGAGTAGGGAGATGTAGAGATGAGCTCTGTGACTTCTCCAAAATCTTAAATTGGCTCTTTTCCTCAGGGCAAGAGTGTTGTCCCTCTCCACACGTAGGCATCCAAGCGCTGATAAGAGCAGCAAAGCCTGAGGACCATCAGGGCTCAGATACAGCCCATCAAATCTGCCTCTTAGCGTCTTGCTATCAGACCTCAGATAAGACAAACGTGCCACAGACGTTGCGATCAGAGACGATGCTGTGTGTATGGCTATCTCATCTCAGTGCTTTGTGAGGTGGTGGCAGCAGGAGTGGCAGACGGTGTAGTCTTAGATTCCTCAGCGACATCCAAACCCAAAACACTTACACACGCCCTGTGACCCACATGAGTAGTAACACAGCCTTTTGGAGATAAGATGCTCTGTCCTGCTGACAGTCTCCATTCAGTCCCTTCCCTGAAGGCAATATGGGTCTTATCATCAGATCTGATACAGAGGCATCAAATGGGACAATAGAAATATCCTGGTGGGCTATTAAATAAGAATAAAAAGCCGAATAAAAGCCTAAAGTTAATTTGTTCATTATATAAAGTGATCATCTTAAAAATACTTGGATTTCAGTTCATTGTAATTGCAAAGTCATTGAAAGAAAGTCATACGGGTTGTTCCTTTAGCCCACTATTGACTTCTCAGGTCATACAAGCAGCACGAAATTGCATGTTCAGTCCAACTTGGATGGAACAGAAAGCAAGAGGTACCAAGATGTGGTATACTAAATCATGTTAACTTAACAAAAAAGGTGAGTGTGAATAAAACTACACTTATTTTGCAATATTTTGATAGGAAAGGCAGGTCTTTTTCATGCTGCTGTGCATGGTTTTCTAGGTCATTCTGAGGTGTATTTGCACAGTTCTGGTAGAAAACAGTCAAACTTCACCACTGAAACCTTTTCTATCCTGATCTCAGGTCCAAAAATATCACAGTGAAGCCAACACAGCTTCACCACATGCTAATGACCCGAAGAACAGAGAAATAAGCCTTTAAAAAACAACAGGTAGAAGATTTGCTTGTCAAAATGGGTTTGTGCCCGTTTCAACTCTTCCTTTAACCTTTTATCATTCACCGCCTTTCTATTGGTCTCTATGGCAAACTTGAGCTTCATGTGTCACCATGTGTTCTGAGAAGTGCAGTGACACCACAGCCAAACCATGCAGTATGAGTGTGAAAGTCATACTGAGAGGCTAGGAAATAACCAGTTTGCTGCCCACAAAAAAACCTCCACATACACTTGCTCTCCAGAACAAACTGATATGCAGATATAACTCAATGAGCACATGAGGTTGACCAACCACTCTGGCATTGAGCTGCATGGATTGTGGTGCACTAAGGCCGCTGTATACACCATTCAACTGCATAACCATGTGACCTCCACTCGTTCAGTTTAAAGTTTAAGACCTTAATCTCACTCACTGGCTTCTCAGATACAGGAAAATTATGTGTAATGTGTCCTGCGCTACCCTGATCCCCCAGTAGTTGGCGTTAAAAACAGTTATGCTTTAATATTTTTTGTGTTATTTTTTAGGATTCTTTGATGAGTATAAAGTTTAAGAGAACAGCATTTATTTGAAATAGAAATCTTTTGAAACATTATTATAAATTAGTCACTTTTGATGCATTCTTCCTAAACAAAAGTATTAATTACTTTAAAAACAAAAAACATTTGAATGATATATAACAAGTTAAATTTAAAAAAAAATTCAATACATTACCAAAAACAAAAGTTTAATGCAATTACCTTTTTTTCATACGTATTTGTTATAACAATGGCAGTTGTGGTTTCTTAATAAGTTTTGGCTGCTGCTTCATAAAAAAATACAGTTAGTTTAATAGAAAATTGTATTACTTCGATCTAACAATGATAATGAGAAATCAATCATGGTTTTAATTTGTATTTTGCTTTAAAACTGAAATTTATCTGCTGCACTAGTGAATATTTTACAACTTAGTAGAAGTTTTCAACTTGCCTTAAAATGCAAACCTTAAAACTAAGGGGGAAAATAAATTACAGACATAATGCAAATCTATCTTGGTTACCATGTAACGATTATGGTGTGTATGGTTATATTTTCATCAAACATCAAAAAAAGTGAGATGTCGTCATTAACGGAACAGGTGTTGGTTCTGTCTTGAGGTACTGTTCCATAATGACTCATTTGCCAATTTGGTTAGAACAAAGACGGTCTAGCTTTGACCTGGGTCATGTGTGTGCAAATAAAAGAGGATCACAAGACTAGTGTGAGCTCTCATTATGACTTCAGCATCTGACCCGTGAAGCATGATAGCTAGACTGAGATAATTACAGGGAGTGAAGGCAGGAAGGGGAACGCTCCAGTCAATAAGACGGTATCGCTCGATATCCCTACTCAGAGAAAACTTTCCTTCACTTGTTTCTCTTGTTCTTTAGTTTATTTCAGCAGTGTAATTTTGCTTATCATGCTTTATTCTTTGATATCTCAGAACATTCTTCTCTTGTTTTTAACTCTGAAGGTCAAGAGCAGATGGTACAACAATCTTAGAGAGTCACCCTGTCTCTAACCATAATAGTCTATTCACATTTTATAATGGAGTCTGACTAAACTTTGGCTGTTAGAAATCTAGCCAATGTTTTTTATAACATCGGACCAGAGACAAATCCAGGGTTTAAAACCAAGATGATAATTCAGACCTAAAATTGCCAAGTGACTACATGATGTACATGCAGTAAGACAAGTTGAAATCTGTTTTGAAGCTGGAAATTCAGCTTTTTAGGATCCTGTTTTTCGGGACGCTTGCTTTTCGCCATGACTAATGATGTGTAACACTGACTGACATCTCACCTACTTTGCGGCTAATTGTGATAGTTTAAAATACAGCAGGTTTGTGTGTAAAAACCGATTGCTTTAGTCACGAAACACTCAACAGTACCTTCTTAACGTACGGTTTCCTCTTGTATAGGAAGTGTTCAGGTCAGTGTTTCAGGCATCAGGCCCAGCTGTCAAAATCACACATTCATTTAATGGCTGTTTTGAGAGCATTAAAACGAACCCTGAATGAGCTTTAACAGACTTGTGGCCTCACACACACATATTCTCTATCACTCTCCTAATTCCATTTTTGCCTATTTCAAATAATCTCTCAAAACACTGAGAGTGAACATCTGGCCACCTCCATTAGCAGAGCGACTCCACCTCCTTCCATCTGAAAGAGTGAAAGGTGGAGGGGCCCATGGAGATGCTGATGAAGAAAGAAGGAGACAATAGGAAGGAGAGTAGGGCATTGCGTGTGAAAGGGAGAACGCCTTTGAAAAGGCTTTACATACAGTGAGAGACTATGGGGAGGCTGAGCGAAATCTGGCTTTGTGTGTATGTAAAGCAATATTGGGGATTCAGCATAATTAGAATAAAAAAATAAATAAAAAAAGAAGAGGGTGACCCATTCAAAAAGAGAAAATTAAGGAAAACTTCAGAGAGAAAGACAGCTGCACAAATAAAAACAGGTGGAGTGTATCCATCTGGGGGATGAACAAGGAAATAACAGTGACCCTCAGAGGAGGGTGAGGGGCAATAGAGGGTCCCCTTCTCATACTAGACATAACAGTCATGAATGAACGGCTTTTTAGTAAATCAACAAAACTATGGCAGTGCATGTACTTACAGACAGGTACAGCATGGTGTACATTGAAAATGAAGCATGTCCAGAAAAGAAGGATTTCCTGTAAAGAAATGAATGAGCATTTAATCAAAATGTTCACATTTATTCACATTTATTTACATGGGAAATTTCCGCCATTTAGTATATTTGGCAAATAAATACATAAACAAAATTCTATAACGCTCACCAAATGTTTATGTTCACTTGTGACATAACCGACTTTATTTACATGAATACTCGCTAAGACGGGCATTTTGACACAATTATGTATGTATTTGACAGTTCAAGTGCAATTAGCTGAGACAGAGAACTGAACTGAACAGACAGTAATAACTCTTTTTAACATCAAGCAATTACATGCAAGTAACATTCGCGTGCCCTGTCTATTCTCTGCTATCTGCAATATGAAGTAGCCTATTAAAATCATTTCAGATATGCACATCGCCTTATGTACAAGTGATACATCGTGCAGCTCTTATCTACAATATATGACATTTCTTCCTTTAGCTGAATTTTCAACCAAAGCAAAGGAACCCATGTGCATGTGAGTGCTAAATATCTCACCTGGCCTCTTGTACTTTGTTGGGATCTCCCTGGCATGTGTATTGATAAATATATCCCAGAGAGCAGTTGATGGCAGAGTAGTCAGGCTTACAAACATCTAGGAAGTGCGGCCTCATCCGCCCAACCGAGACCTTGGCGATGTCTGTGAATGATTGGCTGACGGCGCAGCCGAAGATGAACACACCCACTTGTCTGTAAAGGGCGGAGACATATGGGTTTCCCACAAAAGATTTGGAGCCCTGGTTCAGGTAATGGATCCTGTAGCATTCGCCAATCACGATCTAGAGAACGGTTCATTTTCAAAGACAAAAGATTACCGACAGCTGAGATTAACACTACATACAAGTTCTGTTCCAAAACCTAACGAAATTCAAAGAGAACATCATATACGTATATCCTTTGCGAAAAAGCCAATCCAAATACTCAAAACTATCAATACAAATTTTCAGTGCAATTAAAAAATAAACGTATGTTTATGCTTATTAGAGCATCAACACTTTTAGCTTAGCAACATGCTAACAATAAACTTTATTGAAATTAACTGAGTTGATCCAATTTGTGTAATGCTTGGCAAGTTGTTGCCTACGTATAGTGTTCCAAATCGCTCTTATCAGGTTCCATGTTGGTTAGGATACCTATATAGATACTAGTAGAAAGCAAGGCAGTTCACTAGGTTTTGGAACAGAGCTAAAATGCCAGTAACATCATAAAACTAGGGTAAATTTGTAAAGTCACCACAAACATTAACATGTCACTGTATAATATCACAATATTTCAGTGGTCAGGTCATGGTCATGCAGGGTGAGGTTAGATGTACATGCAAAATAGTTTGCAGTTAGGAAAGCACATAATCAAAAAAGCAAGAAGAAATGAGTGAAAGAAAAGAGGGAACGAGAAACGCGAGTTATGACTGAGCATGGCCTGCCTATTGCTGGTGATATTTTAATGATATGGAACATATTATGTTTCCAAAGGTTATGGCTTTCATATGAGTAGTTAGAGCATGGGATTTTAAAACAGAGGTCTGCACCATTTGAAACCAATAGGACATAAATTAGAGAAGAGAGGCGTGGGCTATGAAGTACACAAACCATGCCTTAATGAGATATTTACTACCTCTCTTTTTTTCCCTCTGTAAACTGAAGTGGAACGTGGTTGTGTTGGTAGTGAAGAGTGGGGCTGCCTTCCCTGAGGCCTAACCAAACTAGGACTGGAGACACTGCTAATTAACTACAGCTGTGTGAGGGGGGCCAACACACACACCACACACACACACACACACACACACACACACCCAACACAACCACACCCACCCACACACACACCCACACACAGCCCTTGTTTTAATCATGAGAATTGCTGAGCATGGGAACATATCTACTCCAGACAGTGAGACACGCATGTCTCAATATAGGATCTCCATTAAGTCATGGTTTGGTTATATGGCAGTTTTCAGAGGCTCATACTTCAAGACCACTTCCCTCATCTTCACCACTTTATTCCACAAGGGGCTTGTCTGGGATGTTGAATTTTTGTTTTGAGACAGTGTTTTGAAGTTTCACAAGTGCTAAAAATAATTGCGCTATTTGGTTTGACATTGCATTCTTTCTTATTCTCGTTCTACATGTGTCCTGCAGGTGATTAGGTTAATCGTGAGAGGTTAACCCTTCACCAGCTGTCACAAAGTATGTGAATGTCTACTAATTCAACACCTCAGCAGCAGTGGGGCAGTTTATTCTCTTATCCAGGTGGATCTACACTCTAAATTTTGTAAGACTTTTTAACAAGTTTTTCATTTTATTTAGCTTTAGTTTTTAACAGTAACTTTGCATTGCTGTTTTTGAGTAACTTTTTTGAGAGAAAAAAAGTCAAACACAAAAAGAGCAATGCATCACAAAACATGCAGACAAAAGAAGACGGAATAGATAAAAGAAAACGAGACTGAGACAGAATGAGAGATAGAGATAGCCCTGACCATGATAAATCCCTTGATGTTGAGTTATTCAAATATTTTAAATGAAAAGATGGGATGGGGTGGACTGGTTAATGGATTTAAAGAGGATTATGGGTAGGATTCTTTGCTATAAAGTTATTTATTTATACAGTTATTCTACTGATCTAATAGGGGATGAGGGATGTAGATGGAAGTTTATATGAATCAGTGGTAGATTTATATGAATATATAAGAGAATAACTTACAGAGAGGATGGCAATTAGAATGCCAGCGGCACAGAGCACGGCATCGCTTATGGTGTCCCCGTTTTTATACGGGTACTGGATGGACTCGTCACTGCAGTAAAACCCGCGATGGTACGGCTTGATTGTGCTAGTTTCAATTATCAGGAAAGGCAGGCCAGCTACAGCGAAACACACACACACACACACACACACACACATAGAGAGAGAGAAGAGGGGAGAGAGAGAAAGAGAAAAGATTTCAGGTCAGTCACAGAAAGACACACGCAGGTAGCGGCACAGCACAGCAAAGCACACGGCAACCAAGGATTATGGGAAAAACCAGGCAGGGGAGTGGGGTCTGACATGGTAGCTCGGTTTCTGAGAGAGTGCACGGCTAAATATAGTTGATGTCAGCCTTTGGTACAATGCACTAGCAGTGTCTGCTACATAACAGCTATAAAATATAATGACTCTCTCAAAAGACTTGATTTCCCATGCAGTCGCCCCACTCGCCTGGCCCCATGTCCCCTGTCTGAGGCCCCTCTGTGGGGCACTTACGCTGGCAATGGGCAGGAGGAGGCCCACAGCTGTCAGCACAGAAGAAGGCACAGTGCTGCTTTTATAGGCGTAGCGGATACTGTCGTCAGCGCAGTAGAACCCTCGCTGGTACGGCTGAACTGTCGATTTATGCAACACCATCGAAGGCAGCATGACTACGCAAAAAACACACACAGACCCCATAGGGCGTGTCATGATACACACTTACCTGAGAGGGCAGGGATGTTTCACATGACTTGTGTTCATGAAGCGTAATATATAATGAAACATACACTGCAAAATCAGTCTTCGTTTTTTTTTTTTTTTGCTCACTGGCAATATTCTTTTCTTATTTTGAAGCATACTTCTGTGATTTATAAATGCTTGAAAAGAAAAAAAAAATGCCAGTGGAGTTGGAAAAAATAAACTTTAATCAATATATATTCTTTGAAACTAAATTTTGCATTTCAAGTAAACTAATCTTGTTGAAAGGATTTTTTTTAGATGTTTTTATTGTAAAACATATAATATATATATATTGCAGTGTAAAAAGCATGAAATTTAAGTGCAAAAAGCCTTAAAACTAAGCAAAATAGCATTAGATGTTAAAGGAACTGAAGAACTGATGAAATTAATTGTTAACTAAAATCGACACCAACAGGCAAACTAGGAAGTTCGTCTAGCCTTTATCTAATCTTCTAAACAAAGCATTAGCTTAAAGTGCTGCTACTACAAGAGCCGTGTACACAAAACCTCACAGAGCACACATAATGTACTGTGTATCCAATACACATTGTCTTGAAGTGACAGTTTGCGTGTTTGCTAATTAAGTAATTTGCGAAGCAGCACAATAGCAAGAAAAGATTCCCTTCCCTTTTGCTCGGGTTCAGTGCTATTGTCAGAGCAAAGTAGCTTAACAAAGACAATGCAGCCTAACGCCATTAAGCAAAGCTTTAACGCAAACAATACTGTATGTAGAGCTTCAGAGAACTAATTCATTACAGATAAGACCTTAAAATGAACACCAAACCAATCAAAATCTAGCATTCCATGTTTCTTTGGTTTTAAAGGCTAGTTTTATTGAGGGATTCAAATTGTAAAGGGTAATGTTGGGTTTTAACAAGAACAAGGGTGATGGGTGCCTTTTCAGTAAGAACTTTGGAAATGCGGGATCAGTGTGATTAGTTAAATTTATTTTCCAAACCTAGTGAGCAGCCTTGCTTCCTACATTTGCATTTACATCCTAACAATCATGAAACATTCACTGTGAAAAAAGAAAGAAAAGAAAGATGTTTCAACTTTAAAAAAAAAAAAAGCAAGTGTTCACAATGCATTAAAATTTTGTTTTGTCAAGTCAAGTTACAACTTGGATATACATGTTGCCTAAACCTACATTTTTAAGGCAGCACAAAAACTTAAAAGTTGATTTTTTTTTCCTTGGAACAATCTACATAGGCAACATCATACAAATAACGCTCAATTAATTCTAATAGAGTTTGATGTTAGCATGTTGCTAAGCTAACAACAATACTTTGACAATTTGACAAATATACAAAACATAAAATATGAAAAAAGTATAGTTTGGGCTTAGGGATTTAGCCAAAAAAAAGTTATCTTAGGAGGTACCATAATGTTGTTGCCTATTTGGAAGAACTTACATTGGGATTGAGACCATGATGCTTCCTTGGTAAGTGGCTCACTAGGGTTTGGAACAGAGATAGTATGTGGACATTTTGGAGACCGATTATGTGGATTTTTCAGGTTCACTTGTGGTTTTGCTAAAACATTTTCATAACATTTGGTTCATGTCTTTTTGCTTCACGAGAGAACTATAATGGAGACACATGCATCTAAACCATTGTATTTTTTCTTTAAGGAAAGGGATAGGTGCTAGGCTGGGAACTCAGGCCAAAATGGCCGACTCATTAAAATGTCACACGTCCTGCAAAACACACGTCAGCTGTCATCATCTAGCCAACAGCGGGGAAAATAAATACATATTTTCAAATCAAAGCAAACTAAACATCAGACTCAAAGTTGTGGTGGGAGCTTTGAAAAATTCCCCTTGAAGGATTGTAAAATGTGTGAATAGCAAGAAAAACAAAGCTTAGCTTACGCCGACCACCCAAATGTCTGGAATGATGTTTGGAGCAAAAGAGAGAAGGGGGCGTATGAGTTTTTTGTGGTTGGCGAGAGAGGAGACTCCAGCCGTGGTGAATGATTCGTTCTAACACACACATACTCACACACATATACATTCATACAATAAACCAAACCTTTAATATGTAAGATCAAACCACTGGGAACAAGCACGTTTTGAAAAACAACGTTCCTCGATCTTCCCTCAGGGCCTCTTTGCTTTTCTTTAAAAAAAATATACTTATTCCTCAAAGTTTTATGTGCAGAGGGAAATATTCAAACATGTTCAAAGGAACATCATGTTGTGGTTTTTAGACATAAGGTTGTGTACAACATAAACTACTTCATTTACATGCGGTCAAACACTTCTGTCCTTTTTCTGCTTTCAGACGAATAAGCAATACCGGAATTAAAGGCTGTAGACACTTTTAACACCTGCAAAAATAAAGGGATTTGGGAGTTTGTCGTGTTTTCTCACAGGTGCTTGAGTTGGGGATGGTTAAAGAAACTTGCTTAGCCAATTCGATCCCGGGGTTTGAGACTGGGTGGAGAAAATCCATGGACCTAGGGTACATATGCAGACATGGACGCACATTCCTCTTTGGCACTACTTGTGATGTTTTCAGATCTGCTCTGACCACAAGGCCAAATACACTTAGAATGTCTGGAAAAAGCCAAGTGCTGGCGATCATATTTCATCGTATGCGCACGCATGTTAACATACAGACAACGCATAATGTTTCTATTTCTGCCAGGGTGTGTGTATATCTGCATAGGTATGCAGATGGTTAACAAATTTGTTACATGTGTTCTCTTCATTTTGTATGAGATTGTGTTACTCGTTAATATTTAGATTTTTTTCCTCACTGGAAAAGTAGATAAAAACTATGATTTATAAATCAGTAAAAAAAAAAAAACTTTTGTAGTAGGGGGGATTAAATATGTTTGGTACTAGCTAAATAGTTCTGAAATGTGTGTGGTTGTGTATGAAGACCTCCACATTTAATCCATGTGTTAGTGAAAAACCGTCTGTCTGTGCCCAAAGATGTTGGCAGAGAGCCCGCGTCATGCCAGCAACACCGTTGTTCTACAGCCCATGTCATCACCACGAGAGAGGCCTGGTATGCTGAGACTCTCCTCATTCTTCTCTTACTCTTTTTCACTCTTCAGCAATAAAGGACAATCTTCATTCCAATAGACACAACCTGAAGAGCAGCTTTACTCAACACACTCAAAAAACTTGAAAGTGTTGAGCCGTGGTGCTTATGTACGAGTTTCTGATCAAAAGGGACAAATTACAGTCCATTTTAAGAGACATAATATAAGAATTCTTCTGATCATCTAACAAACTTGTTCTGAATGCTTTAACAAAGCTCTTTCAAAGGTCAATGCACACCCTGACAAACTGAGGCTGGACTAGAAGTAAGTGTTAATCTACTGTAACCTCTCTACTTAAACTTCCTGGTAACCATGAGAGACTGGAAGAAAGAGGGAAGGGAGGAAACAATAGTCTGTGCGTAGTTAATAAATAAAAATAAATTTAGTCTGATTCACAATGGACCCATGGCCACAGTTAAAGAGAGGTGACCTTACAGAGACAAAGAAGTAGCTGTCTAAATTAAACAGCTCTTATCAAATCCTCATGTCAGGGAAGCCATGTGAAAAATATTAAAACCTTAACTTTGGCCAAACAGACCAATGTCCTTATCAAGATGAACTTGGTGTCGGATATCACCAAATTTCAATTGTGAAAGTCAATGTGCAAATTATACAATGACTTTTGAGGTGGTCAGGGTGCCACTGTTATGTTTATAAACTTACTGTTTATGGGTTTGTCTCACAAATGTCTAAATTGCAAATTAACTGTGTTTTTCGGTGTTATTTACATCAGTTACATTAGTATTGTTCATTTTAAGGAAAAAAAGTAAACAACAATATAATTAGGGAGTACCGACCCCCCTCACGGTCAGAGAGTTTGTCATATGGCTCTTTGCAACTGGGTTCAGTGTGTATGAAGTCTTCATTCAGTCTCTGACTTAATGCTCAATATGAGTGTAATGAAAAACAATGGGTCCAAAATCTATTGGGACCTTGAGCACCACACATACACCAGACACACTCACAAAACAATTATGAGTGGGTGGTAGATTGGTGCATTGTGGGGGAAAAATTTCTATTTGCGTTATCAGATGTGGGCATGCAGCTTTTCTGCTTTCAGAAGGGGAACGGCTAGACACCAGTCAGTCGCTACTAGCAATCACTGAACCAACTCTTCACTGAGCCAGCCACAGCTGTTAATAGGCCAACTCATTTGTAGAAATCAATGTTTATATAAGAAATGGGATGATTCTTATTGGAGACAATTGACTATTGTGGTTGGTTACAAAGTCATAAAGCCTGGAGGAAAAACGTGTTTGTGTGTTTGCTGCAAGATTACATTGATAGATCTTTTGTTCACTTGCGAAAATGTGTGAGAGATTGTGTCATAATGCTTACAGCTTTGATTGCTTATTTTTTTCCAACTAGGTCATGGCCACTAGAAAAAAATCACTGGAAGTAATGCAGTCTGACAGAACCACACAATGTAAAGCCAAAGTTACTTGTTAAACAACTTATCAAAGATGAAGAGAATAATTTCTGACACTAACGAATGAAAGTTAAAAAAGTATCCCCCATATGCCATTGGTTCTGTGAAAAAGCAAGTCACACCCCAATCTAACACCACTGGTTGACCCATTGTTGCTGTCTGGCTGGTCGTAATGTGCAAACAAACAATTTTCTGATGGCATAAATCTTAAAAAAATGTTTTTGGTATAACTAGACTTCTACCTATTAGGTAGGCTATCCGTTGCAGAACCTTAATCCATTTGGACTCAAGCAAAACTGCAGTAGGAAATAACTGAAATGTTTGACCTTTCCTTCAAAGCTTCTAAAAGCTTCTTGCTCGAAAGGAATCGTGATAATGACTGCATGATTTTCTGTTCTGAAAGTGAACTGCATTGTGAAGCAGAATCAGTGAATGACTATTAAAGGCCGATCTGTCATTGTTGGGACAAAGATTCATTGCTGAATAGGAATAAAGCTTTGTGAAGAAATGTGTATGCAGGAAAGGCCTTCTCCTGACAGGGGCTGTCTGGCCTCCAACAAGGAGTGCAATCAGAGGTCCTAACTCTAAGGTGCCAAAACTCTCTTTTAAATAGACGTGCAAAAGCACAAACACAATACAACACGTTTAAGTCACATAGATACACAAAGCAGGACCAAGTTAGATCAGCAGAAAAAACGATGTAGCGTGACTATGCATGTTTGATGGAGGCCTGAGGTAAGCTAATGAAGTACAAATCTTGAAATGTGTTAGAAAGAACAAAGAGAGATACTCTGAAATAGAGACCACAATTACCACAATACATTCTAGCCAGGTCTCTTCATAATGTGTGCCCCTGTCATGCATATCAAGTCTTCCTGTAGATAGAGATACCACAAAACAAATGTCACGAATCAAAGGCACGCTTACAGGATGCAAAGGGAAAGGCCTAGTCATATGATGTAAGATAATTCAGGTTGTTTTACATGCTCTTTAGTCTGTATGAGCTTATCTTCCAAATTGCTCATTGACCACTTGAGTCAGACAACACCAAGAAGTTGATCCATGAATGGCAACTTCTGGAGTTTTAATATGGTAGCATCTTGTGAAACGTGTGCCAGAACTAAGATGTCAAGGTTTAGTTGCCTAGCATAGCTAACATCATTAGCTCAACTGCCTTTAAGATGAATGGGAATGCTAACATATCTTTCTCCAGGTATTATAGACTTCCTTGGTCAGAACTTTGTTCACAGCACTTCAGGTTGTTTTGTAACTCTTGGCTGGAGAACATGTTGGTCAATGCACCCTTGAAACGTGTAACCTGAGTCCCAATTAGACACAATGAATCTGGGGTGAACTTGATTCATAACAAACCTGATATGAGGAAAGACCTTTACAACGCTTTCAAACTACAATGGCAACAATCAGGACTACACCTTGAGGAAACAATGCACACATGACAGTATGCAAGAAAAGAATAATTTTAGATACAAGCATATCCTCTGAGGCCACTACGGGTGACGTGAGGGTTTGTCGTTTAGTTCTCAGCTCTATTGATGGCTTTATCATTAGGATCTGCAAAGGGCTTGAGGCCAGGGCCTTCACACAATGTGAGAGCCTGTGGAGGATGCAGAGTGAGAGAGAACGGGCATGGTAACCCCTGTGGGAATCTGTTGAGAATGAGTGGCTCACTGCCAACTCTCATGAGACTCTCACTGGCTGAAAGTCTGAAGCCGAACACGAAGAGAAATTCACCCCTGCTGGGAACAAGGGAAATGTAAGAGGAGGGCTTTATTAATCACTAGGAGAAAGGTAAATGAGGGAGGGAGACAGGTAAGAGAAAGTGAGGGTGCCACTGAAATCGAATGCAATGCTACAGCATGAAGCATACTGTATATTTAGACCAGAGTGTGTGTGGACAAAGGTCTACAATACCTGAAGAAAGCTTTATCAGCAGTAGTTCAGCTGGCGCAGGACACTCTGGAAGTTGTTGGTTTCAAATTTGCCAATTTTGCTTACAGATGCTCAGTTCTGGAGGCAATTACTAATGAACCAAACACCTAACCATATGAATAATAACTCTAGAGAAGCAGGAAATTGCGTCATGACAATTCGGATGTGGTGCTTTATTTCACCACAAGAATGTGCACGCGCCCAAACATTTCACTGCACTGATCTAAATGGCACCCTAACCCTTTGTGGTGCTCTACACTTGCAAAAGATGGCACAAAACAACAAATGGGACACCCTACAGCTTTGTGGACTTTATGGCATTCCAAGAAATGCAAGTCCGCAAGACGGATCTAATGTGCCATTTGGGACAGGGCCTTAGCATAACTTGGTTTGTATTTAGTAAATCCCGAAGCCATACTAACCGGTCAGACCTTGACCCCTTGGTGAGGACATGCCATTTATAAAATGTTCTGCACTTGCTCACTGGAATGAGAACGCCCTGTGTGGGATTCTTCAGAAGTCAGATATGCATTTCAAACTTGATTGACATTTCCGAAACACCCACACAGATCCATTCTGACTCCCAGACACATATACCACAAAACCCACCCAGACTAAACACTAAAACAAACACAAAAGTACACACAGGGAGATTAACGTTCTCTGTCACCTTTGACCCATGAGCCCTGACCTCTGGAATGTGTGGTTTGGTCTTAGTAGCACCCTGCACGTTGTCTCTCTTTTGCCCCCACTGTGGTACAGAAGCACTGACCCGCACACTAAAACCTATACCCATGACCCATAACTTACAGATATTCATGTCAAAGAGACTATTTCTGATAAACAGAATAACACAGTCTGATACAGATGAATGCAGTTCCACCCAGACCTACTAACCCCATTTCCATCTGACCTACCCAGTCAAATTATCAATACTAATAATATCGGTGTCTATCAGTTCGCCCACACACTATGCACTGCCCACTTTTGTGCAGTATGTATTATGTTGTCTCCAAAAAGCTGGCGCAAAGTAACAAAATTGCAGCTAATCTGAATATGATTAATCAGTCAGGTATATGAAGCGCAATTTTGGACCAAAGACATTTGAGATTCTCTGTGCAACATTAAAAAACAAGAAATTGACTAATTGTTTGCCACTTGTTACATGAGCATTCTTTACTACATCATGCCTGGTTAGGACAAATTTGGAAGAAAAACCAACATGTGAATGTTTATTTTGTTTATGACAGATACTTCACTGTGTTTTTCATTATTGTATGTGCGAGGGAGCACTGCTGTCACTGTGTTCTCTGGTATCTCACACACCAGCGCCGCTCCGTTACCTTTGTCTATGCAAGCTGCTGAGGTCAGCAAAGCTGTGCTCATTGGCAATCCTACCTTTCTCACTCTCTCAATACATTAGATAGGCTCTGGGGCAGGGCCCCAGTTCAAAACATGTGCTTACGCACAGCAATTTTTACTCACGGAAATCGACGCCAGGGTCATGCCTTTTCACATGGGCATCCGAGTGGGCAGCCTTTTGGGGGCCTGATAGCACTGTATACAAAACACTAGAACTGTGTCTAAAATCGCCCCATACTCATACATAATGCACAATTTTGAGGTGCCATTTGTAATGGTGTCCGAAATCATCATAGTGGACATTATAAAGTGCACTGATTCAATCCCATAATGCCCCATAATAACAAGCTCACTTGTTTCCATTCACTCTTTCAAGTGCACTACATTACACTCTTAAAAATAAAGGTTCCAAATTATGTTGTTTTCTGCAGCGATGCCATACAAAAGCCCTTTTTGATTCCCCTCAGAACCTTTCAGTTATCAGTTCTTAAAATAACTATGTTTTCTAAGTTTAAAGAACAATATAGTTGGGAAAAAAAGTTCTTCAGATTATTATAAAGAACCTTTAATGTAGTGGAAATGTTCCATGGGCGTTAAAGGTTCTTCATGGAACCATCAATGCCAATAAAGAACCTGTATTTTTAAGAGTGCATACAGGTGAATATTTCAAATTCAGCCTAGGGCTTTGTTTCAGTATGCATACTTGTGTACAGTATCATCACTTTTAGGTGAATGGATATCAAAAAAACAAGTGCCAGCTTCAACCTTGCATTCCTCCTGACTTTTCATTAACTGACCTACAAAGAGAAATATATTTCTGTCACGCAAGGGGTAAAATAGCTGAAAAAGAAAAACCATGAAAAAGTATATTACCCAGGCCCCTTTAGCTTACTAGCTTCAAAACACTGATTTGGGATGCAGTAGGCTAATTCTTATCTTGCATACTATTTAGGATGAACTGCAAATGATACTTAAGTTCCAAACACGTCAAAGGTGTTTACTAGAGAAAAATTATTAACAGAGCTTCAAGTCAAACTGCCAGTGTGTTTAACAAACATTCCTGAAAGAGACGTTTATTAAAATTATAAATATATAAACATATCACCCATCAAGAGTAAAATCACAGTGCACAGTGGCGTAATGAAAACGTGTCAAAGCTGCTCTGTAATTTAACCTTTTTAATCTCTTCCCCACGCACAAACAGCCCCTTGAGGACACCGACAAACAATATATTTCACTAAAAGAAGACATGAGGACACATACATTGAATTTACAGTGGTTTCTTCTAAAAAAATAAGTGTTTCTGTATTTATTTATATCATGAAATAAAAAGTCAAAATAAATGTCTGGAGATCCCACTAAATCAAGCAGCAAAGAGTCGACTCTGCCAAGTGTGTCGTTTTGTTTACTTTGCCTTTAGGCGCACAACTGCTGGCCAGTTTCCTTAGGTCAAAGGTCAAACCCAGCTTTTTTCTTCTCACAGTAGAGGGCAATTAAACAAATGAACATCAACTATCTGTCTGCCTCTTTTTTTGGCATTTCTTCACCGAGGCCACTAAAACATCATAAACCCCTGTAGCTCAGAAGAAGACGCTTCTTAGGACCGCAGGAGTATTCCTTTTCTCTCCATCAATCCTTTCATCCCATTCGCCCACTTCACAGGACCTAGAGTCTGTGGTTTCATGATCCTGGTTAACCTAGGCCACCACAGCTTGCCGTGAGCATCTTCATTGGGGACTGCTCCCATCTCCCACCCTGCCCTGGAGCTCAAGAGAAAGACCCACCATTGACTTAACACTACAACCAAAGTATCTGAAAATAGCAATCTACACTCTACCACTCTAGTGTGAGAGCTGCATTTAGGCTTTTGGTGTGGTGTGTAAGAGCAGAAGATCATTGAAACTGTCTAAATGTGTTTATTATTGTGTAGTCTATGAGTGAATATATACTGACACGTTCGTGTAAGCTACACATCTTATTGTGGGTGTGCTTCTGCAATGAGACAGTAGCAATAACAGTGAAGGTGTAAACGATCACTGCATTGTTCTGCTCCTACTCCACCCACCAGAAAACATCCCAGAGTGAAAGAAAGACAAAACAGCTCTATAAACGTACAGACACACTGACGCAGTGATACTACGTGTTTATTAATGTATCAAGTGTTTTACTTGCAGAGAAATTAAAATTATGGGGAGAAGAGGGAAATGTTGCAAGCCAGACTCAAGCTAATATTTCCCATATGAGTTCCAATGTTGGATGCCCTACAATGCCACAGATCCAACATCACCAATGACTAATTTTACAGCATTAATCTATTCAATGTTTTACTTAGAAAATATAAATATTATGGAGATAAGTGATATATATTGCAAGCCAACTCAAGCTAAATATTATCATATAGTTCCAATGTTGATGCTCCTATCAATGCTTAAGATTATACATAAAATATGATAATTTTAACTAGATTTATATCAAAGTATTTTTTAAGCTCTTATTAAGCTCTTGTAATTTTTTATTAGTTTGTTTTCATCAAAAAAAGTTTGGCTTTAATGCAGTTAGCTGCAAGGCAACATTTCGTTTTTAAGTTTTTCATTTAATATTTTATTTCACGAAAACAATTTCTCTAACAATATTTGCTCTATATAAATGCACTGAAACGAGTCATCTGCTTAAACAGCACATATGCATTTTAATATTTTATTATTCTAATTATAAATATAGCTGAATATTGACTTTCACATCGGATTATTCCCCTAGGTGACCCAAACACAACATTACTTCCCTTAGATCTTGTGGACACAGGTCTCATTAGCATATGAATGCGCGAAGGGTGACTGTCCTTTAGGGCCAGCTAGGCTTACACTCAGGAATGCCAAGCACCCTGGACTTAATCCATATGACCCAGAAAAAGTGAAAGAGCGCTTGTCGTGTGAGGGTGGTCACCCTTGGCCTTTTGGTGCTAGCTGAGATGCCCACACTGGATTTAAAGAAATCCCATTCCAGAAAACATGCACGCACTCCAGAAAAAAATCCTGCAAACACCCTGGAATTATAATCAAGCTAAGGGAACTGAGGACGATTGTTCCGCTGTGACAGCTACAGCTGATGAGTCCCACAGACTCCTACACACTCAAACAATGCCTCATTTGCTGAAACAATAGCTAACAGGATACAATATAGACTAGTGAAAGGAAATAGACTAGAATTACACTGAGAATAAATAAACAAATCGTTTGTGTGTTTACTCATAGAGAGGCTTACAAACCAGCAGGGGTTCCTGATACTTGATTCCACACCCCTGAAGATCTTACTCTATTGTTCTGAGCGCAAACAGAGAGCCGTAAACTGATAGAGATATGTGGTTGATGATCACACAGAACAGCGTCTACACTCGGAGGAATTTAGTGACCGTAACGAAACCGAAGAGTGTGTTATCATGAGTACACACTCCAAGAGACCCTCTGGATGTAATAAAGTTATACCCGACAGTCTACACACACACACACACACACTAAACAGCCAGCTGATGGTCACTCATGCTCATGTCTGCATGTCTGATTGCTACCTACGGCAACCCACTTCGTCGCATAAACTCTACAAGCCTATAATTAAATCACATGGCAGCGACCTCAAAAACCAGCCTCTCTTACTCACACATGCACACATTTAGACATACACAAACACTCTCGTAGGTTCTTGAACAAATAGTCAAACACATAGTACTGCACATGTGCACTTAGACATACACAAATACAGAGCGTGGGCACTATGTTTTGACAGCGTCATTACTAGCGGTGAAGCCGAGGCAGTCTGTGACTCCATCTGAGGCCCAGATGACTCTACTGTACTCCAAGAGCACTCATATGGAAACCATTCCTACATCACACTGCAACCCTCCAGCCTTAATGCTGACTATCACAAAACACAGCTCCCTCAGGAGCCAAGAGACTCCTAATATCACTTTCCAAAAGATCTGTGGCAGCTTCTCATTCAGAGGAATGACTTCTGAAATTCTGTTTTAAGCATCAACGGACCTAGCTTGATTTTTAGTTATGGCAGAAGTGTTATTTTATCGTCTAATATGTCACCTCATTACGTAACGGCCATTTCTTTTGTCATTTTCTTTTTATGTAAAGTGTCTGGAAAAAGCCACAGAGGAATGATCTGCAGGAAGGTTGTCTGAAATAAGTCTCACTAAATGTCGACTTTCTATCCAGCTCTAATCTTACAGCTTTATGCTTCAGGTTATCATTGGACAAGATGCCTAGCAGTCAGTAAGCATACATGCTCCAGTATGTTGGGCCGTGGTGCTCTTTCAAACAACTTGAGTTGCGTAATTTCCAAATCTCTGGCAAACCAGGAAGCTCCATTTTCTTGGTAAAACTTTAGGCTATAACAACTTTTTTTTAATCTTTGAGTGTGTAGCTTTTAATTTCTTAAACAACCATGTAGGAAGAGACATCATGGCCATATTACATGATGACAGTGTCAAGAACCATCAGGCTCAAATTGGAAAATAATGGTTGGGAGGGAGCACGAAGAATAATTTTTACACATGAATCCAGACTTTAAATTAATTGGAAGTCCTTGGGATGTGCTGTAGAAGACTTTACAGAGTGCTGGACTCTTGCATTGTCAATACAGGATATTGACCAAAAATGTAAACGCCTCTTGATGGAAATAACATAACCATTTATTCCCATCAAGAGGTGCATCAATTTTTGGTCAAGGTCTTGTATTGAGACGATAAGAAATAGTATCTATTAGGGGTGTCAAAATTAATCGTTTCTTCGATGCACCGCGATGCAGACGAGGACGATTCGGTTTCGGTTCAGTAATAGACCATAACCGGTTATAATGTACTGACGCTTTTCTGACGCCATTTAACGCGCATGTGCTTTGTCGCGGTAGCAAACACTGCTGGCAGAGGGAGACGAGACGCGAGTGCGAGTAATTAAACATTCCTACATATGAGCATGCAAGTTACATGCGCTTCTTGAGGCACACACGCAAGGTCTCGCTCTCTCCGTGCACGCGCTACACAGTTTGAACATACATTCACGTAGCCTTTCGAAAACCGGGACGTTCAGTGTCCCGGGAATCGGGACAAACCGGGACAGATGGCAACCCTTCCGCACCTGATGGTCAAATTACACTTATTCTAGGGCTGGGCGATAAAACGATAACGATATGTATCGCGATAGACACGTGATCGATATCAATAAAAAATGTGTTCGATAAAACGTTCGATATTTTTTTACTTAGTCGGAAGAAACGACAGGTTGCGACGCAAGTTTGTTTGCATTAACAAAGGCACGCACTCTCTGGTAACCTACCTTGCAACGTAGGGAGTGACACGCTAACAGGCAATCATGTAACGGTGTCAGTTTGGTTGCGCCATATCGTTGTCTCGTGCTGCTGCAATGCTGGAGTGTGTGTGTGTGTGTGTGTGCGCGCGAGAGAGAGGCACGAGAGAGTGAGACACGCGGGCGCGATTGAACAGTTGAGACATAAAAACATACTCCGTCATTTTGTTAATACAGAACATCATTCAGTCTGCAAAGTGTTTAATTATATTTGTGTAGGCCTATACTCGCAATAAAACACAACATCGTGCTTTTTTCACAATGTTTTTCTTGTCAAACTGTAACCTACAACTGTCACACACACACACACACACACACACACACACCACGCACGCACGCACGCACGCACGCACGCACGCACGCACGCACGCACGCCACGCACGCACGCACGCACCACACACACACCGTTTTAAAAGCAAAACATATCCAACCCCTTTTTAAAACAGTCTGTGTGTTCCATAAGTTTAAAATAAAAATGTTTAAATGTAATATACATAAATATAATATTCTCCTGGTCCTTATTTTAAATGGGTCATAAAAAAATCAATAATTATCGATATCGACCGATATGAAACACTGATATCGTGATACAGTTTTCAGCCATATCGCCCAGCCCTAACTTATTCTGTGTTATTTCGCGTGATTATGGATGATCGTCTTCAACAGCGGACTCGGTGACGGTTGATGCGCGCATCTCCAGGGTAACATACACTGATGAATGAGCGCTGCTTTTAATGAACATTTCTTTAAAACAAAATTATTTTGAAAGAATTTAATTTTCTTAATGGAATAAACAGGCTTTAGTCCCATGAAACTTAAACTGGAATGTCTCTGTTGTTGTCACTGGGACTTCCTGAACAGGCGAACACTCACGCGAACACTTTCTAATTTACTTCAAAAGTGATGTATGCGTGCTCGCGCGACGCATACATCACTTTTGAAGTAAAATAGAAAATTAAGGATGCGGTGCATCGCAATGCATCGCGATAATCGAATTGAACCGAATCGATGACATGAAAATCGTAATCGAACCGAACCGTGAGACCAGTATAGGTTCACACCTCTAGTATCTATAAGCATATTATATTATAGTGATAAATTCAATTTTTATAAATGTCCACAGACCAATGTAACTAAAGTATCGGAATAAACGTGTAAAGATGATCAACTCCAAGAGGGTTCCAAGAGGACTAAATAGAGTTTCTGAAAAGAAGTGCAACACACATGTAAACTATTATAAACGGGATGGGGAAACATTGCAACAGCAGAAGTTAATGGAGCACTACTGCAGGAGGACTCCATCAGTCCATCTGACTGACAGCTACGGCAGGTCAAAGTCTTTCCTGAACGCCATGTGGCAGCTTTAGACGGTCTCCTGCAATTACACCCTGCGAATGAGAGAAAGAGGGAGGCTTTGGGGCTCAGGGAAACGATGTAGAAAAAAAAACTTGGGGGATTACATTTCACAGCACAGCTGGCCACACCTAGGGCAAAGAGTCAGAGCGAGGGAGGCAAAACAGGAGAGCGGCCTAGCGAGACTACCTTTTCCTCTTCCCTCCCTTTCCTAAATGTTTGCCCCTGCATACACCGACCGAAAATTATACCAGATGTCACTTCAAGAGTGGAAGCCGCCCTTGGTCTGTGATGAGGAATTTGAGAAATTCTGGAAAATATTTATAGAGGTGGACCAGACCTTCTCAGCTTAAGAGGTGGAGGTTAATGTAGTCAGACCTAAATGAGAGAGACTCCCAAAGGGTTCTCTGGCACTCCATAACTCTACCATCGCCCTCCTGGAATGCCACGGATAAAGGAGAAGTTTAAAGCAGCAACTAAAATTGACCAGAAATCATGAGACCGAAACCTTTTCCTTCACTTTGATCTCCTCGCTAGGTTAAATGACTGAGGGTCAAGTCGTTCACACGTTGTTTTAATTCAGGGTGATCGGTGATCGCTGACGGTGGTGATGTCTTGTAGTTTTTTAAGTTGAGTTCTCATTTCCATTCCAACAAGTAAACAAGAAAACTCTTTTAGAATTGATGCCTCCCCAGAGAGGTACCAGGAAGCAGCTTGGTCAAACCTTTCAGACCGGCAAACCGGATTAAATGTCAATGGTAAGTCAAGTATGCTTCGCATCTGTGGGGTATGAACAATGAGCACACGAACAAGCATTTATACTAATCGCTAACCAAGCAGAAAGCATCAATGTTATGTGTTGCATATTAGGATGAATCTCACAAAGCCTGTCAAAAAGAGCATGTCCAAGTCGCCCCAAATTTTTAAAAAAAAAAAAGAAAAAGAAAGTCAGATTAAAAAAAAGTTTTAGCCACTATTTTGCAAGACAATTAAATTAATTTCCATTCGAATTGCCATTATGGTAATGTAAAATAAATAGTGCTGGGCAACGATTAACATCATCCAAAATAAAAGTTTGTGTTACATAATATATGTGTATGATTATTTTGTATATATAAATACACACACATATGCATGTATATACTTAAGATTTTTTTTTAATTTATATATATAAAATATTTTTTATAATTAAAATATTTATATAAAATATAAATGATGTGTACATGCATGTGTGTATTTATATATACAAAATAATTATACACAGTACACACACACATATTATGTAAACACAAACTTTTATTTTTTATGCGATTAATCGTGATTAATCGTTGCCCAGCACTAAAAAAAAATACAAAAAAATGTATAAGTATTATTAAATATTACAAATTATAAAAATATTAATAAAATTATAAAAAATATATACATACAAATAATATATAATGGAATACATTAAATTGTTATAATGTTTAATAGTAAATTATTATTATTATTATTATTATTATTATATTTTATATATTTAAATATAAATAAATTTATTTTTAAACAAAAAAAATGAATTTGAATAGAAAAACATTTTTCCAATTTAATATATATTATGTAAAATATTGTTATATAATGTATGTATATATAAATTGTAATAATACTAAAAATTCACATTTTCATATACATATTATACAAAAATAATTTTTTACATTAAAGTTTTACTAATATATATACACATATAAAATTATTTTTTTCTTTTGATTTGGGGGCAATTAAAACCTGAATATGTTCTTCATAAGATTAAAGTTAACAGCAATTTTTATACAAAAAAACCACTGACATCTCGAATAGTAAAGCCAGTGCGGATGAGAGAAATAGTCTGGGTGGGTGTTCGTGTCTGTATGCAAACTATTTCAGCTATCAGTGGCATGGGCAAGAATGTGTGCGGCCCACCACCCCAGACACCCTTGGGGGACGGGACGTGTGACAGTCAGAGACACGCCTCCTTCCCGTTACTATAACTACTGTATGCTAATGAGCGGAGCTGCAGCCTCTCTGCTTCATCTCAACAGGAGGTAACGCTAAACACACAATCCGTCTGGCTGCTTTCTTAAGCTTCATTAACATTCATAATGCATCAGACACACTGCAGATAAATGCCCACAGTGATAAACTACTAATGAGCAGGAACAAAAGCATTGGTCTCAGTGTGGACGCACTGCATGTGTAAACACTAACGGCTGAAGTGGATTGAAATGCAATAAAACAGACAAGCGAGAGCCGAGGAAGTTATCAGCTCATATCTGAAGCGGGAGACTGTGAGTGTGTGATAGAGAAATCCAGGGAGAGGGAAAGAGAGATAACACACTAATCTACAGATCTCCACAACAGATGGATCTTGAAGTGCCTGATCATTGGATGAACCGCAGCTTCAGTGCAAACAAAGCCCATTCACTGAGAGACATTCTTCAGCCATCCTTTTCAAATGAGTCTCCTCTCTTTCACACCCCCCCCCCCCTCCCACGATCCCCCAAAACAGGCCAAGCCCACTATCTTAAACATGACAAAGAGAGTGTTTGTTTATGTCCTCCTTTTGAAGCACAGCAAATTTAGTGAATTCGTTACATACGTTTATGCGTCTATATAACAGAACACGTGTCGTTTTGGTTGCATTTAAAAGAGGCCGTAAAACGTGCACAGGAAGAGCTGAGGGTTCGTTTTCATTTACGATACGGCGACGAAAGGAAGTTATTATTCACCAAACTCGCTGTAAACTTCTAATTTAGGACCGCCGTTGGATCAGTGATATTCCTCCTCTCCCGCCTCTCCACCTGCTCTAAGGCGACATGTTTAAGCCATTCTACTTTGCATTCCTGGGAACAAAAGCAGCGGGATTCGTTCTGCCCCTAAAAGCGGGAGAGAAAGTTGATATGATGCCGTTGCTGGAGTTAAATGAGGCATATGCCAGCTGGCGGGGGGTTGGAGGGTCTCTTCTAGAAGAATGTGTAAAGATGAGGGCTGAAGTTTGTTAATCCTTCCATTCTGAAGGAGGAGGGTTCGAACTGACAGGCTTTGAGGAACGATGAGAACCCGACGCTGTGATGGTTTCCAGGAATCAGAACCAAACGATACAAATAGGGCACCTATAGCTAGTGAATATACTGACTTACTGTAGAGGTGTTCCAGGTACAATCCTTCTGGAGTTTTAGAGGGTTAAATGTATCACTCAAGGGCACAATTGTGTTCGACTGTTGTGGGTCTTACAAGTGCACATCTTTAACCACTATAGGCAACACTTTCATCAAGCTCCCAATGTCACGCTGAGCTGGTGAAAGCTGTGAATGACAGCACATCGAAAACTCACATGCTTTCCTTTTAACCCTGTAAAGCTTGACTTACGAAATAGTCAAAAAAAGTGTTTTGGTTGAATATCATATTTGGATAAATCAAGCTTTTGTGGCCCATATGGGAGAATATGAGAATAGAGCTCAGACTTGAGGAGAAAAAAACACTTTCGCAATTTCGCAAAAATGCAATTTCTGTTATTTTCAGTGCTAAAAAGTAAGATTAAATTGTGTGGCTCATATAATGCAATGCAATACAATGTAACCGATATACAAATAAAAGTTCCTCAAAAGCCTGATCTAGCATTTTAGCATGATTTTTCTAAAAAAAAAAATATATATATATATGTATGGATTAAGTTAGTTCACTGTTCATCTTGAAATACTACTAAAAATACATAAAATCAGTAAAGATTTCATAGCAAAAAGACCTGAAATTGTATTACAAAAAAAGTATACTGTCAATCAAGACAGACGGCATGTGGTAGATTGAGTACAATGTTTTCGAGCAAAGTTTTGAATATGTTGATCATTTAGAGCCCTTGGAAATTTGTGTATCAGATATGACACAGTAAGCTTTACAGGGTTAAAGAAAATTGGAAAGATAAGACATGCGCCTGAGAGCAATTTACAGATATCACTGTGTGTCCTTAGGCAAGTATGTCACGGTCAATTGACTGTCCTGAACTTCAAATTTAAATAAACTCTGTAATAATAAACTCGTCAGATCCAAATCAACTGCACATGGCTGTGATGGTCTGCCTAAAAAATCGGTTGCATCACAACTATACAAAGCTGTGAACGTAAAGTCATGTTTACAGAGCTTGTTTTGACTACAGATGATTCTGTTACATGTAAGTGATCGGTTAACCATAATAAGCATGTTCATATGCCACTTCAAAAGATGTCAATAGAGCACAAAAAGGGCAACAATAACTCCCTCCTTCATCTGATGAGTGAGAAAGGTCTCATTAAATCAATCCAAATAAGGCTTCTTACACAACCCATGGAGAAAAAACAAGTGGTTTTACATCAACAACAGTGCCAACTTTGCCCATCCTACAGGCTGTGATAAGAGCCTGCAACGGTTATTCTTCTGTTTACTAAGATACCAATGCAAATTGTGAAATTTTTTGCATTGTTATCTCAATAAACAGTAGTTCATTTTATTCGGCTCACATACTCTCCTAACAGTTAAACCAGTTTAACTTGCATTGTCAACATTTACCCCACCTGGTGCATTAAATGCTGTATACAAAACAGTTTACTTTTTATGCATTTATATAACTGTACAATTTTTTTATTTTATTTATTTATTTTTTCAAACATTTTTATTTAACCTTTAGCTTAATATTGTGATCTCAATTACTGCAGAATGCTATATTTGTGTACATTTTGTGATCAAGTTTGAGATGATGACTAAACAGACAGATAACACACATAGGCTATCTATCTATATCTATATACAGTATATAAATGGTTAATTGATTTTAGACATATGCATAATACAAACTTTTTGTGTGTTGGGACACTCACCCAGGACAAGGCAGAAGATGTCTAGTGCTATCAAAAGTTTCCTCTTGCTGTTGTCTACGCCGTTGTTGTTTAACGTGGATGTTCCTCCGTTTCTTGTTTCGGGTGCCATCGCTTTCTCATACATATAGTTTTGCATTTGAGAGAGTTCCTCCAGTCGTCTTTCTCCTTTAAAAATCCCAGAGATTCACTGCAGCGGTTCGTTTCAGTGATCTTGTTGTCAGCAAGGACGAGTCGTATAAAGTTTGAGGGAGTTAAGTGTCCCGGCTAAAGTGGGAAGACGTCCTGAAAAGTTAATGAAAACAATGAGTTGTCCGTGCAATCAAGTCCATTCAACTTTGTCCAGTGAAAGAGCAGTCGTGTTGGGTCGGTTAGTGAGTTCTGAGTGTGGTCTGGTTCTACTCTACTTGAAGGTTTGAACTGAGAGCGGCGTTTTAAAACTAGGAGATCAACTCCTGTTTATGAATCCTTCTTTGGTCTCCACCTCCTTTCCTCCAGTAAGCGCTCAGCCCCCTTCTCCTGTCCCCGAGCCACGCTGAATGAAGCCCACGGCCCTTCAGCACACACTCATTCACTCACCCACTCACACACACGCACACAAACACACAAACACACGCACAAACTCACAGCGAGCTGCACTGCCCCTAGCGGTCACTGCTGAAAATACATCGTAACCACCAGACCAGTTATCTCATTCACATTAGAAGAAATGTGAAGAGGGTTAAATTGACCAGTTAGAATGTTTCTTCTTCTTCTTCTTCTTCTTCTTCTTCTTCTTCTTCTTCTTCTTCTTCTTCTTCTTCTTCTTCTTCTTCTTCTTCTTCTTCTTCTTCTTCTTCTTCTTCTTCTTCTTCTTCTTCTTCTTCTTCTTCAGTATAAATCATCCCTTGATATTCCATGTTTTATTCATAAATATTACATGCGACTAACGCCCATTATATAAGGTAAACAAAAACGTAGTATTTTGACTCACTCATTATTTTAATGGATAGGCCTAATAATAAATAAATGGATACATTTGGTTTGTGACCAATTTTCAGGTTGTTTCAGTTTCATATTGTGTGTGTGTTAAATTGATGGGTTTTTAGTTTATTATACCATTTATCTTGGTGTTTTTCTGTAATCCAAAAACACTATAAGAACTCTAGTAAATCTAAAGAGCAGGGAAGTTCTGCAAAATAACTAGTCGTTAAAAACAGAAGCTTGGAAGAAGTTCATCTTTTTGTAGGACAATGATCCCACCCACAAAGATTGGATTAACATCTGACTAGCACCAGAACAAAGAGGTATGGTTGGTCGACAATGAGCTCTGTCAGAGATCTGACCCCAATTCAATAGAGGACCTGAGACACTATTAAGTGTGGTGCACAAGGAGCATTTGACTAACCTGCAGGAAACCTGAAAAAATAATAATGCCATGTCTAACTAAGTTAGGGTGACCATATTTTGTCCTGAAAAAACAGGACACTCGGCCCGGCAAACAGATAGGCCAACTCAAATGATACTTGAAGTTTACTCAAAGAAACCTTATTAATTTCAATACATTTAAAGTAGGTTATGCCTCCTCTGTATGGATAGAAATTTGTTATATTGTTATATGAAAACAGGACATGTCCTGGGAAAACAGGACAGTTGGTCACCCTAAACTAAGTATGTCAAGTATGTCAAACTATTTTATAGCCTATTCTTATATTGTAGTAATATATTTATTTTGTAATATCTGTCTGATCCAAAAAATCCTATAATATAAAACAAACCAGGTCTTGGCAACTCAGCAGTGATGACGCATTGCCATCTAGCGGTGGAACACATGTGACACACTTGGAAGTTTACTGTAGCGACAAAAATTGCTTCACATTTTTTTTATAATCTCGGGCCAAATAACAGATCAATATATCAGTAATTATCTTATGCAGTTGTGTACAGTCTATTTGTGGACTTTACACGAGAGCATCCATAAAAATCATGGAGGTAAATTAGGAAACAAATTTCTCCATTAAATCACTTTATTCTGCAGTATATTCTGGTGATTTTGACTGCATGATGTGCACATTTACTAATACGTAAATAAATACATACTGTGACCTATTTACTAAATTTGAGTGCAATTACTTACTATTAACTATTAAAACGCTATTATTTATATTACTATATTATATATTATTATATATTATATTATTATAAAATATTACTGTTATTATGTTTATTATTTGCCTGATTTAAAAAAAATATATATAATCATCTATAAATAGCCTAAATACACAGCTGTGGAACGTTGAATAAAAGGTAATTTATATATAAATACGTCCTGCCAGAATTCAAGGGTTCATATATATATATATATATAGAGAGAGAGAGAGAGAGAGAGAGAGAGGGGAGAGAGGAGAGAGAGAGAGAGAGAGAGAGAGGGGAAGAGAGAGAGAGAGAGAGAGAGAGAGAGAGAGAGAATCTGGTTGTATTCTAGCAGTGCCACATTTGCTTAATATATGCGTGTTTGTTTACATTCCTTTTATGTATTCTTGTTTTACTATATGAAGAATTGTATTTTGTGGTTCTATGGATAGTGAGTAAAATGTCAATATGTAAAATAAAAAGAAAATCAAAGAAAATGGTATCTATAGCCTACATTCCAGTTGAAAAAAAGAATCGTGAAGTCCGCACCACAGAAACGTTATGCTCCAAATGGATTTGTTAACGTTTCGACCCTCAGGTCTTAATCAGGCACATTCTTATCATATTTAAATAATTAATGTCAGAGTTGGTAGGCTATATCTTAAAAAAAAAACGAACTATATAGAAGTTGTGACTGTGAGGTGTAGCCTATCATGCTCAATAATAGTCAGTGAGGGGGGGAATACTTGTTTACATTCCCTCGACCGCCCCCTTCCCCGTCAGTTCAAGCCTAATCAGCTGATCCGAGAGCTGCCTGTAGAGTTTACAGTTTCTCCTGAAGCTGAATTCAGATCAGCTCTAGAGGGGTTCAGTAAGGCTTTACCTTATGTGTTCAATCCCGCCTACTGTAAGGCAGCCCGAGGACCTCACATAGTAAAATGGCTGAAAAACAGAAACAAGAAGGCAGGGTAAAGATAGGACACTACATCCTCGGAGACACGCTGGGAGTGGGAACATTTGGAAAAGTGAAGAGTTAAGTATATTCGTTTATTATACGTGTTCGGACGTTGCATGGAATGCGAGTACGAACGTATGTTTTCGGGGTTGTTAGTGCTGAACTTGCCGGCGGACGATGTGCGCAATTTACGTAGCATGAAATGCGTAGTAAGAACCTCCGCCAGCGTCCTCCAGGCGCAGAGAGTGCGTATGCTGTTAGTGAATACGGCGCAGAGATGGGAATTCTTTCAGCACCACAGAAGACATCATGTTTTCGTACATTTTTATTATCACAACATTTGGTGAACTATCTGGCATTTCGGAAATGTTTAGTGCTTACATATTTACGCCTTCTTAATATTTGGCATTTTTAATTTTTAATGCTCTGTCATCCTCTGTGAATCGCGACCAGGCATTGAGCTGCGCTCTTAAACATTTATTTGCATACATTTCCAGCTCCCAAATTATTGAATCTTTAAAACGTTTGTCTCAAAAGTGTATTCTGATGATTACTGTAAAAGTAGCTCTGGAGCAAATGTCGTAGTTGGTATATTTTACCTGCAGTGCTGCTTTGACCTTGCAGTCATTTTCTATTCTAAGCGCGAGTGGGAATGCTGCTCATTTTGGCAATGACCTTTCGCACGGGTGTATAGCCCTGTCTTTGAGCTTTGCTCCACATTTATTAAAGTAAAATCTTATTATAGCCTATAATAGGAGTATGTTGCATTTAGAAATGCTTTCAATTATTAGTGTCTGTCTGTACACATAAATCCGTTATAAACTAACTCATTGATTGCCAGTGCAAAAAAAAAAAAAAAAAAAAAACAGAAATGTCTACATAGATAGACAGCATTTTGCCTAAACACAAGCATTCCCATTTTTCTTATGACCATTTATCAGCTGGGGATAAAAGATTCAGCCCGCCTTTACCATAGGGTTCAACAGTAGGCTACCGCCCACTTTTTTACTACTTTTTTTCCCCCATTCATTTTCCCAAAGGGAAACCAAACCAACCAGCTGGGTGAATACAACTTTACTATCTTGATTTGAAGCAACAACAACAACACTTTTTTTTTCTTTTCTTTTTTTGTTAATGGAAAATTGCAGTATTTATTACAAATGTTTTTTTTTTCATGCAAATCTTTTTCTTTTTTTAATTCCTGTGCCCTCATAATCTTTAATCAAAATAACTCCCCCTCCCTCTTGTGAACCTCTTCTATGATGATGTTCACTTGTGCGAGGACGGGACAACCTGTCAATCACATGACATCACAGCAAAAGAAAACCACAACAATCTGTTGGTTTAATCTAATGATCCATTCCACACTATCAAGTCCCGCTCTACAAAAATTGTGATTCTCAATGTATCCAGAATCCTGCAGCTCTACTAAAGGAATAGGGCTAGTTCACTTAAAAATGAAAATTATGTCATCATTTACTTCAAGTTGTTTCAAACCTGTATGAATTTCTTTCTTCTACTTAACACAAAATAAGACATTTTGAAATTGAGTACCCCACTGACTTCCATAGCAGGGGAAAAAAATACTATGGAAGTCAATGGGGTCCGTCAACTGTTTGGTTACCGACATTCAAAATATCTTAATTTGTGTTCAGCAGAAGAAAGAATTTTCAGAGGTTTTTAAGTTAACAATTCCTTAACCACTCTGCCTACTAGCTTTACCTCTAGCTCAGCGGTGTCCAGTCCTGCTCCTGGAGGGCCGATTATGTCTGGCAAAGTTCAGCTCCAAACAACCTGCCTAAACACTTGCCTGGAAGTCTCTAGCAATCCAGAAAACCTTGATTAGCTGTTTCAAGTGTGTTTAAATAGGATTGGCTCCTAACTCTGCAGTGTATGCCCCCAGCATCAGGATTGGAAACCCCTGCTCTATCTAATTAAGCTAGTTTGTCATACTGATTAACCTGCTAAAAATGAGTTTAAACACTACCACTATTGTACAAAATTTGAGGATACTTGGCTATTTTGATTAAGTTGAAAAAAATATCATGATAACGCAATGCATTTTTGAACTGACATAATAAACAGCTAGGTTGTTATGCTATTTACTTCTGCTGAAGACGTCAGTCCACATAGCCTAATTTTTTTAAATGATCTAGTTTTATGAGTAAATGAGTAGTTTTATGTTTCCCCATTGTTTTTAGTCTATGCTGTTTGCAATGCTTGATGGGATTGTAGTTCTATCCCTACTAAAGCCGTTAAAGGTAGTAAGTACACAGTCTTGTATTTTTGTCTGATATTTTAAATACTTATTTCTATGCTTCAAATCAAAGTTTGTAGTGTTGTATTTCACCTCATGATTGTCTTGGTTCATGACTTAGCTTATAATGCTTTAACGAACACTTTTTAAAAATACCTATGGGAAAATGAATGGAAAATAATACTTCCGGAACTAGCGTTCCTGAAAAAGGAGGTGGGTGCTAATGCACTACATGGAGAAAGATTCTCCTTTCAGTCACATGATGAAGTTACAACATCTACCAAGGGTTTTTGCTGTCTAGGTAGGCAGCTCGCTTTTTGAGGTTTGAGGCTTGTGGCAAAACCAAAGTATAGCATTCAGAATTTTTTTTGACCTTGAGGAGAGTCTTATGATCTTTATCAAGGTGGGAAATCGAAAAGCCTTATCAGGTTCCACATGAGATCCTATGACTGCAGTTTAAGCACACTCATGCAACTTTTCAGGGAAACGCATGCAAGCTAACAAATGATCCACCATAATACTGAAAACACTGAAATGGTTTATTCCTTGTCTGTAAAGACTGTACAACAGAAGCTGCTTGAGGGTGCTGATATGAATAAAGCCCTTTAAACTCCCTCCATACTGCATGCTCAGGGTGTCATGGACTTAAATATCCACAGCGGAAGCACATTTTGTTTGCAAGTGATCCTGTTTGTAGACATGAATAGAGGCTTTGCTTTTGCAGCTCTTTTAACTGACCTTTAATTCATTATTTCTTCATGTAGCTCAGGCAGTGAATGTAATGTCAATATGGACACTAAAAATACTAACCTAAAAATATTCAAAAAGTCAAAAATACTGAATAAACCTGAATAGAATAAGTTACAGTTATACCAATCAGATTATGTTAAAGTTCAGAATATGCAAAAATAACTGAAATGTATAGGCTACACTTAAATACTGATAGATTTGTAACATTAGACATGTCTTTATTGTAAATGTTTAAGTATTATGTAAGTATACTTTAGTGTGTGTGTGTGTGTGTGTGTGTGTGTGTGTGTGTGTGTGTGTGTGTGTGTGTGTGTGTGTGTGTGTGTGTGTGTGTGTGTGTGTGTGCTTGTTTTTGTGATATATGAGGACACAAATGTGTATAATGACATGGGTATTACACTGGTATTACAACTTACACGTGAAATATGAGGACATTGCATGCGTCCTCGTATTTCAAACAGCTTAAAAAACATAAAAAACAATGTTTTTTTTTAAATGTTAAAATCCAGCATGTCTCCTGTAAGGGGTAGGTTTAGGGACAGGGGCAGTGTAGGGGGACAGAATATATAGTTTGTCCAGTATAAAAACCATTACGCCTATGGAATGTCCTCATAAGTCACAAAAACAAACGTGTGTGTGTATGTGTGGACATGTTTTTCTATCCTGGTGGGGACTTAAACCCGAATGCACACAGACTCATGGGGACTCGAGTCACCGTGGGGACCTAAATAGAGGTCCCCATGGGCACAAAAGCTTATAAATCATACAGAATGAGTTTTTTTAAAAATGTAAAAATGCAGAAAGGTTTCTGTGATGGGTAGGTTTAGGGGTAGGGTTAGTGTAAGGGAGCAGAATATACAGTTTGTACAGTATAAAAACCATTATGTCTATGGAGAGTCCTCATAAAGATAGTGCACCAGACATGTGTGTGTGTGTGTGTGTGTGTGTGTGTGTGTGTGTGTGTGTGTGTGTGTGTGTGTGTGTGTGTGTGTGTGTGTGTGTGTGTGTGTGTGTGTGTGTGTGTGTGTGTGTGTGTGTGTGTGTGTGTGTGTGTGTGTGTATGTGTGAAATATGTAGCCCAATCTTACTTGTTACAATAATGTGCAAGACTGATAATATATCAAACCAAACAAAATGTGGGTATTTGTTTTCGTAAATTTTGCTCAAAAGTGAGAACTATATAATTCTAGATAAGCAATTGTCTTAAGGCTAGTATATGAAAGTCTAAACTCAGAGTAGATCAGGTTTTGTTTGCTTATATTGAGGGCTCAGACCTGAAATGAAAGTCTCCTCTCTATCTTTGTTTTCTTAGAAGGTTTGTGTTGGAGGTCGCCGGCCCGCAGCGCTGATGCTTGCTTTCGTTGGAATCAAACGTATCTTTCATCATCAGTGGTGTTTACAATAACCTAACTGCTGGTGATGGTATTTCAGCTGAGTCTTCATTGATGTGTGTGTGTGTGTGTGTGTGTGTGTGTGTGTGTGTGTGTGTGTGTGTGTGTGTGTGTGTTTGGCCAACAGTTGGAGTGCACCAGCTAACAGGACACAAAGTTGCTGTGAAGATCCTCAACAGACAGAAGATCCGCAGTCTCGATGTTGTGGGGAAAATCAAACGAGAGATTCAGAACCTTAAGCTCTTCAGACATCCACACATCATCAAGCTGTGAGTGAATCATCATTAAAAAAAAACATGAAAAATGCGATCAGTATCAACAAAATCCACTGAGCATGCCTGTGCAGTGCACTGATGATTATCTACCTTGATTGGAAGAAAAATCATTTTTACACTGGGTTAACTGACGGCTTAAGCTTCTTAAAGATTTTAAGAAGCTTTATTTCTTTGAACTGCAATTTCAGGCGACTTTAATATGGTTCACTTAAAACTTTAGGAGTATTACAAGGATCATTACACATGCTGACTTTATGTGCTCAATGTGTGTCAGTTTTTGTGAGATTTAACATCACTAATGACAAGGATGTGGAATATTTTTGTGGGCAAATACACAAATCATTTGATTAAAGGTGACGGAACAGATGTTTTTCCTATGTGTTCAGACATGTATGGATAATTGATTTTAATGAGTCCAATTGAAAAGACCAGCTTTGACCTGCTTACATTTCCATGCTGGTCCAGTCTGGTGTGTGCTGGAAGCTGGTATAGCAATTACGGTCTCTGGAAAAGCCTATAAGCTCCCCAATTCAAGACAAACATTTATTAAAACTAAGCTGCAAAAATAGATTGCTCTGAAATCCTCAGGTTTCTGGTGCTATTGTGATATATACATTTTATATTAAATTGTATATAAATAAAAAATAAAACACACACACACACACACACATAAATATATAAAGCCCTCTGGAAATGAAATGTGCCTATTAAAGACAGCTAGGTTGGGAAATGGCTTTATAAAAAGTAAAATATATGTTCTTATATAAAAAAAACATATATACGTCCAATAATGTTCCTAACATTATAATTGCATCTCAGCACAAAAGTAGTGATGGGCACTTGCAAAAACTGCATTTTGAAACTTTAAATCAGTAGTAGCATGTATCAACCTGCCAAAGTCGTTTGATTTCAGTAAACAAGGTTTTGTTATGTCAGACCTTCTCAATTTGAATGGTTCGCCACAGGGATCTTAATCTCAGTGAACCAGTTTCTGTATGGTTTTTAAACAGATCAGTTTTTCAAAACAAACTCTACAAATTAAAAGAATACATTGTACAGACAATTTGGTATTTGAGGATTTCTAGATTGCCATTAATAGATTACACTTTATTCCGATGGTCCACTTTAGACATTACCAACTATAAGCAACTTTGCAACTACATGTCAACTACCAGTCATAGAGTTTTAGACTGTTAGTAGAATGTTGGGTTAAGGTTAGGTGTTAGGGTTCAGGTAAGTAGAATAAGTTGACAGGTACCTGCAAAGTTACTTATAGTCAGTAGAATGTCTTTTTGGTGACCATCGCAATAAAGAGTTAGCAGATATTAAGCAGACGGTTAAACACAGTTTTAATTATACTATAACCAAGAAAACCAAAACCAAGGACAGGAGCACAATGAACAAGAAACAAAACTCACCAACAAGACCTGACAATGCATTAGACTAGAGAAACACAAGGGCTGAGTGGATAATAAGACACAAGTGCACACAGACATAGAGGAACAGAGGGAAACAGGAACAAGAACAACAAACTAAAAGACACGTAACGAAAATATTACGCATTTTAATTGGGAGGATAATGTACCGAATGCATTTTATGCTATGCATTTCTTGTTCTGCCACTCACAGTTCAATGGCACATTTCAGAGTTGCTCTGATCAGAAGTTAAGGAGACAAAGACGGCATAATCTTCTTATCCTCTCATGTCCCAATTTCTCACTTTCCTTCTTTTCCACTCTCACTTATTCCCCTTTTCTCATCATAATGCAATAGCTGTGTTATTGTATTCTCGACACATGTACCATGTTAAGCCCCTGCTGTGTTTTTGTGTCTGCTTCTCTGGGTATTTGCTCTGTTTTAAGAGCATGCTTTGTTCTCTCCTTTTATCATTCTTTTTTTCAATGATTGGATTTTGTAAAGTTACATTATGTTTATTTGAAAATCACATCAGGTGTCCCAGACTTTTTTCAGTATTCCACATTAAGTCCCTCTGAGGAATACAGGCCTTGTCCTTCTCTACTGCTGTTTGAAAGGCTGTCTGTCTCCCACTATAAGGGATCTTATGTTGAACATTGGGACAACAACACAGCAGACTGCCATTAGGTTTCCCTGCAGAAATTACGATCAACATTTCGGTTTCCAAGAACTGTAGCATCACATGCTGTTGCTCTTAATGTCGCCCAATACAATTGTTGACTGATTATTTAATTTTGTTTTACTATTTTTTTTTACATGCACTGTGCAATGACATTTTCAATGCATTTGACTTCCATAGTGTGTGAGTGAAACAGAATATTTGGTAAGAAGTTATGTTGGGCAGGATTTTATGGGTTTGCCAGTAGTTCAGATTTATACTGAAAATTATAAATTGTATTTTTAGAAACATTTGTTTTTGTGATTAAATGAAATTAAATTCACAAGAAACAATTTATATACATTTAAATAATACATTTAATAATTGTAATTTAAAATGATATATTTACTATCTATAAATTATAGATAAGTTATATCTATAAATTAATGAATAAATTATATATATATATATATATATATATATATATATATATATATATATATATATATATATATATATATAATATATAATATTGTATATATATTATTATTGTATATATATTATATTGTTTCTCATATCAGAGAAATCCAAATGTTTCTCTTTGCAGGGTATAAAAACTTTCGTACGTGATAAATGCAGTGTCCCCCGGACCATTGCCATCTTATTGTTGAGCTCTGTATTGCTGTATGTTGAAAGCGCCTCTTGTTGAGTTTCTGTTGTTCTTTTCTCTGCTGTGTTGCAGGTATCAGGTGATCAGCACTCCCACAGACTTCTTCATGGTGATGGAATATGTGTCTGGAGGGGAACTCTTTGACTATATTTGTAAGCATGGAAGGGTAAGAATCATCTGAAGAGCTCTTGCTACTAACAGGCTCTTAGAATCATGGGAAAGGCTATTGACTTTCTCATTGGTTCTCCAAAGTTGCATGCCATACCTAATTTGTAAAACGACTGAACATTATAATTAATGCACAACAAAACATATACAATTATGGACAACACAATTATGTTTTGTGTTAGTCACCTAATAGCTGGAAACTGCTTTAAGAGCCTCAGCGACTCTTAACTTGCTTTTGTGGCTCTGGTCTGGATTTGAGCATGGATTAACCTTTGAGTCTTCCAGATCTGTTGGGGTTATGGGGATATAGCTTATCCAAACAGCGCCTGATCCAGTGAAGTGTTCGTGGGAAGGGTCAGAGAGTTCATGCATATATACTGGGCTCAGTCTTTGTGTTATCTGGATTGGCTACAATGGCACTGCCTGACGGTTCATATTGCAGGACATGTTTAGTTTGAACACACAGCTGACTATGGTGAAATTTGATCCTTTTTATTTTTAGTGCCTTAATTCATTAACACTTGAACAGGTTTTTGAATTACTTTTTTGACAATGTTGTTGGATATAAGATTAATTCAGTTAAATTAGAAGGTTTTTTTTCTGTCATCTAAAAGGTGGTACATTAATATTCCCTATTGATATGATTTATCTATATTTGAGCATTTAAGGAATTCAATTAATTATAATACATAATTTGCATTGACAAATAACATAGCCTACCTTTATATAGATAACATACTATCTATCTATCTATCTATCTATCTATCTATCTATCTATCTATCTATCTATCTATCTATCTATCTATCTATCTATCTATCTATCTATCTATCTATCTATCTATCTATCTATCTATCTATCTATCTATCTATCTATCTATCTATCTATCTATCTATCTATCTGTATGTTCGTCTATCTCTCTGTCTGTCTGTCCAGTGTATTTAACAAATATAAGTTCCCTCTCTAAATATATTTTAGTAAAATATTTCCATTTTTAATTCATTTAATTATTCAAATAATTTAAATTAATTTTATTGGGGGCATAATACATGCACTAAATGATTGAAATGAATATATCTAAATACCTGCTGTCTCATATTCAATACATTTTCAATACTGTTTTTCTGAAATGAAATGACATATTAAGTGAGGAAGTTGCTTAAATTCAGTAAATATTCATTTTGAAATATTATTAAGTTATTCTCGACATTACATGTCCCTAGGAAGAAGACGAGTATTTGATCTGGATAGTAGTACTGATTTAGACTTGAATGTAAAACTTTGTAGTCAAATACAATGCAGACAGCTTTAACAAACAGAGAACAAATACATGTTTTTATTATAAATAATGTTTTATGTAGTAATCTCTCTTTATGTATCTAATGTGCAGGTAGAAGACACAGAGGCGAGACGTCTTTTTCAGCAGATCATCTCAGCTGTAGATTACTGCCACAGACACATGGTGGTGCACAGAGACCTCAAGCCAGAAAATGTACTGCTGGATGGCAACATGAATGCCAAGATCGCTGACTTTGGTACACACACACACACACACACACACACACACACACACACACACTCTTACAGAAAGCTAATGTTGTGCAGACAGTGAGGGATAGTTGCCAAGCAACCAGCTGCAGTTTTGCTGCATGTCCAGTCGTGTGGTTTATATGAGGCACGCTGTTTGATTATCCACAGAAGAGTGGAGACAGGAAAAAGGCAAAGAGAAATACACATAAACCTGCCCTGCAGCTAGATTTGTTGAGCTACTTATACAGTGGGGTCCAAATGTGGTCCAAGTATATATATATATATATTTTAAATTACCTTTTACTTTGTATTATTTACACACACACACACACACACACACACACACACACACACACACACACACACACACACACACACACACACACACACACACACACACACACACACACACACACACACACACACACACACACACACACACACACACACACACACACACACACACACACACACACACACACACACACACACACACACACACACACAAACACACAGTATAAATATAGTAAAAAACAATTGCTTCTATTTTCTATTTCACAGATTTAAAAAAAGATACAGCAAGCTGTGCATATAGCAAATATATACATAAATACCCCAATCTAGATATATATTGGTAGAATGTTATTTTAATATTTAAAATACATGCATTACAATGATGATTGAAATGAATATACCTGAACATCTGCTCCACTCTGCAGATGCACTGAGCTACACATATACAGTGGTGTCCAAAAGTGAGACTTCTTGTGAAAATTCTTAAATTTTAAAATTTCCAAACTTTTTACAACTTCATATGTGACCCTGGATGACAAAACCAGTCTTATGGGTAATTTTTTTTAAATTGAGATTTATACATCACACTAAAGCTTAATAAATAGGCTTTCCATTGATGTATGGTTTGTTATGATAGGGCAATATTTGGCCGAGATACAACTATATTAAAATCTGGAATCTGAGGCTGCAAAAAAAAACGAAACATTGAGAAAATCACCTTTAAAGTTGTGCATTTATATTCGCGATTGTGCAGCAATCCCACACAAAAATAAATGTTTTATACATTTACAGTAGAAAATTTACCAAATATCTTCATGGAACATGATCTTTACTTAATATCCTAATGATTTTTGCCATAAAAGAAAAATTGATAATTTTGACACATACAATGTATTGTTGGCTATTCCCGCAAATATACCCGTGCGACTTAAGACTGGTTTTGTGATCCAGGGTCACATATTATTTGTTATTTCATTATTTATTTTTATTAAAATTCCCAGATTGTCAAATATAGTTGGATACGTTTGGATCCCACTGTATTTAGATCTCCCCTGAAATACGTTTTGTTTTACTTGTTGTATTTACTTGATTCAATCAAATTGTCTGTTAAGTGTATTTGTGTGGTTCTGCTTGTCAGGTCTGTCAAACATGATGTCAGATGGAGAGTTCCTGAGAACAAGCTGTGGATCACCAAACTACGCTGCACCAGAGGTCATTTCAGGAAGGTGAGAGGTCATGTAGTCAGTTTTATTAAAGTCTTGACAACCAGATTATGTAAGGAATGTACAGTTCTTGGACAATATGCGCTACACTGTATTATATATATCGATAGTCAAAGGTCTGGCTTGCAAGACCAGCAGTCCAACAAACCATGGCTGGCTGTTTGTTTTGCGGTATGGACTGCATTGATACACTACACATAAATATTATATAAGGACTGCATACATTTTTTATGTAATACCCATTGTTCTGCTTGTTTCTAGAAAATTTCTCATTCATTCTGAGGCCCTGTTTACACCTGGTATTAAGATGCGTTTTGGTTGATCGGATCACAAGTGGACGAAGCTAAATACAGGTGTAAACGGGTCTAAAATATTTTGAGCTTGTCCGCTTTCGACCATTTTCAGAGGTAGTCGAAAACACATTCGACTGGATTGCATTCGTGGTGTAGATGCTCATGTCGTCGAATGTGTTTGAACAGCCACAAGAAACCGCCTACTGACATAATGCATAAACATGTGAAGTGCACTAGCCTGATGGGATTAAAGTTTGTCGGCTGAAGACCCAAGTTTGGTTTGAAGATGAAAAAACATACCAAGCACAATGTTCTCTCACCATTCCTGATTTCTAACACACACTCACAGCATTCGCCTGATTTTTCGGCTATCAGAGCAGAAACAAAAGCTGCTGCACTGTATGTTTGTCTGTCGTCTCCGAGCACGTTCATATGTAAATTGCATGAGCTTATTTCGTCATTAGATCGAAAGATCTGAAAAGCCCATACCGCCCATAGCCGTACCCTTGAAGAAATCGGTACAGAAGTGGTTGAAAGTGGACAAAAGAGATGGATTAAAACACTCGGTGTAAACAAGAATTTGTGTCATTTTACTACTTGTGATCTGATCATCAACCAAAACGCATCTTAATGCCAGGTGTAAACAGGACCTGATAGAAACGTACAGTAGACACAATGTAGTAGCCCACGCACTCACACAATGACACGTATGTTGTGTTTCAGGCTCTATGCTGGTCCAGAGGTGGACATCTGGAGCTGTGGCGTCATTCTCTATGCACTGCTCTGTGGGACTCTGCCATTTGATGACGAGCACGTGCCCACCCTTTTCAAAAAGATCCGTGGAGGGGTCTTCTACATGCCAGAATACCTCAACCGCTCAGTGGCCAGTCTACTAATGCTCATGTTGCAAGTGGACCCACTGAAGAGAGCTACTATCAAAGACATCAGGTTGCTATTAGTCATCACACTTCATGGGCCCTATTTTAACGGTCTAAGCACATGGTCTGAAGTGCACGGCGCAAGTGCACTTAGGTCGTGTCCGAATCCACTTTTGCTAGTTTAACGAGGGGAAAAATGGTTGGCGCGTGCAGCGCATAGTCTAAAAGGGTTGTCCCTATTATCTTAATGAGTGATGGGTGTGTTTTGAGCATAATGTGAAATAAACCAACCAGAGTCTCATCTACCATTCCATTTAAAAGCGCTCGCGCCATGGCGGATTCCCATTTACATGACGGAATTTGATAGTGCAAAGACTGAACGCTTTATGATTTTAACAAATATGCACATACAACATACAGTACTTTTATTTTCTTCTCTCCTGTATGACAGAGAGGATGAGTGGTTTAAACAGGACCTTCCTGGCTACCTCTTCCCAGAGGACCCCTCATACGACTCCTCAGAGGTGGACGAGGAGGCCGTGCGGGAGGTTTGCGACAAGTTTGAATGCACTGAAGCCGAAGTACTGAGCAGCCTCTACAGCGGAGACCCTCAAGACCAGCTGGCTGTGGCGTACCACCTCATCATCGACAACCGGAGAATCATGAACCAGGCCAGCGAGTTCTACCTGGCCTCCAGTCCCCCAACTGGCTCCTTCATGGAGGAGGGCATGCCCCTGCCACCAGGGGTCAAACCTCACCCCGAACGGATGCCCCCGCTCCTGGCCGACAGCCCTAAGGCACGGTGCCCTCTGGACGCCCTCAACACTACCCGACCCAAACCGCTGGCGGTGAAGAAGGCAAAATGGCACCTGGGCATTCGGAGCCAGAGCAAACCGTACGACATCATGGCTGAGGTTTACCGTGCCATGAAACAGCTGGAATACGAGTGGAAAGTGAGTGGCTTGAAACAAGCACAAGTATGCATGTTTGATTTGATAGTGAGAATAGATATGTCAGTGTGTCGGATGTCGTGGGATTTAGGTGGTGAACCCGTATCACCTGAGAGTGCGCCGGAAGAATCCTGTCACTGGGAATTTTGTGAAGATGTGTCTGCAGCTCTACCAGGTGGACAACCGTAGCTACCTGCTCGACTTCAAGAGCATCGATGGTGAGCATCAGTCAATCAGTCTTTTTTAATGACAAGTACCACCAAAAACGATGATCTCTTTACTAGAATTAAAAGGCAGCTATTTGTTTTCATGTACCTACTTTAACTGTATGAAAAATTATAACATTTCCAAAACTGAATAATTGACTATTAATTTTAATTTCAATTGACATTTTGTTGTGACTTCTCTTATTCTCATGACTCATTATTTAATAAAAATACAGTAAAAACCTGTAGTATTGTAAAATATTATTACCATTTAAAATAACTTAAAGCTACACTGTGTAACTTTTTTAGTTTATTCTTAGCTAAAAACACTTAGTTCTTTCAAAAAATATATGCTCATTAATGTATATTTACTTCGTTCAAGTAATAAGTATTCTTTGTGAGTGTATAATATGCCATTGAAAATACATACGGGTAAGGGTTCTAATGTTGGTCGCCATGTTTTCCCCTCCATCTTGAAAGTACATTAGCCAAAGAGGGACATACCCTTTCGCGTTTTAAGCACGCGTGGTTAGCACTTGAACTGCCTAACACTCAAACGTGAAGCCATGTTAATCTTGGACTACATTGGCCACCGTAGGAGTTAAATCCGAAATCGGAATTGAGAGGAACAGAAACTAATATTCACTGGATGGTCATATACCTTTTCACCGCTAGATGGGGGTAAAAATCACTGTGTAGCTTTAATTTTAATATATTTATGTAATTTATTCCTGTGATGGCATAGCTGTATTTTCAGCATCATTACCCAAGTTTCAGTGTCACATGATCCTTCAGAAATCATTCTAATATGATGATTTGATGCTCAATACACATTTCATTTCAAGGGCACAACCAAAACGGTGGTATAAAAAATTGTAGGATTCTTTGATGAACAGAGAGTTCAAAAGAACAGCATTTATTTGAAATATATATTTTGGTAACATTATAAATATATTTATGTCACTTTCAACCAATTTAATGCATCCTTGCTGAATAAAAGTATTAACTAAAAAAAAACATTTGAGGTGTAGATGTGAAGCCCCTAATGTACAAAAATCCTAGTAATGACTCTGATCTAGATACATTTAGCCAGTTTTAACCTGGCTTGTTACACTTCATTACATCTGTCTGATAAAATGTAAAAATTCTCACTTTTCAGATGATGTGATTGAACACAAGTCAGGGTCGTCGACTCCTCAGCGCTCTGGCTCTACAGCCGGCCTCCATCGACCACGGCTCAGCATCGACTCTGCGAGCGTGGCTGTCGAGATGCCCCAGCTCAGCAGCTCTCTGCCGGGGTCTCTGACCGGGAGCACACCCCTGCTGGCCCCGCGTCAGGGCAGCCACACTATGGACTTCTTTGAAATGTGTGCCAGTCTCATCACTACCTTGGCTCGCTGAGACCAACGTGCCCAGAAAATACTACCATCTGGTGGTCTTTACCTCTTAGAAACCAGTCAAAAGGTGAAGGGTGAAGGGGTTGTGAATTATGGAGTTCGGGGTTGCTTATATGTCGGTCCCACAGTAGCAGCACAGACATACAGTGGCCCCAAAAAGGTTTTGGACACTAAAGACACAGGTATGAGTCGTTGTATTAGTTAACCAATCATATCAAGGCCATCAGCAAACAAGTCATGCTTAACTGTTTTGTTATCACTTTTATCATGCCCCATTTTGCATACTTATGCAATGCTTTATTTATACCATAATAATAAAGGGGAGGAATAATAATATAATAATAGAAATTATTATTATTACTATATGATAACAACAACAACAATTATTATTATGTTCCATTAATGTTTGACAACCAGACATTGTCCATATACTTTTGACATCCCCCCCCCCCCCAATAACTTTTATTTTGTAACCGTATATGTTTAGCTTTTTATTTTAAACTTAACAGATCTTTTATTTAAAAATAATAAAACATTAATTTTGTCCAAAACATTTTTAGGGCCACTTTAGTCAGAGTTTTTTCCTCATCGTCATATGTTTAAAGAATTCAAAATCTATCAACATACTTCTGATTTTATATATACATTTCTTTTGATAATATGTATTATAGAGTATATTTATATTCGCATATCGATCACTTGAGTTGCATAGTTTAGTTTACTAGCTACTGATTGCAAGGACATACCAAAACAATAGGTTTATACATAAAGAGCAAATATCATTATTGAATTATATTATATTATAGATTCTTCCTTATTTTGCAAAGAAATCCTATCTATTCACATTATTTAAGAGTTTAATTTATATCGTGAAGAACTTATATTGAGCGTTCAGGCTTTGGCTTGCAGTCTCCAGAGAGCATTTATATAGCAGTGTTGGTGAATGTCAGAGTGAATCTCAGATGATACACACCATCTGCAGTGGAAACGGCTGACCGTGACCTATCTGTGTCTGTCTCAGAGGCTTTGCTTACATCATGGGCTGTGCCGCTGCCATAGAGACACAAATATGCTGGACGAGGGCAGACAGACCAGCTTAAATGTTGTGCCTTGATATGGCTAAAATGCAAATAGAGAAGAATACAGATGTGGAGAATGTGCCAGTCATTTTGTCGATATGAGTGAGCCTTTAATCAGACGACCTTAAAATATTCTCAATGCTTGAGATTACAGACAGACAGAAAGACATTATTAAAGCACTTTCCCTGAATGACACATTCAACCCATTATTATTTATGGATTTCTGTATTTTTGTAATTCTTTTACAAAAGTATAGTAAAGTAATAGTAAAATACTATAATTCATACTTATATAAACATTATATACGCAGTGTGTATCTGATGAGAACATATAAAGTGACTCAAGCCAAGAGCATTTAAAAGATTGCGCCATGTATGTGACCCAATCCCCTGCGATGCCTTAAATAGAACTTTGTTTTTAATGCTTTAATATGGTTATGTGTGTGGTTGTTTGTATGGAGTAGATCCAATGTATTTATTAGTTACACATATTTATTCTTTATTTAAGCTCACATCTTAAGTGTTACTTGTGAACAAATGACATAAAAAAGTGGATTTCAGTAAGGATTCAGGTAGTGGATTTGTTGTAGTTGTCTTTGTGCCAACGTGTGTGAATGGACAACTACAAAACAGCCAGACTGGAAATAGCCATGAAAGATGACTGATAGTGAATTATATTGAATAGTATATGCATGTTACATTATGACAAATCATTCAATCAAACAAGACAGCCAAAAAAGAGATGTTTTCAGCTCAACCAATCCCAGAGAGCAACATAGTGTCGGCCCACATCTGATCCACATGTACTAGATGTGGCCCGGATCTGGGCCGACACTATAGGATAGATCTGAATCATTTGAACCAATCATTTTTTTGTTTGTGTTGAACTTTGCAAATCTAGATCTACTAGTCATTATATTAATTTCTTCTCATAATCTGGAAAAACAGACTTTATCACAAATTGTGTTTTCTATAGATGTGGTGATCTTCATGAATCTCCCCCTCTGTCTTGAACTGTACGGAATGGTTAAATGTCTACCATTGTGTGCATGGAGCAGAGCGTTAATGTGTTTTGTACCAGTATGCTGTATTTTTATGATACATTCTGCAGTTGTACAATTTTAACTGAATGTAAAACAGAAAGATGGAAAGTTCTCGTATCATTTATATGAAATGCTATCGATATGATGCCTCTAAAAAGTTTAACAGTTCGGTGTACACCATCATTGCTGAGGGACCCGTTATTGCCGGGGAAGATTAGACTGGATTAGGTTGTTGTTTTCATGGAAAAATATTGCACAGTCCTCCCAGAATTTAAAGCATTTTCGCACTCTTAACATTCTCCCCTCAAATCCCAAGTTAACTCCTGGTCACTTTGAGGATCAGTGCACCTTTTTGGAGAAAAAGTGCTGAGGTAAAAGCTTAAACACATAGTTTAGGGAGTTTATCGCCCTCTGCTGCTGGACTTTGCCATTTTATTTACTATCAATGGCAAAGCTTGGGTGGGAATCGCAAGAATGTGCGCTTGCTTGACGCCCTTGTGGTAAATATTTGTCTTATTTCAAGTCCCTTACGGCAGGTCTTATGTCAATTATATCAGCTTTATGGCTGTGTTTTGTGAAAACTGGTCAGAAACTTTACGGCCCCCATTAGTTCAAAGGGGCATTAGTGTGATGGCCATGGCTTCAGCTCATGTTCAGTGTTTCGTCTATGTAGAGGCGTTTCTGCTGGATATTACACCCTCCCTCTCTCCATGCCTCTCTCTCTCTCTCTCTCTCTCTCTCTCCTCTCTCTCTCCTCTCTCTCTCTCTCTCTCTCTCTCTCTCCTCCTCTCTCTCCTCTCTCTCCTTCTCTCTCTCTCTCTCTCTCTCTCTCTTTCTCTCTATCTATCTCTCTCTCTCTCTCACAGTGTAGTGTTGTATGTGTGAACAGCTTCCCTGCAGTGAAACATGAGAATAATGTGTTTTCTGCCTGTTCCCGAGCCCTGCTGGGAGACGACCTCTTCCTGTCAGTGTCTACATGTCTGTATTGTACATGTGTGTGTGTGTGTGTCTGTGTCACTTACTGTCTGTGTGCGGTTTTTATTTTAAAAGTTATGCACTGCATGGTGTTCCTGTTCTGATTTGCACTTTAATTTTTATTGTTAAAAAATAAAATAAAAAATAGGGAAAATAAAGAGGTATATGCAATTTTTTAGTTTGTCTAGTTATTTTGATTATGCAATATTATAGCTGTCAAACATATGCAGTTTGGAGCAAATCCACGCTAAAAAAATAATCAACAATCAACTTGGATGTTGTACAATCAACTTGGATTTTTAAGTAATTTCAACTTAAATTACATTAAACTGACTTTTAAAAAATGAGTTGAATCTTGTATAATTTTGAAAAAGTTGAAATTGGTTATTTTGATATAAAGCAATGTAAAAACATATGTTGTCATAACTCATTGATCATTTAATTTTTAACAGTGAACATATGACAACAGTCACTACGGTTATGGAAAACCTAAAAAAACATGAATTACATGCTGGAAACTACTTTCTCCTGTATTACAGTTTCCACAAAAATATGAAGCAGCACAACTGTTTTCAACATTAATAAGAAATGTTTCTTGAGCAGCAAATCAGCACATTAAAATGATTTCTGAAGGACCATGTGACACTGAAGACTGGAGTAATAATGCAGAAAATCCATTTTTTCCATCAATAAATTATATTTGAAAATAAAATAGAGTTATATTAATTTATAGTAATATTTCACAATGTTACGCAATCGTTTTTATAAAATCAATGCTTCTTTCAAAAACATTAAAATCATACAGATCATATTTTTGCAGCTTTTATAGTTATGCAAAACATTTATTTATATATTTATTAATCTGTATTTAAGCAGCTATACTGGAAAAAATCAGGGGACATTTATGAGAAGAGTTTTGAAACAACAAAAGCAGAAGATTTTATACAACTGTGGCATTTATTGTCTACAGTAGAAAACTTAGTACATGCAGTAGAATAACTATAAACAGCACTCAATCTTGCACTACAAGCGTCAGCATATTTTCCCTAATGTAGAGTATAGCCCTGAAGACTGAGAACACTTAAACGCAAAGTACTGCTTGTAAAATATATAATGGATAATATAATACTAACTAATCTAATACAAATACAATGGTTATATGAACATTTAAGTCGCAATCCTAACTTGTAAGTAAATAATACCGCTAAAATAATGCTGACTTTTTACTGCATTTAAAGGTTTACATGGCAGTGTACTGTTAAAACCAAACCCAAATGCCAACCTTTCAAACGTATTAGACAACCTCTAGACACAAACTGTCTTTTCCCCACAATAGTGAACTAACACTTAGATGCAAGGGTCTAAAAATCTGAAGAGCTTCTCACCGCACCACACATGGGCTTTTTTTCCACACAGAATGCACATAATATACATGAATATAGAAGAATCGCTTGCAGCCACTTACAGACAGATGCACAATCACAAACATTATTCTTCCCACTTGACAGACACATCTCTTCTTGAGCTTGTGTGGGTGACATTTACTGTGGTACTCATCAAATCATGCCCCACAGGAGGGTTATGAACTCAGAGTGAAGATCCGGCACTGTCCATCTTTCCCTCTTGCAGCCCGAGCTATTCGGCTATTTTGAGACAAGTTTGATTGGCCTAGAATAGACAAACATATTCTCTAAAATGTCAGTAAACATCAATGTAGCATTAAAAAGCCAGAGGTCAGAAATGACCAGGGTGACGTTTTTAAAGCCTGCACTGAATGTTAAAAGTCAAGCAGGAATACAATTTTAGCATGTTTTTATGGTTGAATGTATATATAATTATTTATTAATTGCATTATTTACACTACTGATTATAAATTTGGGGCCAGCAGATTCAGCAAAGATGCATTCAATTGATCAAAATTGTAAACTATAAATATTGTTGGTTTAACTTAAAAAAAAAGTAAGTTACCTGGTTGCCTTAACATTTTGAGTTGATACAACAGAGATTTATTTCATAAATAGAAACTCAAAATATTATGCTACTGAACCGCATTATTTAATCAATTATTATATTAATCAACTAAGTAGATTTGACAAAAGATAAAAGTTGTGATAACAAATCCTAAAAAATACAGTAGGTTTCTATTTTAAATAAGTGCTGTTATTTTAACTTTCTATTCATCAAATAATCCTAAATGTTGGTACATTGATAATATGTGTCTTGAGCAACAAATCATTATATTAGACTGATTTCTGAAGGATCATGTGACACTGAAGACTAGAGAAATGATGCTGAAAATTCAGCTTTGCATCACAGGAATAAATGACATTATTAAATATATTAAATGTTACTTATTATTAATGCATTTTATCAGACTGTCAGATACCTCTTCATTGCAAAAAAATAAATACATTCTTCTTTCAATTTTTAAGTACAATCTACTTGGATGTTTAAGTCATTTCAACTGAAGTTACATTAAACTGACTTAAAAAATGAGTTGAATCTTAAATAACATAAAAAAGTGTAACTTATTTTGATGAGTTAAAGCAATGTTCCCTCGTCAATGGCGGGGAAGCATTTTGTCATAAATGACGTAAAATCTCATCAATGGCGGGGAAAGAGTCAATGAATTCACTGTGACAACTAACCCTATATATTACAAAAACATGTTCTGCCATTGGGGCATGTTGTCACAAAAGGTCAACATGTGTTCAATGTACGTACTTGCTGTAAATGGGCATGGAGTCTGCAGGGATGATGTCAGCATACAATTCCGGAGGAGGAAGAATCTGGAGTTCTGAAACATCTACATTTTCTTCCTGTTGATTTCTAAAGGAAATATACAACAACAACAACAACGCAAGTTAGCATTATCAGGTCATCAGGTGTTGCACAGGCTGAACGAATGAGACATGCTTTCTGAAAAAAACATCTCAAACATCCATGTAAAACCAGTCTGACCGCATATTCCAGCTGAGAAAAGACATCCCATACATTACTATCTGTTACGTCTGAGAACTTGCACATATTTGTGAGAATACTTACAAGCTGTCAGGATCCTCTTCGTGTGCTAACAGATCAAACCAGAAGTGGAGGAACAGAAGAAAAAAGAAATGAGTGTGGGTAGATGTGATTGTTTATGTAATTAAGGTTCAGAGATTCAAAACATACCGGCTTTAGGCTCTGGCGTTCTTGATGCACAAACAACCAAATAAGGAAAAAAGAAGTCGAGAAACCATGATCACTTGATATCCTGTAATCTTATCATTTTCAATCAATTTCAGTGAATTGGAAAGAAAATAGACAACAAGTAAAGCGATGGCCTACATTGGGTTGTTGTCTTGCGGAAGAAGTTGAGAGGGTGTCATAAAGAATGTGGATAGTCTTTGTAGGGCTTCCTGTTTTGGTCTGCAACACAGAATAAAGAAATGAGCATTCTTGTGTTTTTAATGTAAAACAGATTCTTTCAGATCAAAGGTAGTTCAGTATGTGTCATTTTTAGAGAGTAGAATAGAACTTACTGCACATCCATGTAAGCGGAATCACTTTGGGTTGGCTGGACAGGACCTGACCGACAGGGACAAAAAAAAAGAATAAAAAATGTATTACGAAATACAAAGTACTAATCATGACATAAAAAAAAAAAAAAAGTCGTTTTGTTTTTTACGTCACAATTTTGGCTTTTTATATAATAATTATGACAAATATATCACAAGAGTCAGTTTCAACATTTGATGTCATAATTATGACTTTTTAGCTTATAATTTTGACTATTAATGTCATAATATACTTTTTAGCTCATAATTTCGACTTTTAATGTCATCATAGACTTTTTAGCCCATGACTTTGAGTTACTTTATGTCATACACTTTTAACTCATAATTTCAACTTTAAATGACATTATTTACTTTTTAGCTTAATTTCGCCTGTCAAAATGTCAACTTTTCTCATAATTTTGACTTAATGAGATAATTTACTTTCAGCTCATCATTTTGACTTTTTGACAAAATGCCAATTTGTTTCATCATTTTACAAATTTACTCGCAAATTTTGCTTTTCTATGTTTTAATGCTTCACTTTTTATGACATAATTATGACTTTTAATGTCATTATTTCGATGGCATAATGGTTTTTGGTAATGATTTCAACATTGTATGTCATAATTATGATTATCTCTGTTTTTATTTATATTTTTTGCTGGAGGAAATTGGCTTCCATAAATGCCTACGTAAGAGTAAATGACATTCTGTAGCTATGATGACATTTTCTCCAGAGTTTTGATCTCTGTCTTGGCTGTTCCTGGTTTGGTTTCCTGTGAACATTTTTCCATTATGTCTCATCATCAATGACTCACCTTGAGCTGGTGTGGCCAGCGACTGATTCATCCCTCTGAAAGATTGAACATACACCTCATGTAAACAATACAATAGCTTAACAGTGAAGTTGTGTTACTGAGAACAAATAAAAGGGCACATACAAACACACAAGGTAAAACTTACATGTGTGAGGTTTCGTTGAGAGGGCCAAACACAGGATCATCATCATCACCTGTCCACTCCTCACTATCTTCTGAGACTGAGGAAATACAATGAAAATAAAATAATAAAGAACAAACTATTTAAATTAACTAGACATTTGAATTCCTGTCAAGAGTGGGATTTGTACTCTGTATTATAACCACCCAATACAGCAAAATCCAAAGACTTTACCAATAATACAACGGTTTTAAAATCAAAGGAGTGTCCATAGTGTTATCAGAGGTGTAAACTATTTGAGTAAATGTTATTAGTTAATTACGTGTGGATTCCACACATGTACCAGATGTGGGCCGGATCTGGGCCGACACTATGTTGCTGTCTGGGACTCAAGTTGCATTGGAATTGGTGACTTGTAACTAGTAATGGAGTTAATTTTGCTATAAGGTAAATCTACTTTTACTTAAAGGATAATTCCGGTATTTAACACTTTGAGTCTATTTTCTAGTTTGTTTTGGATGAACTAGAGTGGTGGACTTAGAGATTTTGAGGTCCTGTCTCGACTTTTTGACAATTTTAGAATCGCCTCGGACGGCTTCAGAGTGGCAGTCTACGAGCGAGCATACTGAAACATGTCCTTAAAACAACCCTTAACGTTAGTTTTCAAAACTGTGACACTCACCGAGTGGTTAGTGGTGTCCGTTGATGTTCCAAAACAAGTAGCGTAGCGAAATACAGTTTCTGTCGTGTTTTATTTGCACTTTTTTAAAATTCCATTGATGTCTGTTGAAGGACTCAGTGCTGCGCTACCGGATACCGAAAGGGGGTCTGTTTACATTTAGTTGTAGTCTTTTCGCTCGGTTCTCCGTCTCTCAGAAGGCTAGCGTTAGCAGAGCAACTGCGGCAAAGTGGTTGGCGCCATCAAGTGGTCGAAAGTGTGCTAACGCTTCAGACTCAAATATCGAGCGGAAGTTTATACGCGGTTGTGAGGTATCTGAAAATATAGTTCTACTATAGTAAATAACACGGATTGAAAGCATACATTGCGCTGATATATTTGTTTTTATTCATCAATGAACACCACTAACCACTCGGTGAGTTGCACAGTTATGAAAACTAACGTTAAGGGTTGTTTTAAGGACATGTTTCAGTATCCTCGTAGACAGCCACTCTGAAGCGGTACGAGGCGATTCTAAAATTGTCAAAAAGTCGAGACAGGAACCATTGTCAAAATGTCTAAGTCCACCACTCTAGTTCATCCAAAACAAACTAGAAAATAGACTCAAAGTGTTAAATACCGGAATTATCCTTTAAGTATGGTCACATCAAAGTGAAGAGAATATTTGATGTAGGCTATAATGTGTCGTGTTTTTTTTTTTTTTTGGACCAATGAAATTGCACAGTGGGCGGGGCTAGTTAGTATGATGCAGTAGAAAGCTATCAATAAAATATCCTGATACTTATTGTGATCAAACACAAAACATAATACAAAATAAAACATTTACTACTATAAAAAAAAATATTAAAAGAAGGTGCTTACAGCTTTCATGGTTCATGTCATAATGTTCCGAGGTCCTAAGAAAATACAGATAAAAATACAGAAAATCTCATTTGTAAACTGCAGATCAAGATCAGCATTCAATGCTAGCATATAATTACTACTGTATATTGTAGTAGCCCATTCGTTTCAATGGCTACCTGCTGTTTGTACTGATGTCCTCTGTGTTTTTGTGTCCTTTGCCGTTAGATCTGTTAGATGCTGTTGTCATCTTCCCCAGCTCCATAATTCCATTGATGTTCATATCCATACTCTCCACTGGGACATAACCATCTGAAAAAACAACACACAGCACATTGCCAATCTGCATTCCAGCAGAAGCATCTGAAAAATGAGATAAGCCCTTACATACACAGTCTAACAGATTAGTCAAAGCTCAAGGACTCGTTCAGGTCTTTGCTTAGCGACAGATCTATTCAGACATTTAGTCCTTATCAGGGTACATTCATAACAATGCTTATTTTCTGCACGCCATTTATCTCTAATACTGATTTAGCGTCTTGCTAATTATGTGTGTGCCAAGATATGCATGTAATGGCATTAAATTAATTTGTTGTGTTTCGCTCACATTTGTTGTTGCTGTCCTTAGCCAGCCATTTCCCTTTAGGGCAATTGTTGGTACGGATGATGCTCACGGTGTCTCCAACCTTCACCTGCAGGTCGTTTTTACGGCCCTTACAGTCCTCAATCGCTTTAACGTGATACATGGCCTCTTCCTGGCCTGTGATCTGCATTAAACATCAATACACACAGACAGTTACATGATGTGCACATCACTTGCTGAACTTGCCCTGTGCATTAGAAAAAGACTCTTGCAGTTAGCGAGAAATTGAAATGTCGAGTTTTAGGGATGGCATGTATAAGTAATGGATTGTGAGAGTTGCAATAATCAGGTTAATTTTTTAGTGCAAACACATTCCAGACAGCAACATAGTGACAGCCCAGATCCAGCCCACATCTGGTACATATGGGCCGAAACTGGGCCGAAACTATGTTGCTGTCTGGGATACAAATACTGACATATGTAAGAAATACTGCTATGTCCAAAAAGGGGAAAATATACCTTGAATTTTTTTCTCATTTCATTTTCCTTCTTTTCCTTTTCTTTCTGCTCCTTCTTTTCTCTTTCCTTCTCTTTCTCTTTTTCCTTTTCACGCTGTTTTCTCTTTCTTCTTTAGTTCTTTTTCATCTGTCACTTTTCCTGAGTTCTTCCTGCAGATTGAAGTTTTTCATCATTACAATCAGATAATTTTGGGAATGTAGTTGAAGTTTAAATTGATATCAGAAGTTTAAAAACAAAAAAAGTATATTGCTACAAACCTGGAGAACAACCGTTTAGGTGGAGCCTCCTTAGGTGATTAATTGAAGACAACAATATGTTCGAACAGATCATTTCAACAACGGAACATGAAATTAGAAGATAGAAAATATGTCATATGATAATGCTACAAAAGAGTAGGATTATTAGTTTTGCAAACAAAAGTTCCTGACATTAACATTCAGACATTCAACAATCATTCTAAAACTATTTTTAGCAATAATGGTAAAAACAAAACAAATCAAAACCAAAAAACGTACCACAGCCGCTGAATCATCATATGGATCTAAGTCGCAAACAATACAAAACATATTTTAGTCAGCAGAATACTTTGTAGATAAATAGAGAATCTAAAATAAACTGTGTTTATCTTTTCTATGGAGGTCAGAAGGTCATCAGAGATGAGATTACTGAAAACATGAATCAGTACACTGCACCTTTTTCTTCTTTTTTAGTGGAAAACAAGATAACATAACAAACTTCACAACAGCATTAGCCTATTTTAGTGCAGACTTCTTCCACTTACTCTTTAGAGGTCCTTTCTGTTTCTTATTCTTTATTGTTTTGCCTTTTTTACTGTTTGCTTGATCTTCATTAACATTGTGACCTCTTTCAAGGGTCCTGGAGGAAAGTCAGAATAAAAATAAAGTCACTCAATATCGACAACACATACACAAAAGCCATTTCTTTTCCCTGTGCCCATTCTAAATCATCATGAAGTTAATGGCTTACCCTGATGGAGAAAAGGTAGGTGAGCTTGGCATTGAGTCCTGAGGTACAGCAGCTTGAGTGTTTGGATTTGGAGAGCCAGAGTTGACAGACCCGTAGTCCTCATCCACAATGTCTCTATCCCACGTGTTCAGAAACGCATTTTCTTGAACCTGATGTTTTGGGCTCAACTGTTTCAGGAATGCTTCCTCATGAACTGAAACTGGCCTTCTGGAACTAAAATCTGATGATGGGATTGATGGAGGCCTAAATGTAGAAACTGCTGGTGCCAAGGGTTCCTCAACATCTTCATAAAACACATCCCCAGATGAGTTGTCATGTAGTGAATCTTCTGATGAAGAAAACAAATGTTAATGTACACATTTAGTGGACAAACACTTCTGAGAAACATATCTTAAGAAAGTTAACCTTGTGTTTCTAGAGGTTCAAATTGTGTTGTGGGAATCTGGAGGTATCTGGCAGGAGACTGAGTTGGTTTCTCAAGTGGAGGGTCCACAGTGGGTATGGCTGGCAGAGCCTTCCTAGGCGGAGGGGGAGGGGGGTTCACATTTTTGACCACTGTCACCATCCCTGCAGAAACAAGAGAATAGATATTAGAATGGACAACCACTGGACCACCACCATTTTGAGAGAAAAAAAAAACATACACTGTAAAAAATAATATGATCAATAATTTGACAACATATGATTTTACATTGCTTTAACTCCTCAAAATAAGTTTTTTATATATAAAGCAATTTATAACTTTTTTATGATTTATGCAAGATTCAACTAATTTTAAGTCAGTTTAATGTAATGCAATGTAATGTAATGAAATTACTTAAAAATCAAAGTTAATTCTACTTAAAGGTTTAAGGCAGCAACTTTTTTACAGTGCTTGATTAAAATGTTTTAAGAATACATTAGAATTAAGAAAAATGTTTACATAAAACTAGAAAATTGGCCGAATGGTGTAAAAAAACAACAACAATAACACATTTTGTAAAAATAAAAAAGTGTTGTCTCATGCACTTATGTTTGCCAATGTATCTTGTTAATTATGTTTATTGGATATATTTATTGTTAAGAAAATTTTAAATAAAAATACATCTGCTGAATTCTAAAAAAACAAGAAAAAAGAAATACCAAAAATTATAACCCTTAAAAAGAAGCATGAGGAAGAGAGAGCAAACCGAGAGAGTTATGTCTGCCAAGCGAATAAAAATGGTGAGCTTGAGGAAGCACAGACTATGGGATGAAAAAGGAGGAACCATGATGAAATGATAAGCCTGATCAAATACATGAGATGGTACAAAGTGTTTCTCTTTTCACAATTTTAGTGTGACGATCATATTTAATACCAAATAATTGAAAGTAAATGTAATGAAAACAATTATTTTCTCTTTAGGGATGTCTCTATGAGCAATAATTACAACAATTACTTACGATAATATAAGTCAGCCTAATTAGCATTTAGTTTAACTAAAAACCAAAATGTCTCACTCTTACGGATATATCCTTGAGACAAAATATTCTTTGTCATTCCGATTATGAAAAATATGTTACCCAACACAAGCCACAAAAGACTTGCATATCCTGCATACCAACCCTCCCTGACGTATGGAATCCACTCACAATCAAAAAGGCATTTAAACACTGCTAAGAGGTATTTACATTTGTGAACAGTTAATCGAAAACTGATTTGTGTTGATTAACAGTAGCACTGAACACAATTTAATTTGAGGCAAAGATTTTTTTTTCGCAAAAGCAATTAATTTGCTGTCTGTGAAAATGCCACACTTATTGATACAAGACTACCCTACAATAAGAACAACCTTCTACGATGGATGAAATTGATCTTAGACAACAAAATTGTGGGCAAGCTCACACATTGTCCACCCTGCTTAAAACATATACTTACTGTAATCAAGGTCATTAACCTTGTCAGTTTCAGGTGGACAGGTTTTAGGTGGCACCCGAGTGTGATCCACATAATCAACTGGAGGGAGTTCAGGTATTTCAAACCCTTCTGGTACAGGTGGGGCTTTCTCAGGCAGTGGCTCTACAGTTGTGGCAAACTGTGGTGAGGCTTTTTCAGGTGTAGCTAGTTTAGGTTGAGTCACCTCAGTTGTGACAATCTCAGGCAGAGGTGTGAGAGTTTCAGACAGAGGTATCTCGGGTGTAACTGTCTCAATCGGGGTTGTATTTTCAGGTGTGGTAGCCAACTGGCTACCTGTGCTCTTTCTCTTAGCCCTTTCCAGAAGGCTAAATATTCGGCTATCATTTGGTGTCCGTCTAACTGAGGCCATCTCCTGCGCTCTCACCAAGGCTGAAAGCGTTTTGGATGGCAACTGGTCCTCCTTAGTCCTCTCTGGGTTAATAGCTGTATTGTTAGTAAGAGCTTTTGCATTGTCAAGTACCACCTCTACAGGTGCAGCTGGAGTATGAACATATGGAAGAGGGCTTGAGACTATAAGTCTTGAGTCTGGACCAGGTGTATACTCTAAGGGCATCACCAAGGGCTCTGTGGATATCACTGTAGGGGTGGATGGGGCAGGGGAGGCTAACCTGGAGACATCTGGACTCCTGGGAACTGGATTGATAAATGTACGGATGGCTGGAGTGGGTATAGCTTGCTCAGTAAGGTCTCCATCGGGAAAATCTCCATAAAGAACAGGGGGAGGAATATCAGTGAACTCTGGAGGTGGACTTCCTTCAGGGGGAGGAAATACTTCTGATAAACTGAGCATATTTATATTTGGTTTAAGAGGTTCAGGGTCAGGAGGTGTTGAAATAGTGGTATCTGGCTTAGAACTCTTTGATTTAGGAACAGCTTGAGAGGGAATAATTGGTGTTTGAATGGCTGGTTCTGGAATCTTTGATTCAGGGCCGGCAGAGGTTGGAATACCTGGAGCTGGAATGCTTGGGGTAGGAATGTTGGGAACAGGTGGTGTTCCAGCTGAAGTCTGAGAAGGGACAACAGGTACACTTTCCATAGGGGGACTGGCTGGTACAGATGGGCCAGCAGGGGCCGAGTGACTTGGAGCAGGGGTACGACTAGCTGGAGTTGGGCTCTCCACTGTATCTGTCTTCTCATTTTCATCTTTGCTAGTTTTTTGAGGGGTAAATACAAAATTCTTAGGTGTGGACACTTTGACTGGTGAAGTGGAAAAAGATGTATCGGGGTTGGATTCAAGCTCTGGGGTATCAGCTTTTATTGTAGCCACTGGCAGAACAAGTGGAAGATTCCTTTCCTCCAGAGACTTATTGGCAATGTCGACCTCCTTAGCAGTGTCTGGCTTCTCATTCTCATCTTTGCTAGTTTTTTGAGGGGTAAATACAAAATGATTGGGTGTGGACACTGTGTCTGATGCAATGGGCTCAAGTGTAAGTGGGCTGGATTCAGGCTCTGGGGTTTCTGATTTCTTTGGAGCCACAGGCAGAACTAGTGGAAGATTTCTATCCTTCAAAGATTTTTTGGTAGTGTGTACCTCCTTCACTTGGTCTGTCTTCTCATTTTTACTAGTTTTTTTAGGGGTAAATACAAACTTTTTTGGTGTTGACACTTTGAATGGTGAAACGGACACAGGTGTAAGTGGGCTGGATTCGGACTCCGGGGTTTCTGCATTTTTGGGACCCACTGGCAGAACCAGTGGAAGATTCTTGTCTTTCAAATTCTGCTTAACAGTGTTAACCTCCTTCTTCTGGTTATTATCTAGCTGTTCAGTGTTATTGATGGGCTGGTTCTCTCTAGTCTTCAATCCCAAAGGTGGAGAGAGCTGTTTTTTTTTGTCATCTTTGAAGACTACTCGTGGTGCGTGAAACGTCCCTTTTTGCACTGCAGCATTGATAGATGAGATCAAAGGATTGCTGGCTTTTGTCAGCGGAGGGATGGTTTTGGGTTTCTCTGGGACAGCAGGTTTAGTCTGGATCTTCAGACCATTTTCACCCTGGAACCGTGCCTTCAGGGTTTTAAAGTCTATTGATTCATCCTGATGTATGAAATGTAGCAAATGTTAAAAAAATATCAAAGTAAACCTTACATTTCACTATGGCATGCATATGATTTAAACGCATATGATAGGTTTGTACTGTTAAAAATATCTCAGAGCTTAAAAATAAACTTGTAGCACAACACAACACAATCCACTTTGTGTGGGAAGGTAATGTGATGACATGCTATCATTACCCAAACAAATTCCATACATTCACACTAGTCAATGTCAAAATGTACAATAGCATTTGGTTGAATATCAACGCTAGAGCTATATTAAGAAACTTCTGGTTATTTCCATCAAGAGTATGGTTTGTGTCAAAATCTTTTCAATAAATCAATAAACTGATGAGCATGGAAACTCTCACAAAAGAGACTGTGATACCATGGAACTGAAGCATTGTACTACCAAAATGAGGTAGGCCTATGTCCAAAAAAACTATGGTTTTATCTTGGTACTTTTTGATTTTCTTCACAAATGTCTGATATTACATTTTAATGTAAAATAACACAAACAAAGCATAGATCACATTTAAAAGTTGCTAATAACAGAAAAAAATTAATGTCATGGTTTCTCACCTGTTCCACCATTGTGACTCAAAGGTTTCCAGCAGTTCCTCAAAAAGAGATAATTATCTCTCCTCAACCCCTCATAATTAATAATCCATTGAGTTATTCCTATATGATTCAAAATGATCCAGCATGTACAAATAAAATGGTGTTGTGTCGCAGTTGTCAGAGGATAAATGGCACATAGAGTGAGAACTCGCCCATTGTCCCTCAGACTGGAATGAGGTTGGATGAGCATGTTCATGTGCTAATGACGAGATAAAGGAATGTCTCGTCAAACAAGTCACTTCACTGAACGCCAGCAAAGGACTGTTTTCATTCTCAAAGAATGTGGTCAGTCAAGAACCACAGAAATCCAAGAAGGCACAGCTTCTATTGTCAAACAACCAAAATCAAAGTCTCATTATGTCTTCACACCAGGTATGCTAGAAGAAACATACAAGTATTGGTCAATATTGTGAGTACTTTCACAGAGTATGTGCTTTACACTCAGGAGAACAGTCTCTACCTTAAATAATCTAATCATAGTTATTTTGCTTTAAATTAAATTCTAAAACAGATGTTGGTTAGCTTTACATCTGAAGATCTGAAATTTGACAATAAAGGAGAGGGCTAGTTGTCACACTTTATACTTAAGTTAATTATTCTTGAGTTGGCTTTACCTGTATGTTTGAAAGCCAATTTATGTATCTTAGTTTCGACAAAAAAAATAGAGTTCATTCAGTATACTCACTGGCCCTATAGTGATATTGTCAGTGAGAAATTATTAACACTTATTTGAGATAAATATTGGAATAGGAAATGTTGTATAAAGCAAAAATAAAATAAAACAAATGAATTAATGAATTAACAAACAATCATTTTGGCCAATACAATTTAGAATTAAAGCACTTTTGACTAAAAGACACATGACATCTAGCACACCTCTTTCTCATACAAGAAATCAAAACTATCAGAGCACAGGAATTTACGTAAGAAGAAAGGAAACTAGTTCTTAACCTGGTAGATCACCCTCCATACCTGAGAAGGAATCTTACTACTAATGAGTCAAGGTTATTTGACCTGTGACGTACAAATTGGTTAGTGACATTTCTTACAGCATGTCGATTTGCGCTCATGAATGACATAAAGAAGATTGAATAAAATGTGATCAGAAGAACACCAAACTGCTCCTGAAACAATTTCCTGTGAAAGAGAAAAAAACGAAGCGGGCCTAATGTATTAATTTTCCCCATAAGCAAGTTGAGAGTGAATTTGAGTGGTTCAATGGAATGCCGATAATGTGCTTATTTATCTGGCAAGGATCCAGTTCAGAGATCTGCATCTAATTTAGATTGTGCGGCTAGATCATTTAACACTTGAAACAACATTTCAGTTATAGTAAAATTTTCTCTCTTCTTTTCCAAATCTAGTATGAGTTTAGGTTGAGGTAACAAGTGGTAATTCATTTGATTGTTTGTTTGTAACTCAGGCTGGCAAAATGGAATAAGCTTGTGTTTCACTGGTAGATAAAACTGTGATACTGAACTTTATTCTGACACCTAGTGGTGTGGATGCAGCAGCGCACAAAAGCAAGTTACTGTTGATCTTATAGAAATGTCCTGTTCATGCTCATGATTCATCTTCCTCTTAACTTAAAGTGTCCAATAATGGGGGTTACCAAGAGACTAGTATTCAGCTGGTCATGTGATGGACCATGAGAGAGGACCACACTTATGTAGAATAAAACAGCCTTTTTTCCTACTGATTTGTTCAGGCAGAGAGGCAGAGAAACATTTTGGGATGTGTTTATTGGTAACAGTATTACATGGTGGGTTACGTAAATCAAGAGAAAAGAAAAAAAAATGCTCTAAAAATCCACTGTAGAATGTCATTATCATCAAGATAAAAAATAACGTGTCCTTTTACATTACCAAACCATTAGCTGAGGTAAAGGCAAAATAGAAATGTACCGAAATTGAAAGGACTCCCATTCACCTTGATTTTCACCTGTGTCTTCTTAATGCTCAAAATTTAGATCCTGAAGGTCCAAAACAGATTTTATTTGAAATTAAAATGGGACTCTGGCCATAAAATAGGAGGAAGTTATCGTCACAGTAATGGAATGCTCTGAGCTTTTCAGATGCAATGAAAACAGATGTCATTCATGGTGATTTTCTCTGATTGGAGGCTGGATCGCAGACAGATATTCTGGTGTGATTTAATGTGATCAGACGGCCCTAAAGTCAACATGAAACAGCCTTCGCAACCCATTTTAGTCTTAATGTGACCTACTGTATATATCTGAGTAAAACAGGATATTCAACAAATAATGACCGGAATTCACATTAGGAATTGACTGAATTGTAAAAAGTGGGCATTGGAGCCAATATTTTTTTAAAAGTAGTGTACCATCAATAAATTAATGTCAGGATATCTGCTGTTTAACACTGGTTTAACACTTTGATGAAAAAATAAGAAGACATTTTCTCTTTGGAATAACATGCACTGCTAAATGTGCAGAAAGGTGTATTAAAAAAAGTAAACAGAGCCCATTTTGATGTCATATTGACTTTAAGGTCTGTAAATGATTGTGTATGTGTTTGTGTACATGCGTAGTTAGCTGCATTAACATACACGTTGAGAGAAGCTCTGGTCTTCCTCTATCACATTGACCAGCTTCATCTTGACAATAAACCAAAAGAAATCACATACATATGACGCCATCTATCAACCACTTCAGCCATTAAACACATTATAACAGTCTCTCTGGGTTTGTTTCAGGCCACTTAAAAAGACTCATCAAATCAAAAGACAGAGAAAGCAAACGTAAACCGCTTGGGAATTTGGGACACGTGTTAATATTGCTTGGGTTTCATGAGGAGTTTGCATCACTAAGGCCAGCCTATTTTATGGCACGGAAGTCCACAGGATGGAATGAACACTGTTATAATCGGAACCATTATTATTATCATCATTATTGTCGTCATTATTATGATCAATAATAATAATTATTATTATTATTTACAAAATGAGTTTGGCAAACCAACGATCAGATTTTAAAGCCATGTTTACCCCTATAACACATCTAAAGTCGACTTCAAGGGCTCCACTTGACTTATAAAATAAAAATTCCATTTCAACGTCATGTTTTTTTTTTTTTCTCATTAGTATTGTACAAAAGCTATAGAGAAGGAACAGTTCAATCACAGGTTTTTGCAATGTTCGTTCCCTCAAATTCCCCTGTCAAATTCAGCTGCTCCAAAATCTTGAGATTTGGCAAAAGTCATTCCTCGTGTCTGTTCTCCATCCGAGAGAGAATCGTTTTTTTCTTCTTTTAGCTCTGCATAGCTTTCTAGCAGCAGAATCTCAAATTCGTGGGAGAGGAAAAACCAAATAAACCCAAAAGGATGTATCGCGTAAGTCACAGATGGATCCGCTCTGTGATGAATTATGGTGGTCTTGGGTCGGGTGCGTGATTGGGGGTCCGACAGGCACCTCTCGAGAGTTTCCCGTAATGCGGTCTCTATAGAGAGTCAGACCAGCAAAAACTGGAAGTAGGACGAAGGGCATGAATGAAGCTGCAGAGCTGGGCTCATAAGGCTATGAGCGGTGTTGTAAGGTTGAAATCACCCACAATGCCCCGCTGCCATGTGCAGAAAACACAGTGAGAAAGAAAGAAAGTGGTGTGGAGAGAGTCTGTCCCTCTCAATCCATGCGAAGGGAGTAACGGAGGAAGTCGTGAGGGGGACGGGGCGGCTCTAGAGAGATGACTGCTTGGAGAAGTGGACCGTTCAGGCTGGAGTGACCGCGCTCATACACACACACACTCTCTCTATCTCTTATAAACATATACACACGGATGGGTGCACACACACACACACACACACACACACACACACACACACACACACCACACACACACACACACACACACACACACACACACACACACACACACACACACACACACACACACACACACACACACACACACACACACACACATATAGGGCAGAGAGTTGATCTCCAGTGTTTTGGTCTCCTGCTCCCCCCAGCGCTGATCACGTCTGTGCAGAGTTCCCATGATCCTTCACTTCTTCCCCTTGTTGATCTGGGCATAAAGAGGGTCCTTCCCCTGAACACAAAAAAAACAGGGTTACTGAAATATAATGTAAATGTTGTATCATCTGGACACACAAAAAATCTTTCAACACCATTTTTCTTAAGCAACATATTATTAAAGTTTATTTTAATTTAGATGTTTAGTGACCATTTTTTGAGGGCTTTTAAAAGTGTAAATTTTTATTGTTTACAGACATATATATATTAATGAGGTCTGACACACCTTCCCATTTTCATTTGTTAAAAAATACAATTATGTTTTATATAAATACAAAAATATATCTAATATATATCGATCTATATCTATATCTATATCTATATCTATATATATATATATATATATATATATATATATATATATATATATATATATATATATATATATATTGATACATAGTTCTGCTTAACAACACATTTATTGTTACAATTTTATTATATTGCAGATATTTTGCAAAAGACCCTTTTTTGAGGGCTTTTAAAATTGTACATTTTTATTGTTCACAGGTCCATATATAGATATAGTGTGTGTGAATATAATTTCTATTTACTCAACTCCAGATCTCAACTGAAAATTACAGTTAGTGTGAAAAAGAATTGGTCTGTGTCACATATGAGGGGGAAAACTGCTATAAATCTGGCAACATAAATTTCAACACAAACAAGCATTTCTTCCAAATCAACACCAGGTGGCAACAGAGGTCTTTCTGAAAATCACTACATTCACAAACTTACTTCATGACACCAGGGCTGCGTTCCAGTCCAAAATTGTCATGCCCTTCACTCGCTAACTTCCCTTCGTCTGGTTCACTCGGATGTACATTATTGCTTACGTTGCATGAGTGCTCACTACTGGCGGAACCTTTGCAATAGGCTGAATTGTAACGTGCTAAGCCCTCGATCACTTAGAATCCACTATGGGGTTGATTTATTGTTTATTTTTTTCCCTTACGAAATTGTTTAATGCAGCATTCTATATGTATATAGGTGTTTTTGAGTTGTTTAAATTATTCTTTTTTAATAATTAATATATCATAGAGTTGTTTGTGTTGGGGTAAATTAAACGCAATATGCGTTGACATCCCAATCGTGTTGCATTGTGGTATATGAGCTGCCTGAAGTGTACATATGAAGTAGACTTGCTCCCTCGGTCAAAATCGACGGAGCGAGGGTCTGTCCATATAAACTTCCCTTGTCCACTTCATGAAGTGGAACGCACTTCAAAATGGCGGCAGGGATTCCCCCGAGGTGAAGTGCTTAGGGAAGTTCACAAGAGCGTGTCTAAAAGTGGACTGGATCCACAGCAGCTGCTCAGTAGTTATACTGATGCAGAAAACACTGGGAACAGAGACAAATGTGTGACAAAAAGTCACCAGCGTCATACTCTACCTGCTCTCAGAACAACCTCATCCATGTTTTTATTCTTTATATTCAATAATTGCAGACTAGCTGCATTAGAACCACCCGCTTAGCCTTTGAAAACCCTGTGAATTCTCTCTTCATCAAAAGGTTATTTATAAAAAAGAGCATCAAGGAGCAAAGAAAAGCTTAGGTAAGCTACAATAGAGCTTCCAGTCAGTGTGTGTCCATACTGCAGCCTGAACCCTACAGTTTTGAAATCAGAACCTCAAAAAGCAATTATCACTCACTTACAGACATTTCCGCCCATCGTGGGCGCTCGAACGAACACACGGGGGAGAGATGACAGGATAAGTGTTTTAGAGAGTGAGAGAAAGAGTCAGAAGATAAAATGAATGGAACACTAAAAAGCTGAAAAAGAGGAAAGCCAAGTGAAAGGGAGTGTGGGAGGAAGTACATAAAGAGGGAAGGAAGAAATGGATGACTAAGTAGGTGAAAGGTAGAGCAAGGGAAATAGATCAGTCAACCCTGCTGAGTGAAAGTGGTAGAGAAAATGAAATAAATGGAAGAAAGTCTGTGTTGACATGTCCACTTTTTATAAGCAAAGTCCATTTTGGTAATGTCTCAAGCAGTTATTTTCAGTAATGGATGTACAAATGCTTTCTACGTTAAAGGGGCAGTAAGCAATTTCTGAGAAACACTGTTGATATTTGAAATCAACCCAAACAAACACACTCACTTTATTTATTCGTGCCCAAAATGCATGAAAACGCAATGCAAGAGTGAATGTCTCTTTGAAACGGAGATGAATAATGCTTCAACAATAATAAAAGTGAAGATGACGAACAAATGACAAAGAAGAACAAAAAACTGTACACAAGATTCTATGCAAGCAAGAGTTGGTTGTTGGTCTCCAGCAGCACACCAGCTCCAGACAAACAGTAGCTGCGTTTCTATTACCCTTCAAATTACACATATTGAAATTGCGAATTGAAAATACACATACATTTCACAAAAACTCCCACATTTCGCAAAAATGTTTTTACGCTCACATGTGGTGGTTTATCAGGCAATTAGAAAAATTATTATCTCGCAAAACTGCAATTGAAACTGCATTTACAGGTCACCTTGAGTATGTGAAAGTCGATTCTTTATTAAAATCATTAAAGACAAAATAATTACAGGTATACTGGTTTCCAAACAACAAAGAAATGCCACAATATATCAAGACCTTGAAGCATATATGAGGGAGAAACACCCAGAAACACCTCATCCATGCCGCTATCAATTATAAGGGTCTTTCTTTGCCATTAATGCTTGGATAACATGCCTACATCTCCTTCGATTAAAAAAGAATGGCTAGAGCGGTGGCTGCGATGTACATAAACCTACCAACATCCATTGCCATGTTTGGAATAACTTATCGCAAGAGGGAAAACGTATGTTTTAGTCGCATACTGCCCCTTTTGATCATATTAATATGGCGTTTCTCCTTGCTAAATAAAAGTATTAATTACGGAAACATATTTTATTCAACTTATTTCCAGTTTGTGTTTGCGGCTTAGCAAAACGAAAGTTTGATAGACAAGTAATTGCAGTTGTCAAATCCCCCACCTACAGTACCAACAGCTCTGTTCTCTGACATAATGTCATTAATAATCGCTGTAGTTGATTGCACCTTTAAAATCTGTGCTTTTCCCCCCTGTCATTTCAATAGATGTGTGTGTATGAGAGCAATTTATTCATTGACATTTGACTTATTTTTGTAAAAGAGTATAACTATTGAAAATACATTTTTTGTAGCAAAATGCAATGTAACCTACTGTTTATTTTAAGCCAATTTTAAAGGTTGCTTGTTTTTTTTGTGAGATCTGGCAACACTGCTATTGGCTCATATTCCAACAGAAGGTCACTGTCAGCGAGAACACTTACCGTTCCTGATCATGAACCTGAACTGTGCAGACAATACAGAGTAACATCATCCTCAGTCAACCGCTATTTTAATCCTATTGGCAATGACTGCCAACCACACAGTACCCAGCCGCCATACTGCTTCAATCACAGTAAACTGAGTATTACTCATGTGCTCTGCAACTATGATCAGAGACAATGTCATACCAGGATCATACACAGGACAAATCAACACCAAAGGGAGTAAGTCTCTATATCAGTAAGCACTGTTTCTGAACTCCCTGAAACGCCTCGAGTATTCTTCCAGGAACGAACGCGTCACGTTCCTCAATTAAATAATTCCTGATCAAGGCATGCGCAAAATAAAAAGACGAGGTCTGGTTGAGTTGTGTTAGTAGTGTGTTGAAACTCTCGGTTGACGTGACATTTACGAAACACGCTTGAAACGTTTGACCAATCACAGTATACTGCTCCAGCTGACCAATCAGAGCACATTGAGCTTTTCAGACGGAGGGGCTTCATAGAGACAGGAAATAAACAGGGGTGTGTTTCCCGAAAGCATTGTTAGCCAACTATGTTCGAAAGTTCTGTCGTTATCAGCATAGTTCAGCGAGTCCGTGTTTCCCGAAACCTTGGTTCCAACGAACATTCGCAAAATTGTGTGGTTGGAACGAAAGCTCTCCATCTGTGGTTAGAAGCATATTTTCTAGGGTTAGGTTTAGACCGCTAGGAGGCGCTTCTGACCCATATATATCTGCATCTCATATTGATGCAGATATATATGCAAAAAGGGTGCCATGTGCGTTCGATTTAGAGACGAAATTGCAAAAGCATCAGTATATGACGCCTTAAGATGAGAACGTGCTGTATACCTACACAAATGTAATTTATGTCTTTTAGTTTGTCAAGAGATGCACCGTTTTTTATTGAATGATAATCTGGAAATAAAGCAAAATAACTGAGAAAAATGAGAAATAGTTATTAGATGCCATGTCCGTAATATATAGCAAAACATCTAGCATTAATTTGATCTCAAACAGATTAATTGAAAGAAGTTTCATTACTCCACCACGTGGGTGACATCATTAACCAACGTGGTTGAACGACCAATTTGTGAAATTTTTCAACATTCAAGCATGAAAACCTATTCTAATAGTCCCCAAAAACAAAATCAAGACTTTGTAAAAGGGCATAATATACTTATTATCTTTAAGAACTATGACAGGAACCTTTGATAAAACCTCTCAAGAACTCCATCCAAATATTGGTAAGATTTTACCCACCAAACCAGGAACCAGTTGTCCTTAATTTGATAGTGAATGGACAGACACATCTGTTCTACAGTCTGGTGTATGTAGGTGTGTTAATATTTCAGTTGGGATCAGTGCTTCATTCATCATTAGGCAGGTAGAGATGAGTGTGCTACATCAGTCTTCCTACAGTCAGAGAAACAAGCCTCTGGCTCCCAGAGCCCTTCATTAATGATTCATCCTGATGAGCTCATGTCTCCTCCAGACAGGTACCACCGAGCGATCGCTCACTTTCTAGGCCATGCGGATTTTGGAACTCCAAAATTTTTAAAAAGAAATCCAGGTGCTACTTTGTTTCATGTGACAAGTATTTGGGCAAGTCTTTTATTTGCATGTCTTTTGTTTGAAATCATCGGGGTTGGGACTATCTCATTCATACAATTCAATTTAAGTTGTGTAACTCTAAAGTTATAAAGTGCTTGGTGTTAATGTAGTATTACATCAGCTGTAGACATATGAACAGAAAGAGAACGGCATGTTTCTTGTTTATTTATTAAAAAAAAGTCAGTAAAATGATAGAGCTAAAATGTTTAAAGCACCAGCATTATTGTATGCTTTTAGTCGCAACGACAGAAATCAAAGATAAAAAAGGATCTATTTTGCGTGTCAGACCTCGTTTTACTTCGGTTCAGATCAGTTCAGTATGTTGTGTGATTTTGCTGTGATGAGTGACAATATAAAAAACATTCATGACCTCATTTTGTATATCTGGAAATGACACAACACAGAAACTTAGATGTGGATCATTCATGATGTTCATGGGTATGCCATACAACACCGCTGTTTAAAAAAACACGTTCAAAAGCATTGCTACTCACACACATCAGGAAGCTTTATGGGATTAAAGGGACACACACACACAAACTCACTCATACTCTGTCATAAACAAAACAAAATTACACCATAAAAGCATATAAACCATGTTCCCATGAGATGCATACCAGCGTAAGAGTGATTGCAGCAGCAGGCAGGGACGGCGAGATGAGAAACGGAGAGAGAGAGCGAAAGAGAGAGAAAGAAACTGAAGGCAGAGAATAAGGCCACATTCACACAGTAGCAGAAAACACTTGTCAGTCCTGTTTGGAGTGCTAAGTACAGTTACAGTATACAAGTAGGAAGAAAATTTGACAGAAAAGGATGGCTGACAAAGTTACGATTTTAATTTAATGCAAGATGAAATCTTTCATTCTGCTTTCTACAGTCAGAAATCCAAAGATAAATCACAATTGACCCTTCGCGTGGAGCTTGATTGACAGGTGTTCTAACCAATCATACTTCGCCATCCGCCATTTTGTCCGAAAAAGCAGCCAGTAGAGTTAGGAGGATTTTAACTTGGTAAAATGAATATACTGACGCCTTTCCGCGGTTAAAACAACATTACTTCTTATGTTCGTTCATGTTTATTTGATGCTATAAATGAACCAGAAGGAAGAGATGATCGGATCACGAGCAGCTTTAACGGATGCTCTACAGCGATATGTCACGGCACATTAAAGAGCCCCAAAACGGTATTTATTGTTTAAATTTCTTTCAAAAAATGACCACATTTGAAAGCTGAGACTTTGTTTAATATGTTTAATATCAAAAGTAACCGAAAAGTAACCTGGTCTGTCCTGTCTGTCCGCGTGTTGTCAGTCTCCTCTCTGCTCCGCGATGTATTTTTCACTGCGTGAGAACATGGTGAGAGCATGAGAGCAGCATAGCTTGTCGGAACATAGCGACAGTAACTAAGGAGGGCGGGTCTTTGCGAAGGGTCAATTATTTTATTCTATTGGCAATCTTTACTATTGACAATCATAATCACAAGCTTTTCTGCTATGCAATATAAAAAAATATTTTTTTTTTAATACCGTGGCTGAAACAAGCTTCCATAGAGTCATAGATTTTAATTTTAGGAAGGAAAAAAATAATAATTAGCATATGCAGTAGTTTTATGAATTGTCACCCTAATTTTCAAAAGTTTAGGGGTTTTTATACTAGCCCAAAGCTGCATTTATTTGATACATTAAAAACAGTCATATTATGAAATATTACAAATTTGTTATAACTGTTTTCTATTTTAAAAATATAATTTATTCCTGTTGTGGTATTTCTGGATTTGATTTATTTACTTTTTGTAACACTGTAAAAGTCTTTAAAAATGATTAATTTCTAAAAAAAAAAAACAATAATAAAAAAAATGATAATAATATGACTGGCTTTTGAATTGTATAGTGTATATATATATATATATATATATATATATATATATATATATATATATATATATATATATATATATATATATATAATATATATATATATATATATAAAATATGGTAAATAATGGTAATATATGTGTGGTGTGTGTGTGTGTGTGTGTGTGTGTGTGTGTGTGTGTGTGTGTGTGTGTGTGTGTGTGTGTGTGTGTGTGTGTGTGTGTGTGTGTGAGTGTATGTGTGTGTTGTTGCACACAAATGTTGTGCAAATAGGCAATATTGTCTGTAAAGCTGCTTTGTAACAATATTTGTAATTATTGGTGTTTATTGATCAAATTGAAAGAAAAAAAAGTTAATTTAAATATGCTATCAACTTTGCATATGTTTAAAAAAGCTTCCAAATATTTTGATAATTTGATTTGACTTTATAAAACCCAATTATCAATTATTTTGAAATATTTTTAATATCACTCTTAATATTTAGCTGCCTTTATAATTTAGAAAGAGATGTGGACCATCATATTTAAGGGTCCTAGGCATCATAAAATGGCTGAAATGTCCTTGTTCAGAATGGAAATTAAAAAAGGTAATACAAAAAGTCTTGATATTTTACCATGTCACTTGGTTTAACGGCATAAATCAAGATTTCATTCGTTATAGACGAATCTCATAGAGGATTGAATCCAGATCTGTAATAGTACAAACAGGACAAATCAAGTCAAACCTTTTAGTACACTGACTGTGTGAACGCAGCCTAAGAGAGTTAGAGAGTAGAAAAAGTGTAAAGTATAAAGAGAAAGAGCACCACAACACACGGCCACGATGTGTGGGTCTATGTAATGGTGGTGAGGACGGGTGAAGGCGTGCTGACGTGACGTCATGGTTGGAGCAGGCCGACACGAAGAAGAGGGGGAATAAAAGAGGACAGATACCTACCCTGACCTGCCGCTATCTAGCTACCGACCTGAGGACTGTCCGTCTCTGAGCTCTCAGGCTCTGCTTGAGGCTCACTCGCACCCGGAGACTGCTGGGAGTCTCCAGCCTGGAAAAAGAGAGAGGAGCATGGAAGGAGAAGGGGAAAGGAATAGATTTGGGGAAAAGAAAGAGAAAAAGTGACAGGAAATAAGCTTTCATAAAGCAGCAGGAAAGAAGAAAAGTAAATCAAAGAGTTCACATATTTTTTCAACATTATTCTTTTCACATTATTCTTGCATCAATAAGAACAGAAGCATAGGCAGTGCTGTAAATGTGCAAAAAAGAGAAAGTATCCATCCATCCATCCATCCATCCATCCATCCATCCATCCATCCATTCAATCCATTTATTAGTTCACCCACACACTGATATATTCATAAGTTCCCGCCAACATGTGTGCCCATTACCGGAGCTATGAAAACCCTACTGTTAAAAAGGGTCCTGTATTGTACTACCGCATAAAAGGCTTTAGACTAAAGCATTTTGGATTTTTATGAATATTCCCTCTATGGCTGCACTCGTAACACCTCATGACGGTGTGTGTGTGTGTGTGGGTGTGTAGTGAGTAAGTGGTGAGAAGTCCAATGCCATTTCAGTAGAGAGAGAGAGACGCACACAAGGACTAATTAAACTTTTTGTTCAGCTGAAATATAAAAGAAAGGAGAAAGAGCACTAGTCGGGTTTCCATGGCATTTTCTGATGAGTCATATCTGATAGAGAGAAGAGAGAGAGAGAGAGAGAGAGAGAGAGAGAGAGAGAGAGAGAGAGAGAGAGAGAGAGAGAGAGAGAGAGAGAGAGAGAGAGAGAGAGAGAAGAGAGAGAGAGAGAAAAGAGGAGTGCTTTTAACATAAAAGCACCATAAAATAGCCTAATGATGTGTGTTGTTATTTCAATATGTCTTCTGAAGCAGATTTAAGGGAAAAACATTGAAATGTATTGCTATTCATAATGTTACCTAGTGTGACTAAATCACTGACTTAAACTTGATAACTGGATTAGTCCAATCCATGAATGAATCATTTAAACCAGTTTTGTGAACTGTAAAAATTATGCAAAATAATGAAGATTGTTGTTGGTTCATAACACAAAGCTAACAGGGTTTCCAAACACTCTGAATACAGCAGATATGCCATATAAACCATTTTATGATGCTTTTATATCATTTTCACACCTTGGATGATTGTAAAGGTAGTGAGAGTGACCAGTACATTATTTAAACTTTTTTTTCCTTTTTTTCCATAAAGAAAGTTGTTTGAGATTGGAACAACACGAGGGTGAGTAAATGATGTCAGAATTTTTCTTTTACGTCATTAGTCTAAAAAGTGGTGGTCATTTGGATATTCTTTATGAGGTAATAATGCACAATACATATTAAAATCAGTATGGGAGAATCAGGCTCTATTCTAATACTTTAGTTTTCATAAGGATATGCAATATGTATTTATATTTTATGATGTAAGTCTGCAAGGATTCATGAAGCCAGTGCTGATAGGAGAAACTCAGTGGTGTAGTCTAGTTCTCTTACGAGAGTATCTCTCGTACTGCGTAATATCTTACGCTATGGGGAAAACTCTTTTCCACGAGATATTGAAGCCAAAAATTATCCTTAATTTTTTACTAATGTAAAACGCTTTGCAGCAGCAAGCAGACCTAGGCGAGACAGCTCGCGCGCCTATTGGCTGCTCTGCGGCAATAGCAGCAGCCTATCGAGAGAGGCTCTGCGTGACGTCACGACGAATGGGGGCCCTTCGCGCCCATATCGTCACGTCCCGCCAGAAAGGGCGTGGTCTCGCCCTATATCTAGGCTCGATAGCTGCTCTTACGTCGATTTTCATCTCTTCAGCGAAGCCTCACGCATCGCTGGATCCAGAGTGAGAAGCCGCGCCGTCGACCTGTAGCCTTCAGCGGGACGTGCCATTGAGTCTGGAGTCGCTGGCCTCGCCGCCTTCAGCCGCCGTACCTGCTGTGCTTTCCGGCGTTATATCCTTTCCTCTGCATAGAGTGTGTGTGTGTGTTTGCATATCTGCTTTTTTCCCACCCCCTCTAAAAGAGCGGCGTCTTTTTAAAGATGCCTTCCTGCGGTTCTTGCCGAGCCCCACTCAGCGACGAGGACCGACATGTCATCTGCGTGTCCTGCCTGGGTGAGGATCACGCGGCCATCGCGCTCGCTGATGGCGGATGCCATCACTGCGAACGTTTGCCTATGGTGACTCTGCGGACTCGCCTGGCTTCGTTCTCCGAGCCCGTATCCCAGCCTGCCGTGACGCCGCGTCGCAAGAAGCGCCGCGCCCAGCGCGCTCCCGAGCTATCTCCAGCCCGCCAAAGCTCGCCGGTTCGCCCGCCAGCTTCGCCGGCTTCGCTCGAGTCGCTCACCGACGGACAGCGGCCGCCGTCCGCCGCCGCGTCCGCCATCGAGTTGGACGACAACACCGAGGCGTGTTCTCTCTTGGCTTCGGATAGCGAGGATTGGGCGAGCTCTGTGGACCTCCCCTCCGCTAACGCTCCCCGCCAACCCTCTGGGAAGAGAGCCGGCATTGAGTCTGAGCTGATGCGTCTGCTCACCAAGGCCGTAGAAAGCATCGGCCTCGATTGGGAGGCACCCACGCTGCCGCCGCGCAACAGATTAGACGGGCGCTTTCTCGGCAAAGACGAGGCTCCGTCAAAATCTAGGCCCGCGCCCTTCCTCCCGGAACTTCACGAGGAGGTTGCAAAGTCGTGGAAGGCCCCCTTTTCCGCCAGGATGCGTACCTCTACCTCCGCGGCATTCTCCGCTGTCGACGGTGCGGGAAGTAGAGGCTACCTCGCCATTCCTCCGGTGGAGACGGCTGTCGCGTCGCATCTCTGCCCGCCCTCTGCGGGACGGCGGGTTCAGACGACGCTCCCGTCCAAAGCCTGCCGAGTGACATCATCGCTGCACGGACGCGCTTACACCGCCGCCGGGCAAGCAGTCTCAGCGCTGCACACGATGTCTATTCTGCAGATCTACCAGGCAGACCTCCTTCTCAAGCTGGACGAGGAGGGACCCGGTGCTATCTGTGTGGCGGACCTGAGGAGCGCTACGGACCTCGCTCTACGCGCTTCTAAAGCCGCTGCGCAAGCCATGGGGCGGAACATGGCCTCTCTCGCCGTCGCCGAGAGACACTTATGGTTGACGCTGTCCGAGATGACGGAAGCCGAGCGCTCTGTGTTCCTCGACGCGCCCATTTCCCCGGAGGGCCTGTTCGGAACGGCCGTCAAGGACTTCGCGGACAGGTTTGTTGAGGTGCAGAAGACTTCTCAGGCTATGAAGCACTTCCTGCCGAAGCGCTCGAGCTCCGCTACAGGCCGCACCAAGCCGCCTGCTCGCAGCTCTCAGCCCCAGCCTGCACCGCCCTCCGCCGCCGCCGCCTCACAGCGCCGCCAGGCCCGGGATCAGAGACCGCGGTCTCGCTCCGCCGGACGCCGCCCCCCTCACCGCGGGCCCCGGCCGAGGATTGAGATCAAGCCCGAGGCCCCAAAGTCTTCCTAGCCGCTCTAGGAAAACGACGGTGTTCAGATCCCGCTGCGGCCGGATTTCCACCAAAACTTCTCGCTCGTTCAGCCCCATGCGTTGTGACTGTACCAGTGTATTTTGCAGTGAAGCAGCCGGTGTCTCAGCCCGCTTGCCTGCACACAAAAGCTGTTTTTACGGCTACCCAGATAAATCCAATAAAGAGTGTATTTTCTGGTGTTCCGGCCTCGGCCGATGGTGTTATGAGTGTTGTAAGAATGCCCACGCCCCAGTGCCCATTCCCACACCCAGACACAGCCCGCCACGGTGCAGGGCTCGCACAAATAAAATCGACTCCGGTCGATTGTGCAAACACTGTAGTGAACGCGCCCATATCCCCATGCCCGCTTACACTACACGCTGCGTGTCCCTCGGTTTCTGTAAAAACGAAACCAACACACATTCAGTCGGCCCTAAACGACAGTGTTTTCAGTGTAGCAAATGTGCCCGTGGTCCCGCGCCCACATTTCCTCACAGACACGCCGAATCCCACGGGATTCGCCCCGCTCTCTCTCTCGGCGCTACCCGCCTCAGAGGAGATGAGCGCGGCCAGGCTGCCCGCTGTGATCAGCGCGCCCCCCGCCTCGAACGCCGTAAACACGGCGCTGTGTTCCCAGCACACGCGGGCTCTTGTGCCGCCGCTTTCCCGCGGCCAGAGCCCAGATTTCATTCTGCCCCTAGCTATTCACGCGGATGCGTGGTCAAGGCTTCCCGGGGTATCAGAGTGGGTGATGAACACTATAAAGAGAGGCTATTCGCTACAATTCGCTCGACGCCCTCGCCGCTACGCGGCGCGCGTCGAAACTACGGTGAAAAGCGAAGTATCTCATCTACTTCGAGCCGAGATAGCGAAACTACTGAGAAAGGGGGCTATAGAACCTTTATCTCAGGCTCAGAGCGAAGGGGGCTTATACAGCAGATATTTTCTGGTACCGAAGAAAGATGGTGGGCTCAGACCCATTCTAGATCTGAGGCTGCTGAACAGAGCGCTCGTGAAACGCCAGTTCAGGATGCTTACGACCAGGAAAATCCTCGCGCAAGTGCGCCAAGGAGACTGGTTCATGTCAATAGATCTGAAAGACGCGTATTTCCAAATACAAATAGCGTCCCATCACAGGCGATTCTTGAGATTCGCCTTCGAGGGCCAGGCATATCAATACACAGTCCTGCCATTCGGCCTGTCCCTAGCACCCCGTACGTTCACGAAGTGCATGGACGCGGCCCTCGCTCCCCTGAGACTTCGGGGCATGCGAGTTTTGAATTACTTGGACGATTGGCTGATTCTAGCTCGTTCACGAACGGAGCTCTTAGAACACAGGGCCGCATTACTCGAGCACCTCGAGGAGCTGGGCCTTACAGTCAATTGGGCGAAAAGCTCACTGCTCCCCAGTCGGAGGATTTCCTTTCTGGGAACAGTGTTAGACTCGCTATCCATGACGGCACGCCTGTCACCAGAGCGCGGATTGAATATCCAGCACGTCGCGAAATCCTTCCGCCACGGCTCTATAGTCCCGCTCAGAAGGTTTCAGAAAATGCTGGGTCTCATGGCCTCAGCAGCCTCTGTACTCCAGTTGGGCCTGCTCCGCATGCGCCCACTGCAGCTATGGCTAAAAGCACGAGTTCCCCCCAGGGCATGGACCGCAGGTCTGTTTCGCCTCAGGGTCGACCATCAGTGCATTTCGGCTCTGAAACCATGGAAAGCGACCGACTGGTATCAGTCGGGCGTGAGTCTGGGGATCCCCTCAAGTGTGAAGGTGGTGTCTACGGACGCCTCCACTTCGGGGTGGGGAGCGCTGCTCGAGGGCAGACCGCTGGCTGGCCTGTGGTCAGTGCGGGAGAAGCTCCTACACATAAACTGCTTGGAATTGATAGCAGTCGACAAAGCGCTAAGGCGCTTCTGTCCCCAGATAACAGGCCACCACGTATTGGTCCGGTCGGACAACATGTCAGTGGTGGCATACATAAATCGCCAGGGCGGCGTCAGGTCCCGAAACCTTTACAGGCTGACGGAACGCCTCCTGGTCTGGGCTCAGCACAACCTGCTCTCGCTGAGAGCGGCGCATGTGCCTGGTCACCTAAATGTGGGACCAGACAGGCTGTCCAGAAACAACGTTCCAGCAGGAGAATGGTCTCTGCACCCGCAGACGATCCAGCTGCTGTGGGAAACGTTTGGCAGAGCGCAGGTGGACCTGTTCGCGTCCCAAGAAAACGCTCACTGCCCGAGATTCTTCTCGAAAAGCCGGGACGCGCTGGCCCATGTCTGGCCCCGCCGCCCCCTTTATGCTTTTCCCCCTGTCTCACTCCTGCCTCAGGTGTTGGAGCGAATCAGGAGGGAGGGATGCCCAGTGCTACTCATAGCTCCGCTCTGGACAAACCAGTCGTGGTTCCCTGTCCTGATGCAGCTGACCAGCGCTGCTCCATGGCCGTTACCGCTGAGGAGAGACCTCCTCTCTCAGGCGGAAGGCTCGATTTGGCATCCTCGCCCGGATCTGTGGTCCCTGCACGCATGGGCCATCAACGGGTACCCGCTGACCTCCCAGAGGGAGTGCTAAACACGATCGCGCAGGCTAGAGCCCCGTCTACCAGACGGCTCTACTCCTCGAAGTGGTCTGTGTTCTCTGCTTGGTGTCAAGCGCAGGGCTTTTCACCTGTAGACTGCGGGGTTACGGAAGTGCTTTCCTTCCTTCAGGAGCTACTGGATAAGGACAGGTCCCCTTCCACGCTCAAAGTATACGTGGCGGCCATAGCAACGTTTGCAAAACCGGTGTCTGGCCAGTCACTAGGAAAGAGCGACTTAGTCGTGCGTTTCCTTAGAGGAGCTCGGAGGCTAAACCCTCCCAGGCCCCCTTCAGTCCCGACATGGGACCTTTCCACGGTCTTGGAGGCCATGAAAGGCGCCCCATTCGAGCCAATCCAGTCGTCAGATATGAAACACTTGTCTTTCAAGACAGCGTTTCTTATGGCTCTCGCTTCAGTGAAGCGCGTAGGGGACTTGCAAGCGCTCTCAGTAAGCGCGTCATGCATGGAGTTTGGACCTAACGACTCTAAGGTCATACTCAAACCAAAGCACGGTTACATGCCGAAATCCCTCAACACACGTTCAGGGCCCAGGTGATTTCCCTGTCTGCCCTTCCGGTTCTCAATGAGGAGAAGGACGCGAGTCTCCTTTGCCCTGTCAGGGCACTAAGGGCTTATGTGTCCCGCTCGTCTGGTTTCAGACAGACTGAGCAGCTTTTTGTTTCGTTTGGCGGCCGTACTAAGGGACTTGCCGCGTCGAAACAGAGCTTATCCAGATGGATAGTTGGTGCCATAGCGCTGGCTTACACTTCTAAGGGCCTTCAGTGCCCTTTGGGTGTTAGAGCGCATTCCACGAGAGGCATGGCCTCCTCGTGGGCATGGTCTAGCGGGGTTACCCTGCAAGATATTTGTATGGCCGCGGGCTGGGCCTCGCCGTCTACATTTATAAAATACTATAATCTGGAGGTCCCCGCCTTACAAGCTAAGCTTTTAGCGGTATAGAATTCAGTGCTATCTGCCCGCTGTGCGGCTCGGATACTGAGTTTGGCCTGCGTATCGCTCACTGACCGGTACAGCAGCTCATTTAAAAATTGACACACTTGTGGCCACCCAGTTCAGGCTGAATGTTCACCCTGACGGTTTGGTTATTGTCATATGATTGGCCCCTTTCGGAGGCTATTTACAGGGAATGATGCTTCTAGCCTCTCTTCCCTCACTCTCTGTGAGTTTATGGTGATTATGCACTATATGCGCCCCGGGCTTCGGCCCCTGGGTCTTTGGTGTTGGATCCCTACCAGCACGGCGTGTTGCATTGTGTTCCCCATAGCGTAAGATATTACGCAGTACGAGAGATACTCTCGTAAGAGAACGTACTCGGTTACTAACGTAACCTCGGTTCTCTCTAGAGAGGGAACGAGTACTGCGTATCTTGCCGTGCTTGGAATACGCTCTGGTTCGCTTCGGCGATGAAAACCGACGTAAGAGCAGCTATCGAGCCTAGATATAGGGCGAGACCACGCCCTTTCTGGCGGGACGTGACGATATGGGCGCGAAGGGCCCCCATTCGTCGTGACGTCACGCAGAGCCTCTCTCGATAGGCTGCTGCTATTGCCGCAGAGCAGCCAATAGGCGCGCGAGCTGTCTCGCCTAGGTCTGCTTGCTGCTGCAAAGCGTTTTACATTAGTAAAAAATTAAGGATAATTTTTGGCTTCAATATCTCGTGGAAAAGAGTTTTCCCCATAGCGTAAGATATTACGCAGTACTCGTTCCCTCTCTAGAGAGAACCGAGGTTACGTTAGTAACCGAGTACGTTTTTTGTAGTGAGTACAGTATACTGTGATATACCATACCAGAACATTCAGAGTTTATTTCAATAGCAGTCTTTTTGAGCTTTAATATTCATAGACACTTAGTAAATATCGAGATTTGATTCTATCATTAGCCTAGTTTTGATTTATTCATTCAAAAATGGCTAAATTGCGTGACGTTCCGCTTTACAGTAGCCTAGGTTATTTGTTACATTTGTTGCTGGCTTCCGCGATTCGATCCGTGTCGCTGCGCAAACACAGACGTCACGGCGGGGTGAATTTATGAATTAAAATTCTTTCACAAAACGATGTTGTTACGAATCCTCACGCGTTTTAAACTGGGTATACGGAGATCTTTGACATTTCCTAGTGGGTATACGGAAATCCTTGACATTTTCTAGTGGGTATACGGCGTATACCTGCGTATCACGTAGACTACACCCCTGTGAGAAACTTAAACTTTAGGTTTTGATTCTGATTTTGTGTAATAAAAAGCACATGTGGGATCAGATCTGATATTGTTGAAAAACTACATTTCCCACAATCAGCAGTACTTACAGCATCCTCCTCCCCGCTCCGACTAGGGCTGCCCTCTGCCTCACCAAAAGAGTCATCGGTGGGCGGGTCACTGGCGTGAGACGAGGACTTTGATGGAGAACTCTGCCGGGGGGCCGGGGTGGGTGCTGTAAAGAGAAAAGGCCAGAGTTATGCTTAATAACAGGCCACACAGAGTAAATCTCACATTTGTTTATGCATTAGCTGATTTAAAGCGTCTGATGTGTTGTTGGGTGACGCTAAGAAAGTACAAATATGTTTTTCACCCGCTGGGAGAATAACTAAATATCTGTTGCAGTCTGACAGGAAGGGCGCTGAAAATTTCACACTTACATTAAAGACGAGGCTCATTTGTGATCAATTATACATGAAAACAATGTTCCTTTTAGGGCTTATGCAACCTTAAACTGCTTCAGCGAGCCGATTGCTCTCACAGCTCAGTGACGGTTGTTTCATTTAGCCAAGGACATTGCCTGTTTTTACTCAAATATGTAAAGCGTCAATTCTCATTTTAAGTTCACTATGGGCCTTTTTCTACTTGGTCTAAAGAAAGATAACATGACCATCAATGACTATGTATCCAACTTATTTTTCAATATGTATGTAAGCTTTTTCCTGTGAATGTGAAAGACTTTATTCATTAGCCTTCATTAGCTAAAATAACTGGAAGCGACTAACGCTGGAAGTCTTACTCATTCAAATTAAATATGACCTAACCCACTCTTACGTTAAAAGTAAAACATATATGCTTTTCCAAAACCTAAAATGCATTAGTGCAGCTACAAATTGTTGCAGTGTCCATTTGAAATGTTTACGGGGTGGCGCTAAAAGCACTATGACTTTTACTCTCATTGAAAGTTTGTATCTTGCACCATCAAAGAGCTTTTGAAGACTTGGAAGCTGTCCGCAACAGATTTTTTATTTTATATTAAAAATATACTACTACAAATATTTTGTAGATCTATTTTAGCACTAGCACGGTGCTAACATTGAGCCCGGCTCACAGGGAACCCACGAACTCACAGAATTTATCTTCATTAATTATTTAAGTGCTGCAAGTGTTTTAAACACATCTAAAAATGTTGTGATCTCATCTGAGGTTGCATTTTGGCTTTGACAAAATCAAACAGGCACCTCGGTGTTAAGAGACGGACGACTTAGTTCTAAAATCAGCTCAAAACATCAAATAAGTTTGATCTCATCTTACTGGGTGGAATGAAGCTAAAAGCCTGAAGCTATAAAATTGAAGTCTATGTCTGCCATACACTACGCGATTTCAGAGAAATGTCAATTCCATCTGCCCAAAATCTGCAACTAGCATTGATTGGTCCAAACTGCAAATCAAGTCATGTAGAGAATTCCAGGCTTAAGGGTGAGTAAAAGTGAATTCCTGTTGGTTTTGACGTTAGTTATGTGGTTTATATTTGTTACATAAAGGTACACTATGTAACTTTTGACCCTCTAGCGGTTGAAAAATAAAACCTTGAAAACATGCATTTTGCGGAAGAACATTATTTTGGTTGTGCTTCAGCTCTGCGTTGAAATGACTCTTCACAATAGACCATGATTTACAATGAACTCTGATAGAGAGCTACATATTACGATTTATCTGTTCAATAAAATACCTTACTCACCTGTTGAGTCATAAAAACACCATTTCAGCATCGCTTTTACTAAATTTCAAATCCCTCAGTTTTCGTCATCTCCAAAAAGCCAGTGTTGATTCTGGTTTTATTATGAGCTCTGTGGTATTCTTATTTTTGCCAGCAGACTCTATTCTGTTCAGCGTTTTTTCAGTGTGTTCAGCGACGAGACATGCATGTATATATACACAATTTAAAGGGTCACTTCACCCATTTGCATTAAGGTTTGTATTGTTAGAAACCCAGTCATATATTATAATGATGGTGGAATTTTGCTTGTTTTTTTCTGAGATGGGAGAAAAAAGGATTTAAGTGTTTTACTTCCGTCCTATCGTGACGTAAATATCGTCATTTTGCGTCACGATAGGACGGAAGATAAATTTCATTGCATATTAAGAAAACTACAGCCTTTAGCTCATTATTATTCAAGGGCGTGGGACCCACTCACCCCACCGGCCTATTACAGATCAGTGGGTGGGACTAAACCTGAAGAAACTAAACTATTAATCCGCCATCTTGCTTGGAAGACAGCAAGCTAAGCTAACAAAAGCTCAAGGAGTTAGATTTACCATAATGTCTGAATTTACGAAACACGATATGGAAGATGAGGATTTTGAAAATCTTTTGCTCGAAACTGATGTTCGTGGCTATTTATACGAGCCACAATATAGCGAAGAGCAGCTGAGGCTGATGGAGGAACAAGAGGCGGCGGTGGCGGCGTCGGCTGGGCAGCGGCCGCCGCAGGAGACCAGCCCGGCGCAGACGAGAAGCCCGGGCTTGCTCGCGCTGTAGCGAATTGGTGGTGCTCGTGCTGTAACTGTGCGCCTATGGACACCGAGCTAGAGTCTGTCTGCTGCAAAGAATCTCTAAAATGCCAATTCCTTCTAGAAGAAATGTCAGAGGCAGACACGGACATGGAGTGTTGTGTTGTGAACCATCCGAGTTTCGCACCGCATATGGACAGAGGCGTCCTAGATATAGCTATATTTCCGCATCCCGAAAATTAACTGGAAACGACAGCCGAAGCCAGCAGGGAGAAATGGACGCCTGACTGTAAAGTAAGTCTTTTACATGTATATATGATTAATCTTGTCAAATATAAACAATATCTTAAAGCATTGTCACGTTATGATTCCCGTTTAAAACGTAACGTCAACAGTGAAATGTTTGTGCAGTAATGCCGCGTTCTGGATTAGTGGGAGTCGCTTCTGGAGCTGTTCAAACGCGTTGCATTGTGGGAAATGTGGTTTACCAAACTAATGCGCTATAAAGTTACTTTCTGTCATAACTCGGTCAAAAAGACCAGATTTTCGAATACATTATGACCCACTTTCAATGAAGATCAAGGTTCCCAGGGGTGAAATGCTCCTTTAATTTCCCACAAACATAATCTCAACAGCTCTAAAATATAAACACATCATAGTGAATCAGGGTAAGACAAAAACACGTTTTGGAAGAAGGAATGATGATGTATTGATTGTTAATTTTGAACAAAGAAAAGTTATAGTGTACCTTTAGCCTCTTAAAAAAACCCCACTATTTGCACTATATTCAGTTGATATTTCATCTCGAAACTGGAACGATTTGTACCTAGGGGAATGCATTTTGTGTTTTGTACGAACTAGTCATGATTAGTGCGACTAAACGTATGCATTTAAGCCAAACACCTGTCAGAAAGGGTCCTATGTGGATCAAAATTCCTTATTGACACCTAATAAATGAGTATGTCTGCCTGTGTGCAAACGTGGGACGGTGCGGTGTTCCATCCCAGCAATAATTAGCACTACAGGAGCGAGATCATCCAAACAGGCCCAACACTCAGCGCAGGGCTCCCTAGAGATCAGTGATAATTACACTGTTCGCCAGAAGCACAGCTGGGCCTGTGACTGACTCTCTCTTTCCCCCTGCCATCGTTCCCCACCGCAGTACTAATTGTCATTTTCACGCTGACTAAAGACAATGCCTTCTGGGCAACAGCATCAAAGCCCACCTTTCAACCTCTGAGTGAAAAAGGATGTGTTGATGAAAGACGGGATGAGGTGCGAGTTTGAAGTTCTGTAGTAGGAAACGGATAAAGCCTTTCTAGCCGTGTCAGCACTCTTAAGGGCTTGCGATGAGAGAGGCGAGAGAGAGAAAGGCACGGGGTGAGAAACCAAGTTCTTCTATGTGAGATTCCGTTTATTTGTTGATGTATTTAGGGTTTATGAAGCTACAGAATTATGGGATTCTGTTGGTCCTGAAACAACATTCCTGATATAAAAACATATCCCTTTACCGATCCCTAAGCTTAACCTAACCGTGACCAACCTCTTAAATCACAGTGAAAGAGGTAATAATAAAGTATAAAAAAAATATAAATAAGATTAAATAAATTCACATAATTCTAAAACCTCTATTCAGGAAAACATGGAAGATCTAATATGTGTACATATGTGACATCATTAGTGCTTGACCTAGAAACACATTTAGAATGTTATGCAGTGAAGCAAAAAGGAAAATTGCAGCTTTCTAAAGATGATCATTATGTTTTCAAACCAGTGCCAAGATATAACCTTTTAAATGTTGGCTGTCATACATTTTTATTATTGAAAAAAGAGGAAGATACTAACCCTCCTTAATTATTTAATACATTGTAGTATTAATTTAAGACATCAGTGAAAGGTCAATTGATGTCCTGTGGCTGTGGAGGCATTCCTGTGTTCAAACAGTAGAGCAGATGCTAACATTGCCAAAGCATGGGCTTAAGTAATGCATGAACTAACAAAATGTAATTTAATGTCGAGTTACACATTTTTGATAAAAGCATCTAAAGCATGTATAATATCAAAATATTATATTAATTCAATATATACAACAATTCTTTCCGGTTCTCGAATCTGATTGGCATCCGATTGGCCACAATATCAGCACTGGAACCGTTTTACCGTTTGTATGATTCTGCTCACTGCGGCTGTCATGATGGTCGAGCAAATCCACCATATTTATTTTAAAAAACACTACTGTTGTTGTGTCACAAAATGTAGTTATACGAGTTTGTTTAGGCGAGAGTGTATTTATTCAAACCTCAAATATTTGGCTATATATAAACATAGCACCTGATTTAAAATTTGTTTTAAAGGCTTTCAGGCGTTTTGCCAGGCTTTCAGCGGCCATTCAGCACTCATATACCCGCAGAAATCAGCTTAATCTCGGCCAATCCTTTGGAATTTGCCGCTGGCTCTTACTGTATGTAAATAGTGGTTAAACATGAATATAATTCATTTGGGGTCCATCAAACGGGCAATCTTTGGTCTAATTTATTACTTGTTCCAGAGCAAACTGATTTGGGTTAAGGGAAAAATTAAGTTTCTAACTTTATATTTAGGCTATGTTTGCATATGCAGTGTGATATTGCTCATATACATATAGTATTTTGATATTATATATGCCACAAATATATTTGCATGCCAAACTAAATACATAGTTGCATCAACCAGCAAAAAAAAATAATAATAAGAATAATAAAGAAAATGATTTCATGACTGTGTGGCAAAGTCGTAAATACGTCTTTTAAAATATCAAAAGGTTCAATCAGGTTGTAAAAGGTCATGTGGTGCAACTCTCCAAAAACATTATGATATTTATGAATAATAAAAAAATATATATTTTAAAATCAAGCCCAATATTTTTGCTACTTTGAGAAGCCATTTCACTCTGAACTAGTCATGATCAATGTGACTAAACTTATGCGTAAGCTTAAAATACTAAATTGACCCTTTAAGTTGAGGTTGTAAAATGTCATCTGTTGCAACTTTCCAAAAATGTAATGATAATTATGAATGAACAATTCATGAAATTTGTAAAAAAAAAATAATAATAATAACAAAAAAAATAAATATATGATATATATATAACATACCATATACAATGGTTCTTGTGCTTATGTGAAAAACTCACATGTATTCATTCATTTATCACTTTTTACTTGACAGTTAAACATGTCATTTCTAGAGAATTAAACAGAAACTTTTCTTGAAAATGGTATAAAAATCCCGGTGTGTTATGTTAATTATGTTAATGTGTTATCATAATTATGTTATGTCTTCCTATTTAAGATATCTAGTTTAATAGGGTATAAGGGAGTAATACTTTTGAAAAAATCGATCTAACTTGTGGTATAACTACATGTTATATACCATATTACCCATATTAAATCAACATGAATACAAATATTGTATTTAATGTGACCACGTGTTTTAAACTAGTTATCCCCCCAATAATCACATTTACATAACCAGCCCCAAATTTGAGTCAAAACCATGGCATATGTCTGAAGCGTTCTATACTCACGTGAGTTGGTGGAGGGCGTGGTGGAGGTGACGGGTGTGAGGTTCATCTGCGAGATGTCGAAGTCGTCGCAGTCGTCCGTGTCTTGCGCCATCCCCACTCTGCTGAAGTAGCTGGTGAAAGCGTCTGTGGTGCAGGACAGGTTAGGCTGCTCGCTCTTCCTGGCAGGCATGGTTGGTGGCTTTGCCATCTGGAAGTCCTTAAACATCTCCTTGCTCATCTTAGCCTGTCTCTGCAGTGTGCGCTCCCCGTGTTGCGGACTGGAGGCCGTGGAGCCCGAGGTTCCTGCCACGGCTCCGCCCATGGCCACCGCGGGTGTCTCGCAGGACGCGGGCATTGTCATGGGAGCCAGTGTCTGAAACATGGCAGCGGGAAGCGGCCCTACAGTCTGGGCAGGCATGAAAGCGGCAGGCGAAAAGTGAGCCCCTGCCATTGCGGCCCACTGTTGCTGGGTGGCAGGAAAAAGGTTGGCTTGACCCCAGATCAGAGGCTGAGCGCCCGGTAAAACCTGCGCAACGGGCACTGTGGACTGGACGCCAAACGCTAATGGAGCCTGAGCGGCGAACTGTTGCTGCGCCCACGCGGGTGGCACGGCTCCCATCGTCACATAACCTAGAGGACGGAGACAATGAGACTTTCTGTTCACAAAGCTCTTCAAACTATCGAAAGCGAATTTACCGGCAAAATGCTCTGGAAAACACGCACACCTCATTACGAAGTTGCGCTGTAACCTTTAGCATTCACTAAAGGACTTTCAGGCTGCAGCCATATATCTCTTGATGACTTGGGAAAGATGACCTAGATTTTCATAATGAAAAAGGTCTTTATGGCTCAGATAACTATTGTAATTACTTCTCACAATAGGTCCGGGCTTAATGAATAGCAACGCCCTTTAAACGAGGCCATTACAACAGTCTGACTCATATCACATTGAGGCTTATTTCATTACACATCTTGCTCTTTCTTTCCAATGAGTAACGCTGATTCAAATAATAAAACTCAACATCGTATCTTATCTCTATGACATGCCACACGCACTGTGAAAGCGTGTCTGGAATATTTCATAGAGGCGTGAGATCAAATGTAGTTAGGTTGCTCACAAAATAGGAAGTTGTGGAAAGATGTGATGATCCTTCATCTTTAAAAATGACCTAGAATCAGCCACAGCTTCTCTAGGTGTTGACATTAGCAATTTAAAAGAAGAATCTATCGTTTTAATCATCTGAAACTTGCTTTTGACTTACCTTCCAACGTGACTTATTCAATGCATTTAAAGTCAAGTATGCAAACATGCACAAAGCACGCACATTTGGATTTGTGCTAAGGTATGAGCCCAAGTTTATTTGTATATACTGTAGCATGTAAATGTTTTTTAGGCTTGGCATTTATAATAAATGTTGATTATAATGAATACCACTATAATTTATGTTTTATTCTTTTCTTTTTTTTTTAATTCCTGTTCTGTTCTGAATACGTTAAGGATGTAAAGGATTTGTTGTGGAGTTAGGGAAACCATGTTTGCAGTACTTATGTTCTGATTTACAGTATTTATTTATGAATGTAATAATAAAATGTGACCTTTTTGTCTTTCAACAATGCAATTTTGACCCAGTGAGACTAATTGTCAGGTTCGGGTATATATTTTATTATTTTTTTAATGTATACATTTATTTATGACAAATAATATAACATACAAATAATATTATATAAATTATATTTGTATTGTATTTATCTATTTGCCACAAAATGAAGGTGACAGCATTAAACATCATTTTTAAAATAGTGTAACTAAACAATATTTAAAAAAAAAATAGTTATACAATTATGAGCATGTGTATTTCTTCACATGCAGTAAAACAAACAAAAAAGTGATTTAGTATTTTGAAAACAACTTAGCTATTGACACACACACAACACACACACACACACACACACACACACACACACCACACCACACACACACACACAAAACACACACACACACACACACACACACACACACACACACACACACAACACACAACACACACACACACACACACCCACCACACAATAAATGTAACAGCATTTTTACTTGTAGTTAGTTACTCCTCAATTCATGATTGGACACATTGCAGTAACAGTGTGTGGTTGTCTCAAGGACCATGAGTGAATCTTGGAGAGTTCTATATGTGAATTTAAGTAAATCGTGCATGTCCATCATTCAGTCAGGCAGCAATGGGCTGTCTCATCACAGCAACGCACCCCTGCACTGGTCCATGATGGCCCTCGGCAGTCATTTTTGAGCAATGGATCCACCATTGGCAAATAGGATGGAATTATGGACTGTTATTCAGGTACATGGAAGCAAAACCTGAAGCACATCTCCAGTATCCTGCGGACATGTCGAGGAGTACTATATCTTCTAGTGGAAAGATGGCACTAAATTTATTTAATTAATAGCATTTTTTTTTATAAAATGAATTATATTATTTATAATTATATTATATTTGTTTCTATTTATTTTATATTTTATTTATTTATTTATTTTATTATGTAACTACCTGCTTCATTAAATCTTAAAGTCATGCTATATTATAAATATAGAACCCATATAGTGACTATAGTATGACTGTGATCACAATACAGCATAGCTTTCCTAAATAAGATCATAATTAAGTAGCTTGTTCTCATTCAGAAGATTTATGTTCCATTTGACATGCCATTTAGCACACAAGTTTCATTGAAAGTGACTTACAATACACTGCCAGCGGGATCAGACCCCCTGAAGCACTCTGGGGACAAACTCTCACTTGAAAAAAAGCCAGAATGATTCCACAAAGGTGAAAAATGTGCTCATGCTATCATAACTGAACTGTGAGAATCCCATCAGGACAGGTGTGTCGGAGTCAAGCCTGATGTTTATGATTTTACAACACAGAGGGGAGTTTGACTGAGGGAAAGAATTGAAGACAGATGGGACAGATGATACACTACTTGATTCCACACATATCAATGCTGTACTGTTTACTGTTTCAGAACAAGTCAATCTGGCTGGAACAGATGTCCCAAGGAGAGCAAAGTCACTGCACAAGGGCTATTAGTTTTTAATAACTGGTTCATATATCATGATGTGAGTTTTCCTGTAGAACTTCACAATTTAGAGTTCACTATGTAACAAAACAATCGTGATGTTTTATGAAAAAAGACTGTAAAATACGGTGAAAACATTTTTATTGGTAATCTAAGTTTTTCGGTAACGCGTTTTTTTTGTAGTACTGTACATTAAAAGGGTTAGTTCACCCAAAAATGAAATTTCTGTCATTAATTACTCACCCTCATGTCATTCCAAACCCAAAGAAATTTGTTCATTTTCGGAACACAAATGAAGATCTTTTTAATGAAATCTGAGAGTCTTCTGACTCCTCTATAGAGTGCAACATTATTATTATTATTATCAATAAGGTTAAACCACAGAAGTCACATGAACTATTTCAACAAAGTCTTTACTAACTTTCTGGGCCTTGAAAGTGGTATTAATGTTGCAGTCTTAGATTTCAATAAAAATATTTTCATTTGTGTTCCAAAGATGAACAAAAGTCTTATGGGTTTGGAATCTGACATGATGGTGGGTAAATGATGACAGAATTTTCATATTTGAGTGAACTATCCCCTTTAAGGTCTTCTGTTCAAATAAATGTTTATAGAATTATTTTAGTGCCATGTATGTTACCATGATGGTGTTTTATACTTGTTATGTTTGACACTGTTCATCTTCTAAATATTAATATTTACCTCAGCTTGTGGAAAAGCTACTTGTGGGAAACTTTGAATTATCATATGCTTTCTCTTTACCATAATGTTTCTAAGATGAAAGATAAAAATTATGTCATATTTATTTCCCTCATGTTGTTTTAAATCTGTATGACTTTCTTTCTTCTGCAAAACATAACTGTAAAATAAGATTTTTCTAAATATCTTTATTTGTGTTGCACAGAAGAAAGAAAGTCATACAAGTTTAAAACGACATGAGCATGAGTTAAATGAGTAAATATTTTAACCACTCCTTTAATAATCTGTACATATTTTGGTTGATTTAATCAAAGAATGAGAGAGAAGGGTGAACATAGTGATGAAAAACGAAACATTGCCCCTTTGTGGTGCAAAAATCCTTGACTAAGTGGACATCAGGGGGAAAAAAAATACATAATAAAAATGTATGATATGACTCCCGAACAGATGTCCATGTTAAATAGGCATCAAACACACACACACACACACACACACACACACACACACACACACACACACACACACACACACACACACACACACACACACACACACACACACACACACACACACACACACACACACACACACACACACACACACACACACACACACACACACACACACACACTAGGACTAGAGCAGGTAGAGGTAACGCTGTGTCCTCTGTAAGGCATTTATCATGCAGATCAGTACAGCAGCCAGTAATGAGAGAATTCATATTCTACAGCAGGAGGACGGGATATCTTATTTAGCCGGAACTAGACAGACACATTACTTAATTTACATCTGCCCCATTCCATGTCTCTTTTATCTATTTTCTTGGTATTGTTTTCTCCTGTACACACACAACGTGTGAATTTTCTCCTACCTGAGGGTACAGAGGCAGGGTTAAAGGGGGGTGAACAGTTCGGATGGTGTCTGGTGGGCCAGCGTGCGGTCCAGAGTATTAGCCGGAGATGCTGGGGTCTGTGGAAGAGGAGAATCACAGCAGTCTAAACAGAAGCTTTCCAAAATACTACACTTGCTCATTGCTCAACTATATCAAAATGCTACTATATCATACTGTTTACATACTGCCTAATTAGTATGCAGTATACACAGTGCAGTATTCTTGCATTCCATTTAGAGTCACTCACCGAGGGGGACGTGATATCAGGAGGAGTGGACATGTCTCCGAAAAGCTCTAACTGGTTGATATTCTGCAGATGAAAGAGGAACATTTACCAGCATAAATCAGATGTGTTTCACCTCAGCACTCACTGCCATGGCAGTCTAGTCTTTGCCACAGAATATTGGCATCTACCTTGTGCAAACAGTCGTTTCAATACAATAGGTGACTTATGAAAATGATAGTGAGTTGCTATAAAAATGATATATGAAACATATAAAAGATGATGATGACTTCTTGTACCTACCGATCATGTACAACACAGTAATAAACAGTCATTTATTTTCAAATTAATTTGGAAAAAGAATAGGGCTTTTGCACTGGAGAAACCGTTTAATAGTTCCTAGAACTAAGGGCGGAAGTACCCGCTTTATGGTGTGTTCACACTGCAGGAATGTAACCCTTGTTCCCTGATGGAGGAAACAGAGAAGTAGTCGACGTGTCGACTGATTGGGATCACGGTTAGGGAGCCTGTCATCTTCGAGTACTGTTAAAACGAGCCAATGCACATTGGCGTGCGTGAAATGCATCTCACACTCCGCCCTCCAGGCACGATTTGTTGACCGAAAATGTGTGCAAGTCCTTACCCTCTAGATAGAGACCTAGATAGAGACCAAGCAAGCAGGAGAACTGTTTCTCTAAAAACAGGATTTTTAACTCACTGCCTGCAGGGCTCAAGGGAGGTCTCTACAGTGCAGTAGCACCAAAGATAAGTCCAAGAGGGTAAAGAGGGGGTGCAAAGGCAAATTCAGACTCCTTGCTCCCCTAAGTAGCCTGACGATCAAGTCGTGCTTCCCACGGATTTGTATCCACTGCATCATGGTGTGCGTCAATACCGAGGCAACAACATTTTGAGATGGAGGAGACAGCCCTCACTCCATCCCATTAGCAGGAAAAAAGCACTGAAGTGATCGAAGACTCTGCACTGAAGAACTGAAGACTCATTTCAACGAATAGGTTCCACTTCTAAGGGGGAGCATGCCTAATTTTAAAGGGGGTGTTCTCACAGATGTGATGGTCTCTTACGGCATAAAAATTCTTGCGGTAGTAACCAGATCCTCCGCATCTCGTTCTTTTTAGAACCAGACCAGGAATTCTCCCAGGTCTAAACGCGGGTGCCATCATGCCCCATTCCTGAGAATGTACTCAGAGGAAGGAGTCAGGAAGGGCTGTCGAGAGGAGAGGTCTGGATGGGCCAATAAGGAGTAACTAGCAAGACCTGCTCCGTCTCTTCTCTGACTTTAGCACAGTTGTCTGCAAGAAGGCACTGTGTTGAGGGGTGTCCACTCAAACAGAAGAAAAACCAACTGGCGGAGGGATGAGTCTGGAGGGGCAACAGATGTAACTGTGTGGCCCCAAAGTGGTCCCAAACTGCTGGACAGCCTGGGAGATGGAGTCTGCACTCTCTCTGGGCCAGAGGCTGTTGTGAGGCTTGTCAGCGGCACGATTGAGCAGGCCAGAAGTAATAAGTGGAATGAAGTGACCTCAGAAGATTCTGACTCCAAGGAGGAGGTGGCGGGCGAGTTGCCACATGCAAGGGAAGGGGAGCGTAGCTCACCGGTCACCATGTTGTCTTTTCAGACCAGTACATGCTCGCTGAGCAGCAGTGTCTCAAAGCAAGGTGAACTGCAAGTAACTCGAGGCAATGGATGCCAATGCAGTCAGAGGGCTGCCCAAACCTCCGTTACTGCATGCACTTTGTACGTGGCCCCTTTAGCCGGTATTGATGGACACTCATTCTAGGGACCGCTGTGCCCAGAGAAACAAAAGGTCTGTTACGGACTGAGGGTTTCGCGGCAGGCCAGGGTGCTTTTACATGCCTCGGGATTCAGTCGTAAAGTCAGCGCCGAAGCGGTCTTCATATGGAGGAAGCCAGTATGCCCAAGGAGCCTCTGAAGAGTTTCAGTGGGACCCTTTCTCACTTCTATACATCACTAACCATCCACATACTCTTTTCAGTGAGACCGAATCCATCTCCAAACTAGAAAAGAGATCCTCAACCAGAGGACAAATTTACTCTTTCCCAGTTGACCTGAGGACCCAATTGGCTATGAGCACTTGAAGGGTAGGACTTTGCACTGATACTTCACACCTTTCGAACGCACGAACACAGGATGGCCTGTGGTGCGGAAGGATAGAGATCTGAAGTACATGTCTCTCAGGTCGAACGCTGCAGACCAATCTTGGGGACGAAGCATTTGGAAATGCATCCCTGTGTAACAAATTGAACGGAGGCTTTCGAAAAAGAGCCCGTCTCAATAAACACAGGACCAAGATGGTCTTGACCCACCTCTCTAGGGTACAATGAAGTACGGGCTCATAGAAGCCGGCCTTCAAATTGGCTGGAGGGAGCGGCTGCATCACGTCGTTTGCCAGTAGACTGCTAAGTGCGCACACAAGACAGGAGCACTGCTCAACACTTAGTTGTGACTAAAGTCACTCATTTTAGGAGCATATTTGCTCAACACCTAGGTGTGATGAATATTACTGAGCTTGGGTGGACGCCGAGCGAAAAGGAATCGCAAGCCGAGTCTGATGGTATAGTTTGGGGCCATCTGGATTGGTTGAAAGCTTTTTTGGCTTCCACGAACCGGGCCAGGGGACCACAGACGTACCTGAGATGGGGCAGCGAGGTGGAGGACAGCTGGAGGACCCGGCTCGGAAGGCCCGAAGGTGGCCCGAAGCAGGGTCTGAGTGTGGTGTACAACACTTACCTGTCTCCACAAGACGTTGAGCTTTTTTTGAGCTTTTTAAAGCGACTGGCACATGACAGAAAAGCTTTTCTAAACTGCTTCTAAAAACTGTTTCGTTCAGCAATTTGCTTGAGGCCAGACCACAGGGATCTTTCCTAAAATGCAACACACTCTTTTCACACCTACATCTACAAAAGGGATTTTTTTTATGAAAGAATATTTGCTCTCCTGTCTCTGATGTTATGCTGGCATTTACTGTCTCCACTCACCTGTCTCTAATAATTATAAAACAATTAAAAAACAGCACACACAATAACACGACTATGTGCATGACCTTTGAGACCACTGTAAAAATCTTGCGCACATGGTCTCTGACTGATTTATTCATGGGAACACAAAATCCAACCTATTCAACAGGGTCACACTAGGGTCATCTAAAAGAGCTCTGTCATTTGACTATGAAAAAGAAAGGTCAGGTATGAGTAAGTAGACTACTTCCAGGAGAATAGTGGAAAAGGTAAAAAGCAAGAGACTGGGGATTTAGCAGGCTATAAACTGTTCATTGCGGGAAGTGTGACATTTACTTTCCTGTACAGGGACTCTACTGAAGTCTACAGTGGACCATAGTGCACTACTTATTACTTTATATCTAGATTACAGCTAGAGGAGCTTTCTAGATAATTTGCAATCAAAACAACAGCTTGGAGGATCATGGGAAGGCCGAGGGCAGGTGTGGAGAAACTTTGGCCAGTCATTGTTTACCTTACCTTGGTGACTAGCAACAGGTCAGTGTCTAGATCCAAGAGATCGATCTGTTGGTTATGTTTGTTCTGTAATGATAACATGGTGTTAGATGAAATATGAAATGAGACACACAGAAAATGTTTGTTTTGGGAAGGTGAAGTGTGATTAGATGAGATGGATGATACTTTACCTGTACAGGTGAGGTTACACATGTTTACCACACTATCCCACTATCAATTCATGGCTTTTGCATTTTTTTAACTAGATTATCTCTACAAATCTAACAGATTTGAGCCCGACAAATGCAAGAACCAAATTTATCTTCGCTAACTCGCATCCCACCCCATAGTCCCAAACTTTAATTTGTGGAAGGGGGAATCAAAAAAAAAAAAAAAAAGATTTTTAACCAGCTGCCGGCAGGCTTTAATGGGAAAATAATGTGCTCAAATGGGCGTCTCTTGAGATAACATGGGAAGAGCAAAAGACCATGAACAACAGCTGCTCTCATCTTACATATTGTGCTGCTGAAAAAGCAACACAGGCAAGGAGAAGATCTTATACAAAAGGAGAGGATGGGTAGACCATGAAATAGAAAAGAACACCAAGAACCCTTTCTTCGAAAATGATTTACTTGGTTAGCCGGATAAAGAGGTGTCATGTGCATTTTGTTTTTCTTCACTTGGTGCCCTCGGAGAGACATAACTGAAGGAATACAATTTATTTTGGTAACTTTACATTAGGTTCCATTTGTTCCACAAATACTTAAAAAGTAGAAAAAAAAATATGTATTAGTGTTAATTTCAACATTTACAACATTCAACATTTAATTTCAACAATATTTAAATTTTTAGTGTCAGTATTTTTGTTGTGTTTTCGTCATTTTTATTAGTGATTTAATGTGTCTATAGTAGTATTAATGTTTTAGTTTGAGTTTATTTAGTTATTGTTATTTTAGTACTTCAACTTAAAGGGTACCTATTATGGATTTTTGAAAATTGCCCTTCATGTAGTGTGTCACATAGATCTAAGTGAGCAAAAACATCCTGCAAAGTTGCAAACATGAAAGTTCACCGTATACAAAGTTATTGTCTCTCAAAAGTAAGAGTCGACTCTGAGTCGCTGATATGAATCGTTCGACGAACGATGCTTTTCCTTTGTCTAGTTGACGTCAACTTGACAAGTTATTTGAATAAGATAGGCCCACTTATTGCGTTCGGAGACCAGTGTTGCCAGGTCCGTATGCCTGTACTGTTTCTCGCGGGTTGTTTGTGTAGTCCACGGGTTGACGCGATTGTTTTACCCACTGGAACATGATTTTTATTGGAGAAACACCCGGGAACGCTATTTGACTATTTTTGGCCGTGATTGGGTTAGTTTTGATGAGCAATTGGGCTGGTTTTGTTGCAGACCTGGCAACCCTGTCGGAGACGCCAGGGGAAAACTAACATCATGTCGAGACGCTGTTTTGAAGTGCAACGCAAAAGCAAACTTTTTTCATCTGCCCAGTGAGGAGCATTTGAAGAATAAGTGGCTGCAGTTCATATATACAACTATACCAGAGAAGTATAGCCCGGACCTTGTTGTGTTCGCATCATTTTGAAGATGATTGCTTCACAAACCTAAATGCTATAAGTATGGATTTGCGAGCGGGTGATACTGAAGGTTCAGTACCGAGTTTATTTGGATCAGCTTCCTTCTCCGAATCACAAACTGTAAGTATTATTAATATTAATTGTTGCTTTTATGTTTTATGTATCATGCTCAATAAGTATGTGTGTGTGTTGTGTACGCACAGCGCATAGGTTGTCAGTTGTATTGAAATATGTGAAGTGTTTGTCGTTGTTAATGGAGTTGTCATAAAGAATATAGCTATAACGTTACCTCTTAGTACTGCATTATCAATATGTTTATGCGTTGGGCTAACGCAAACAAAGACTGAATGTGCTTTTACCACTAAACTTTGGGCTATGGTAGATAACATATCACTGCAGATAAGCGTCACGCTAGGGCGGGGTTTGGAAAAATGACTCGCTAAACGATTCATATGGGAGTCGGTGAGCAAATCAAGTAAAAATAAATGCATATTATAAGACAACAAAAGTGTTTTTTGTCATGGCATGCTCGTAAAACTGTTGTTGGGGACTCCCAGAACAATATTAGGAACATTTTAAATGCCATAATAGGTACCCTTTAAACTAAACAAAAATGAGAAACGTTCCTTGGGCACTATAGCTGAAACAAAATAAGTAACTTTTTTGTTGTATTTTATTTCAGTTAACGTTTATTTTATTTCAAGTACCGAAAATATTTGTTTTAATGGTTTTAGTAGGCCTACAAATGATAACAAAGATTGATAAATGCTGTGACAAATGTATTATTCATTGTTTGTTAAGTTGCAATGTGTGATACATATAAATGTCATTACAATTTTCATTTGTTGGGATTATGTTTTGTTCTTTGTATTTGTTTCAATTCTTGTCTTGCCAATTGATTTATGCTACGTTTACACGTGGCAGTGTAACAAGAAGCTCAAGCCCACGTTAGCCAATCAGAATCTCGAAAATAGCAACAACAATTTCTCAGTTTACATTCAAACCTGCAAACAAAGTTTTCCAAAATCTGCACTCTGGCCGGAGTTTTTAGAAAAAAATCGGTTTCAGAGGCGAATTCTCCGTTTGCGTGTAAACGAAGGGAAATGTCTCAGTTTTTCAAAATAACAATCGGGCCCTATTTTCCAAGTATGTGTCAGATTGATTCAGTTCACCTGTTGTTCATTAATTATTACACTAGTTTCCTCATTTGGTTGTGTATATATCCTCTCTCTTGTGTTCAGTCGTTTGTCTGGTCTCGTTGATATAAAGTGGTTGTTTTCTTGTCTCCTGAGTTTCTATGACCTGTGATCTGCTGAATTTTTGGATTAAAGACTGTTTTCTTGCATTAGGCCTACTCCAGACGTGCGATTCATTAGATACAAACAGCCTGTGACATAATTTAGTGTTCATTTTAAAAACCCACCTTAATATTAAAACAAAATATGTCAAATTTGACATGACATTCAAATGACAGACATTCACATTGATTTCTGCTACGATAACTCAGGATTATGATGGAATCCGGGAAGTTATCCGGCCAACCAAGTAAGACCAGAATTAACACTAACAACAAGATAAACACACAAGATCTGGACATGTACATGTAAAACATGCAACAAAATAAAGTGAGAACTGACTCCAGGTCAGAAGCAGTTGACACCTGAGATGGTTAAGTCTGAAAGTCTCTCTATGTTAGCGCTTGTTGTTCGGTGTTAGCGCTTAGCTTTAAGAATCGAATTGTGGTCATATCAGTCTGAGAAAAGTAAGCAGGAATAAGCCACTGCTAGTGACGTTATATTTGGTAATGCAGTTATGAGTGAATGGACAAACATGAGGCAGTGTGATAGAGAGGGAAAGAGAGAAAGCATCATCAGGGTTTGGGTTGTGTAGCTTTCTTCACTCGAACAGTTCAGCTGTCTAACATTAAAAAGGGCTTCATTCATAAAACATAAGCAGCACTCTGAATGATGCAGGAATCAACATTTGCACTCAGTTTTGTTCTGCTTGTGTTTCACGAATGAGGCCAAATCAGGGGAAAAAACTAAAATTTGATTTGTTCCTGCCATGTTTCCAGGGTGATGGTGTTCATCTCACGTTGTTTGGTTTTGAAGGTCATTGAGCTGGAACTGCCGTTCTACACTGCGGCCAGTAGCTGAATTAAATGGCCGTAATATTACCAGCCCAAAAGATGCCATCAAATCAATCTCTTTACACACCCTTGGGGATCACCATTGAGGATGATGGGAAAGATGGCAACTGGGCCCCACAGTGATGAACTGTGTCAGTCAAAGCGCCTTGCATGCTGCTGACACCTTATTACTGATGGATATCACGAGTGCTGATAACTACCTTCTTATCTGATATATATATATATATATATATATATATATATATATATATATATATATATATATATATATATATATATATATATATATATATATATATAAAAACAATCTGCCTCTCCTGTGAAAGTATGACTCACATGATTTCTTGTCATTCCATAACCGAAACAACAGTATTTACACTAAACAGTCTCCATGGCAACATTTAGAACGAGGCTGGGAGTGAATATTAGGATCACGTTTATTTTGCCACAATCCATCAGCCTACTTTTCTATCATCATTATCACTTCAAAAGACTATCAATTAGTCGTCCCCTCGGAGAGAATAATTATCTTCGCAGTGTCCTGTGTGCTTTTAGTGCTGCCCATTTCATTACGGACGGAGAGTTATGATCATGTAGCCACAGGCATGAAACCAACCGAGAATCACAGCTAGGAAATTAAATAATATGTGGAGAGGTAAAAGAAACGAGAAAAAATATTCATTAAATACTGTTTATCAAAGTCAATTCTTTAGAAGGCAAAAAATATAATGGGGGAATTTACTAAGAATGATATTGTTGTTTATTTGCGCACACTGCCTGCTTTGTTTCACCGCATGATTCACTATGGGAAATATGAAAATGAATTCATGTGCAAACATGCTCAAAAAATATGTGCTAAACGCAGTTTGCATGACGCTGTTGTCCATTTCAGTTGTGAAGGATGCGGCAGAATACCACTATATGGGGAGGCTGCAGACCTGGAGCCGGCAGATATACGCCCCTGGCAGTTTTACGCCCCGACAGTTTTGCGCCCCTGTTGTTCCTGATGCGTCCAGTAGGGGGATATATTGTGAAATAACATAATTAAATCGACTCTTACACATTGATAACAAGACCATAGACAATTTTTTCGTTTTTTGTTCATTTAAATAAACGTTACAGTGTAGATCTGCACGGATTAAAATATCTGTAGCTATTCACATGGGCTTCACTCTCTTCACTCAGCCTACAGAAGACTGTGTTTTTGTGAATCGAAAAATTAAAAATACACAGTTGGATCAACTGTTATGACACGTATATGACCTACTGCAGTTATAGGCCTTTTCACCGTAGGATTTTATATGGAAGACTGAGTGAAATATGTTGTTGTGAATTTATAGTTGCATTTAGATACTAACCAAATTTAGCACATTAGACATACAGCATACCGTGTAATCATATGGATCCTTGATTAGCTGTAGTACTATTCTTTATTGGTCATCATACAGCTACAAAACAGTGTCCTACACAGCATTTTATGAAGACAAACACAATTTATCCCTTTTCTAAAATTCCAAGGGCCATTTAAAAGAAAGACACAATATTGTTGTTCATAATTTTTTTTATTAACAACATTTATGAATTATGATGACTCCCCTATGGTTTGCCCCTCTTCTTTAACTATTTTTTAAAAGGACATCTATGGTGATATTGTGTGTGTGTGTGTGTGTGTGTGTGTGTGTGTGTGTGTGTGTGTGTGTGTGTGTGTGTGTGTGTGTGTGTGTGTGTGTGTGTGTGTGTGTGTGTGTGTGTGTGTGTGTGTGTGTGTGTGTGTGTGTGTGTGTGTGTGTGTGTGTGTGTGTGTGTGTGTGTGGATTGCATCAATTTGCTCCTGATCTTCAAAGTACAACGGCACACGCACTTGTTGGTGGAACAATAGTGGAAAAAGTGTCAACTTCAAGCCACTTTGATTTCTTTTGGCCACCAATGATGGACTGTGCAGAGAAAATTGAAAATGACATTAAAACCATGTCCATTTATGTCTCCGTAAGTTGTTAATTTTGTAAGTCGTAAAAAAAAGATGGGTGTTTATAAGTTTAGAGAGAGATTTTCATTTTCTTATAGCTAAAGCAAACACACACCTTTATGAAATGTACGTTAAGAAGAATTTGGTAAAGACAGAGTATGATAAAACCCACATTAAGTGCACATACCCTAGTCCAGACCAGTAAGCTATTTTAAGAAATGTTGGAAATAATAAAAATATTTGAGTGAGTGTGCAGTTCAACTCTTTACTTCGAGAGATTTACATACATGTATACATATATGCCTGTAAATGTGTCTTTTGTGTTTTCACATCATAAAAAAACAAGTTCATATTTCCAATATCTACTGTAATGTTGCCCCAGAAACCATGTGGAGTATGTTTTAATGCAAGGAGTAAACAGGGTCTTACCAGAAGAGGCCATCTCATACACGATAAAGACAGGCAACAAAAGAAAATGAATTTTAAAGTGAGTAGAGAAGAGTAGGGGCAGCTAAACATACACGTGTTAGCTAAGTTTAAGCCAGATAGAACATAAACCTGACCGTCAAGAACTTTTTGTCTCTCGAAAAATAAATTATAGACCCATCCATTTCTATAGAAATGAATTGATATCTACCTACCAAGCTAATATAAATTTATAAATTTATAAAAAATTTATAAAAAATTTAAATTTATAAAAAAGCGTTTATAAATAATAAATGTTGCATCATTGCTAAACAACAATAACTTTAGCAGATTATATAACATACAAATGACAAAATCTATTATTTTTTGTCAGATTTTCATTCTAACGATAAAAATCTTGATTATACGGTATTATTACTTTGTCTTCAAAATTCATCTTCATAAAGACCGAATCATTCAACTGATTTAAGAATATTCTCCTCTGATATAAAGTCCCTTTTTCCTTCATTTAAGAAAATGTCAAAACCTTTAAACTCAAAGGTTTCTAAAATAAATAATATCATAGAGTCTGTTGTAAAGAACCTTTATTTTTTTTATATTGACAAAATGTAAAATTGTATTGATTTGTGTACCAATTCAATCTCTTTTGATGTCCCCCTTGTTATTTTTTATTTATTTTTCTCCCTGTTAATGTCTTGTATCCTTTTTTGTATCTTTTGCAATACAACATAAATAAATGTATTAATATAATAATAAAAAAGAAGATTATTTACTATCATACCGTAACTCAATCCGTGTCGCTGTACAGCCTCCCCCTACTGGACGCACCAGGAACAACAGGGGCGTAAAACTGTCGGGGCGTAAAACTGCCAGGGGCGTATATCTGCCGGCTCCAGGTCTGCAGCCTCCCCTTACTCGAATACCATGATCTGGCATACTGCTTTTTTTGTTTTACGTCTTTTGAACAATGTGTATTAAAACAATGTGTATAGTGCAAAACAAAGCAAAAGAAAAGAAAACAGAACAACACAAAAAAACACAAAAAACCCACAAAAAACTAAGGAAAAAAAAGCAAAGCAAAGCAAAGAAAAGCTAAGCAAACAAAACACCCAAAGAAAGGCAAAACAACAAAACAACAAAAACGAAAACACAGCAAAGCAACAACAAAAAAAAAAAAACTAAAAACAGAAAACAAAGAAAAAGAAAACTAACCAACAAAACAAAATCTGAAAGCTAGAAAATGTATATAAATCTAGCCTAAAAATGTTTTACTGAAATTTTTATAATTATAATAATGTATAATTATAATGTACATTACACAATATACACTTTGTTTCATAGAAGTGTGCTTGTGCCAAAAACAATGACAATGTTTTCATTGTATTGAAATGCTTATTGAATTTGCCCCAAAATGCTGCTAAAAAAAACTAAACAAAAACAAAGCGCAAATAAATGCATATACATAAATTAATTAAGACCCACAATGTACAGTATGTGCATATTTACAGCCTAACAGTTCAAAAGTCAATTCCGTAGAGCTGAAAGGGTTATTTTATGAGTTGAAGCTGTGCAGATTTTTGCTTCGGCAGAAATGAAAAAGCTGGGGAAGGCAGGATCAAGAGGCCACACGACATAGATTGAAACAGGAGAGAGGAAGAAGGCTGAAAAAATGGAGGAAAAGAGAGAAAAGAGTGAGTGGGTGTTTGAAAACATGATGGAAGAGGCGAGAGGAAGAGATGCCAGACAGCGGCACAGGGTGACATGAGGGCTGAGATGAGGAAAATGCAACTCAAACATTGTTTTCCAGGTCTGGAGTGACCCAAACAATTGAATATCGAGGACAGACTCAACCAGCTCCAGGGTACGGGGGACTTTTGCAGGGGTTGTATGTGTTGTGATGGTGATTGTGTGAGGGTTTAGGCATTTAGCTGAGCTAAGACTGATTGAACAGAGCAGCTATAACACAAGAGAGATACAGACAGCAGAGACACTGGCCAGAACATGAAAAGATCAGCCATCTTTCTTTATAACAGAGTGTTAATGTTGAGGCCAAATGGCCCGACAAGAGATCATCCACCATTTAAAGAGAGAGAGCAAAATTCACTATAACTTCTCGTTCACAGTTTGATCACAGATGCATGAGCACAACTAAAAAAAGGCAGAAGAATGTTTGCCATCTCTCATTTAAATGACTTTATCTGTCAACCCATTTAAGCTACACAGACTTTCTTTTTTTATTATTATTGTAAATCATGCATGATTCACGGACATTCATGATGTGGCATTGAAAGAATAGTTCACCCAAATTTAAAGTTCTGTCATGTTGTTTCGACACTCCAAATACTAAGTTCTTCCTCTGTGCTTTTGTCTCGTTTTCCAGTATAAATAGATAAACATTCTTAATTAAAGATGGATTTACTTGAGAAGCAAAATGACTTGAAAATTTAGTTTTTGCGTAAAACAAGAAAATAATCACCACTGTAAAAAAAAATATATTGTTGGTTTAACAAAAAAAAGTAAGTTACCTGGTTGCCTTAAAATTTTGAGTTCATTGACATAAAAAATGAGTTAATACAATGAAGGAGATTGGTTTAATAAACAGAAACTCAAAATATTATGTTGATTTGACAAAAGATAAAACACTTTTACAGTGAATGGGGTCAGAAAGAATAATCTTGGTTTCGCTTTGAATTGTTTATATATTTTCTTGTTTAAGCCTAAACTCACTTGGGCTCATTTTGATCCCTTTTATTTTTTATTTTTTTAAGAATATATTAGCTTTGTACTAGAAAACAAGACAAAAATTCTAAGGAAGTAGTTTTTTTTTTTGCAGTAAGCTTCCCTGGAACACAAAAGAAGAAACCCTTTGGAGACTATTCTAGTTGCTCATTTCCATAAAAATATGAATAAAAATGGTCCGTATGAGTTGTGTTCTATATTCATGTTTTTATTTAATAATTACTTCAATTTCTGCCTGATACTGTGCATGGACCACATTTATGGCACTTTTATATCCTTTTGAACGCTTGAAAGACAGTCACTGCAAGAAAAAGAATGAGCACATTCTTCTTTCGAATCTCTGTATTCCATGGAAGAAATAAAGTTGTACATGATTCATGAGAATTTTCTTTTTGGGTGAACTTTCTTGTCAACTTGATTCACAAGGCTGGAATGCCCTCATGAATGAACCAGCTGTCCTTATCATGGGGTGAAGACAAGCGTACATCATGCAAAAAACGACCAATCACGTAATGCTCACCACCCAAACAGCTAGATTTTCAAAAAGAAAATGAAACAAACACAAAAACCACACATATACACAACCAGCCAAAAACGCACAAACACCGGGGGTAAATTAAGAGTGCACAGTCTATGCGATTTACTGTAAGCTGGGAAATGAGTGCTGCTGAACTCCTCACGGGACTCGAGACAGGGAGCGGAAACATGCTTGATGCTTGGTGGTTTACATATTGAAAGGTTTGCCAGAGAGAGGCAAAGGATAGTCACATAAACAAACACACACAGGTCCACTCACTGGATGTCGCTTTGGGACGTCATAAACTCCCTCCTTTTGTTGGCTGGTAGGGACCTGGTGTGGACAGGGAGCCCAGCCAAATGCACAGTTAACATGACAAGTTACCATTAGTTCAGACTTCAGCAAGAGATTTTACAAGGTCAATGCAGAATGCAAATTTTATGCTTTCTGGAGAGCAAAATGAGCCATTGTCTGTGTATAAAGTGTTCAAATTAATAATATAAGTGCAAGATGCAGAAAGTAGTGCATGGTAGAAATTAAAATAGAGCTTGAATAATGATAATAATAATAAATTTGTATAATATCAAATAATAATATTTGTATTATAATATTTGTATAACAAATTTATATTATATTTATAATAAATGTTCAAAATAATATCAATATAATATTATAGTCTGCATGATAAATATTTTATATTATTTTCTATTGTTGATCAATAAGTTAACTGCCTTAACTCAAAAGTTAATTTTTAAGTTATACAAGATTCAACTCATTTTTAAGTCAGTTTAGCGTAATTTAAGTTGAATTTGAATTAAAAATCCAAGTTGATTGTACTTAAAAATTGAAGGTAGTAACTTTTTTTTACAGTGTACCATCATTTTCATGTTCAAATTAGACGGCTTGAAAAGATGCAGATCTTTTCTTTGTCTGTTATTTTCTCGTCCTCTCTCTCTCTCTCTCTCTCTCTCTCTCTCTCTCTCTCTCTTCTCTCTCTCTCTCTCTCTCTCTCTCTCTCTCTCTCTCTCTCTCCTCTCTCTCTCTCTCTCTCTCTCTCTCTCTCTCTCTCTCTCTCTCTCTCTCTCTTTAATTTGGCATTGTTAAGTTCCCTCTTGCTGAGAGACTGATTGCCGCTGTGTTTTTATTTGATCGTACACTTGAAGTGATCTTTCTATTTCTTTTATTCAAAGATCACACAGCGACAGCAATGATTAATCATTCTCAGTTTTTCATTTGAAGAAAGGGCAGAGGAGAGACCTGCTGCTTTCCTCTCACAGCAGAGTACTTTCTCCATGCAGACTTTGGAAACATTCCTACACTCAGCATCAATCCTTCAGCTCAGTCATGCTATTCAAACTTTACCAGAGCCAAAACTACTTGGGACCCAAGGGGCCCGCTGGAGGTCAAGGTTACTTTTGATGCATGGTGTTAGCTTCGGTTAATCAACATATCTTGTTATGAGATGCTGTTCTATAAGGTTAAGGAACGTTAGATAGCGTTTCTTTACAATTTTTCCCCTTAATATAGGGTTCCCGTATAACAAATAAAAGAAGACGCTATACAGGCAAAACTATTGTTTTTTAAGGCAGTGGTAAATTCTGAGATGTTGGGCTATTTTGCTTCAATTTCTTTCAGAGTAGTGGAAAGAAAACATCCACAATACACATGTAAGCGATTATTTTAATACACTTTTATCTATTTGCGTCTGTACATTTCAACTACAATACTGTATATCTTGAAAGGCAGTTTTCTCGAAATCAGTTTTTTTCCCTCCCGCACTGAGAAAGAAATCTCCACTTACATAAACCGTTTTTTCCTATCTATATATTGAAGGTATTAACAGAGAGGTTTGTTCATATAATATTTAATATCATAGCTAAAAAATGTAGATAAACTATTGAAATTTCCATTACTTTTTCATTTTATATTGAAATCCCTGATATTTTCATGGTGCTCCGCAATATAACTACGATTCATTGATTCGATTGATGCTTCAGTCTTTACATTGGACACCTAGAGAACACAAATTTCTTACACTGTTCATTTATGTTATCCTATTTCATCGCTGTTAGCAAAGACCAAAAGTGATGTTCATGCAGATTCAATTTGACTCGGCCAATCTGGCTTTTTGTTTGATATGAGATGCGATCAGGTGTTAGCTGATCCTAGTTTTATTGATGTGACAGCAAGCAGATGTCTCTTTCATGCTCCTGAGTTTCCGATATCAGCAACAAGTGAAGGAGTTTGTGAAGTGTCAGCTTAGCGCTTGAGATCCGAGCAGATATTTGAATTTAAAGGGTATAATTTGGTCCCTGATGGTGTTTCAAGCTTTCGCGGAGCTACATAACTGACTACGACAAGTCGGCTCTGTAAAAAGTTGTGGAGGAGACAGACTGGCAAAGTGTTGGGGCACTGCGTGTTTATTGTTTAGCTTGGCTGTGTCTCTTTTTGACTCAAGCCACAGGTGACAAAACAAAGCAGCACCTGAGGATACAACACCTGCTGTTGTCTTGGTCATGGCGCTTGGAGCACGAAACATTGCTGGGTGTAAATCTATGAAAGGGCCGTCACGCTGAATTAGTGTGGCTTGGCGAAGCACTGTGTTCTAATTCACAGGTGGGACTCTGGCAGTTACACAGTGGAGCTGCCAGTATAGCGGCACCATCAAAACCAAGGGATTCTTCTAAAGAATTGCCGATTGGAGGCTCCCTATTGGCTGTTTGATCATCAAAACCTGTGTTGGTCCATGAAAAGCTGTTAATGATAGACCTAAGCTCGATTTATTATGTTTTTTTTTCAAACTGGCAGATTGTATTGTGTTGTGGACAGCGACAGTAATTTTAACACACTGTAAAAGTGATTCTTCAAAAGTAAATACAACAAAGATTATTGGAGTATGTTTTACAAGAAAATATGATTTCAGTCTTTCTCCTTCAATTTTTTTTTCATTCATTTGTGGTTATTTGTGAAATTTAGAAGAAACTTTTGTGCGAAAAAGGTAAATCCACACTATTTTTTTTATAATATATATATATATATATATATATATATATATATATATATATATATATATATATATATATATATATATATATATATATATATATTAGTCTAGATTTCTTTCAAGCAGGAGTGAAACATCTGAAGAATCAGGGGTGACATTATAAACCTCATCAGCCTGGTTCATGAATATTAATTAGGTAAAGTAATCAGTTTTTTAAACTATGAAAAATATGAGAAGCTACGCCGTTATTTATTTATTTAAAATGAAAAATATTTATTTCAAATAATTTTTTGTAGAACTTGTAAATTATATATTTGACAGTATTAATCATATTTTACAGTCAAACATTATAAAACATATTGCAATTAATATTATAAAAAAATATGAAAAAATATGAATTCACATTTTTATTGAATTAATCCAATTTAAAATAGCAGATTTATCTTTCAGAGCTGGCAAACTTCCAATTCTCAGAAAAAGAAAAAAATACAGTACTATAGTATGTTGTCACATGTTCAAATCCCCACAAATATTATTTTGCATGGACATATCCTACTCTGAATTGTTTTTCTACTATAATAATAATAATATAAGTAAATTGTCACTAGTAGTGAACATGTTTTCAAACTAATTTTGAAATCTGATTATGTAATTATCAGTTAAAAAAGGTACCATTATTAAGATTTGGTAGTGTACCTGATATATGCTCTCCTCTGATTGGTCACGGATGGGCTCGTGTCCCGCCTCAAATACAATGTACTACAACATCGGCAGCAGAAGAAGATAAAAAGGCAAAGGGACAGGAAAAAGGTGAGTGTGAAAAGAAAAGAGAAAAGGAAGAAGACTGATTGATCACACAGAATCAACAGCGGCCCCCAGCAGCAGCCCAGTGACCCCTGTAGCCTTGAGGGACACAGCGGACCCTTCATGTTTCACTGCAACTACAACTATGATAGTTTCAATGCAGATAAGATTCACTCTCTACATTCGAGACAACTTAAAATAACCATAATAACAAATACAAGAACATTTCGAAGGGAAGATTTACGAGTTGTTCTTTCCGACCCACGCCTCATACATATATTCAGTCTGATTTCGGCCTTTAAAATTTCATCATCCCATTTTTTTTTTCTGTGTATCCGTACCCCTCTGTTTCTGTACCTGCGAACAGGGCAATGTTATGAATTTTACAACGTTAAGGAGAAATAAATCAAAGTCTAAAACCCAATGCTGCATGTTTCTTTAACGATGCATGCTAATGTTAGCTTAGCAGGGGTAACAAAACTTTCCCAGTGTTGGTCTGCATTTAAGATGCTAACCACTAAGATTTAGGGATAATTTAGGAATAGCAGACCCATTTAAACCCATAGCTGTGATATATTCCTCCATAACGCAGGGACCACACAGAGATGAGTGCGATTTTTGGCAAGCGACATTGTAGCTAATTGCTAATTCCTGTCCATTCAAGACCACATTAATGCTAATGGCAGAATCGTCTCCATTTTCTGTGACATTAGATCTAATGGCTTAGTCTTTCTCATTTACAAACTACTGTCGCCATTGGCCATTTCATTCTGTTACACAGTTAGCCATTGGCTAATTCTCTTCTTCTCTAGCCATCTTAACAACAAATTGATAGTGCTTAATCTAACTGCTAGGCCTAGAAGCAATGTTTCTCATTTATTTTCTACTTTGTTAGTAACAGCCAATGAACGTCCAGTCTTGCTTTTTAAAGATACACTCCAATCATACACAATAGAATACATAGAAGGCTAGATCATTCGCAATATGATGCACACCGGACAATACGGAAAGGCAATGTAATGCATGTAAACACACACACACACACACGCAGCCCAGATGAAATGTGTTAAAGCTGTCTGTTTTCAGTACAAAATAGAGGCTCCCAGAATTGCTCTTGCATCAGAGTTTTATCAGTATATTCCCAATTCATGAAAAGGAAAGGTTAACAACACTTTGCAGCGATGATTCACAGTTTACTTCTATATAGAAATTATGAAATAACAAGACTTATTAATTCAGGAGGAGTGAGGAAAGAGCAGAGAAAATGGAGTGGAATCATTTATTTCTGTAAATGAGATTAAACGCATATTACTGAGCAGGGAGCCCTGTTTAAAGTGACATTAAGAGGCACACTAAATTGACAGCATACATGCAGGGAGACATAATGATTAACGAGTTATTTCAAAGCGTTACCTGATACACGGGATCCTCCACATCTTCCTCCAAAATGGTCTGCAGGAGTGATCACACAGAGGGAGTGATTGAAGGAAGGAGAGTATTGGTAGAAGGAAACGGGAGAGGTGATTATGATGAGAAAAAAAAAGCCAATTTTGGTCATTCATGTAAAAACAGAGCAAAAGCACACTTTCAACATCAGCCAGTGAAAATAGGAACAGAAATGCAGCCCGCACAAGACAAAAGGAGGGATTTTGTCTCGATTGAAAAAGCAGTGTGAAGGAAATCACCCCGCAGATATGCACCTGAGATTCAAGAGAGAGAGAGAGAGAGAGGGGAGAGAGAGAGAGAGAGAGAGAGAGAGAGAGAGAGAGAGAGAGAGAGAGAGAGAGAGAGAGAGAGCTGCCAGACGGCTGTTTATTACTAAAGCACATACTGTATTAATACCTTATTCTTCATGACCATATTTTACATTCCTTAATCCTACCCAATACCTAAACTTAACAACTACCTTACTAACTATTAAAAAGCAGAAATTCTGAGTTTATTAGGAAAAAGTCATGGTTAATAGTAAGAATTAGACCCTAATATATATACCCCATGTTTACTGAATATATTAGGGCTGCGCAATGATTAATCATTACTGTATATATATATATATATATATATATATATATATATATATATATATATATATATATATATATATATATATATATATATATATATATATATATATATATATATATATATATATATATATATATATATAAGACAGTTGTTGTTGTACAGTCTGCCTCCTTGTTTGCTCATTTCTCATTAATTTACAATCTTACAAGCAACAGTTGCAAAAAAAAACCTTCAGTGCACCCAGCCTCATATGAGTATAATTATGTTATTCTCTGAGATAAATAATAAATACGCCCTCTCGGAAATGTGTTGTTTCTGTATTTTCACCCTTTTGTATTGCATATTTCATTATTCTCTTTAGAGTTTGTTGTTGTTTCTCTTTTACACCACTCTCATTCGTCTGCTGACATATATGCGGCCGTATTTTGACCGAGCATTAGAAATTGTAAATTCTCTTTGGGTTTTTGAGTTTATGTGAGTGTGAAGGTTTCATGCGTGTGTGTTACCTGATAAACAGCTTGTTCGCATTGCTTGTCCTTCTGAGCTTTCTTCTCAATCTCCTCCCTCTGTTTAATCTCATAAATCAACTGGAAAAGGTCACGGAGGTCAAGGATCACAGGCTCAGCCTGGGAATTCACGCAGAAAGATAGGCAGAGAGACAGATTTATACAGGCAAAGAGGGAGAGAGAGACAGAGAGGAAGAAGTGACATGATCTTCTCAATAAGGATACATATCTGCTGTATTTCCTGTACGATTCTTTCAGCAAATCAGAGCAAAAAGAAAAAAAAAGAGGACCTCTTAACCTCTTATTCAGCTGCTTTTAAATCTGCCAGATGAGAGGTGACAGAACAAAGTGCTTTCTGTTTGAAAGGGCAGGGTCAGATCAAAATTCACTCTTTGTAGTTACAATAAATATGTATCTCCTTCCAAGTTGAAGTGAAGCCTAAATGTCACTAATATCTCAATAAATACATGGATGAAAATGCCCTCAAAACTAGCCTTGGGTATTTTTCTGCTGCCTATTACAGCAGATTCATTCCACTGAAATGCAATATGAGCAATGTCAATGTCACCTTTATTTATATAGCACTATTAAAACAACACAAGTTGACCAATGTGCTTTACATCATCACCGAAAAGTAGAAAAAACATACTACAATAGTAATAGAATAAAATAAAATAACTAAAAAAAAAATAAGCCATGGCAAACAAATATGTCTTAAGTTGTACTTTAAACAACTGTGAGCTGTGATGTGAGCAGATGTGAAAAAGAAAGAGTGTTTACAGGGAAAGACATGAGAAAAGAGAGAAGAAATACGAAAGCAAAGAAGAATACATGCTGCAGTGGGTTTGTGGATAAGTCAATCATTTCAGCATTCAGTAACATGATATATGAGTGTTTCTTCAACTATATGCACTTTGGCCCAGGTTACTTGTAGAAATAATACTATTTCACACTTTTATTAATTTATGTATTGTATTTAATAGTATTTTGCTGGAAATTAAATTATGTATTTTTGGAATATAATAGCTCACTCCTTGCTAAGGCACATTTTATGTATTCCAAATACACATAATTACATAATATTTGAACACTTTTTGCAAATTTGACAAAATTACAGCTTAATTTGAAATCACACACAATACAAATATTACAGAATAATTTATCTGAGGAAAGTTTGTAAATTGTGGTGGAGGGACAGAAGTTTTCTTTTTTAGATCATAGTTAAACTAAAATAAATCAGTTAGTTTTAAATAAAATCAACGCCTGGAACATATTCTACGAAGTTTAAAGAAACAGCCAAAAGTACCATGGTATTTTTATGTAATACCATCCCTATACCACAATACTGATACTGCCACAGTACTTAAAGGCAGAAAAATAAAGAAAAAGAGAGATGAGGAAAAACAGCAGGAAACGACAACATGAGGTTGGAAAGATTTATAAATGAGAGCCATAACTGTAGCAGGAGTGAGTGAAAATAGCACAGGAACATGTTGCCATTTCTTTATCTTTTTGCATTTGCTGGGTCACTTGTAGTTCACAGTGAGAGAGCGATGAATGGGGAGAGAGAGAAAGAGAGGACAGCAGATACTCATCGTCCAAGTATGGAAATCGATTGAGCAACTGCAACAGAAGCGCAGCACTGCAGACTAGAGCAACGCATAAACTCTAACAACAAAAAAAGTCAGAAACAGACTGAGGGAATGAACGCCAGTCAGGGACAGAGTCTTTATAGGAAATCATCATAACAGCAAACGGACTGTAGTACATAATATACTCATGGTTTTGAAACATACTTTGGACATATAACGCATGTGAAAATTTGAGACTATTTTCAGGAATGAGTACTTACAGACTGAGCAGTTTTGATGGCCACAAACCGATGGTTTCCCTCTTTCCCACATACATAACCAAAGGCTCTGTGGTCCGTGATATCCTTTGCAATGTAGGAAATCTCATGAACTGCATGGTGGTGCTGAAGAACCTGTGGACACAAACAAAAAAGTACTTTAGAGCTGCAGATGAAGTTTAGCTTAGATTTCAGACATTTCGACTCCCTGAATTATGTCCAAAAAAAAAAGAAGATCAAAATAAACCAATGAAGCCATTGTCACATGTGTTATGATTCCTGTTTGTGTTCCCCTTGTGTGGACTTATGTTATTTCCTCTTTTGCGCCATGTTTTGTAGTCCTTTTTTAGTTTTTACAATGCCAATCACTCAGAGAGTTGTCATAACAGAACTGAACTTTATGGTCAACTGAACGCAGATGTGCCCCAAAACCTCCAGTCTGTCAACGACAAAGTTACTGCCAACTTGAACATTTATTTTTCATCATTTGAGTTCAAACTCTACACCCCCCTTTCAATGGACTAAAGCTTGAGTTTTTTGTGCCCAAACTGAAATTTATGGTCAACTGAACCCAGGTGTGCACTGAAACCTCTACTGTGAAAGCAAAAATGTTACATCCGAGCACCCACTTAAACTTAAAAACCCAACTACAGACATTGAATGGGCATGGAAATGAAGGGAGACATTAACCCAGAGAGGGAATTGGAGGGCAGAAATAGGTCAAGAGCTCGGAGCGAGTCGTCCTCCAGGATGATGGCTGAAACACCAGGGTCTCGGCACTAGTGGCAGCCTCCTGCCGCTGAAGAGCAATCATCTGCTGAAATCTATTGCAAGTGGCAATCTTCCCCTCACCACCCACTTCATCTAGAGTCATTAAAACATCACTAACACAATACACACGCCACATGCCGCATGCACGGGGGGGGAAGGAGAGACGCACCCCCATGGGCCTGGCAGTTAACTCCAGAGTTGCAACAGGGGATGACATCTTATGACAACCCGTCTGACTGCGAGGTGCTATTTTCCCTGCTGAAATATGAAGTGTTGTCAGTGATGTGTTAAACAAACTTTGAGAAAGAGGGTTGCTTTGTTAAAAAAAAAAGTTTTGAATAAGGTTAACGGGTGGCTTTCATTATTAAACTATCATGAAACCCACACAAAATTAATGATTTCACACTTAAAACTGAGCATGACGATTTCACATTAACATTTTCAGTGGTGTGACAGGCCTTGAGAAAATGTAGTAGACACGTAAGCATATTTATAGAAGGAGTACCTATACCAGAAATAATATATTTTAAAAGAATATACTCCCAGTAAGTGCAAACTGAATGTAATGGTTTTGGAATCTTAATTGCACGTTGTTTACAATTACTGTGGTCTGCAATCCCGTGGTTAAAATATAATTATCTAATTTTAACAGCACGCAAACGTCTGTAACTGGAGATCTGAAGTGTTGTGTGTGTGGAAATTAGAAAAACAACCTATAGACACAGGAATGAGACAGAATCGACCCGGACCGGGACTGAAAAATCAACATATCTCTTTCTACGGCCTTTTTTCAGGTGGGAATGGGACAAAATGTGAATGTTTCAGGTGGGAGCGGGATCGAAAAATCCATCCTGTGCCGATATCTAAATTACTGTAGCCTATGTAAAAATGAATTATAGTGATTATAGTATAATAACTTAAGTGCATCTTTATATGTAATTCCATAATTAAGTCCACTGTCTTTGAAATGTGGTATATGTACAGACAAGGATTTATGGTAAACTAAATACACTTTAATGTAATTCTATTTGAAACTACTGAAGGTGTCGTGTCATGTCATGTTTTCAGATATACAGTCATGGTCAGAACTAATGGCACCCCTGGTAGGTATGATCAAAACTGGCTATAATTATAAAATAAATGTTTTTCTCCAAAACACGTTGGCCACAATTATTGGCACCCCAGCAGAAAAATATGCCCACAACATTAAATATCCAACGGTATTAAATTGTACACATGGGGTACTTTTTATCCTTGAGTGCACCAAACATATTTGCTGGCAAAAAGCTCTTTTTTTTTGTTTCATCTGACCACAGAACCCTGTGCCGTTTGAAGTTCCAGTCGTGTCTGACAATAGAATTTGTTTTTGGATGAGCGAGGAGGATTTTTCTTGAAACCCTCCCAAACAACATGTGGTGATGTAGGTTTTGAAATGGTCAACAATCTTTTAATGCACATCAGAACTATATTCTTTGGTTTTACTCATTGTTATGAATGATTAAGGGGATTTGGCATTTGTGTTTCCTCACATTTAAACTCCTGTGAAACACGAAGTCATGGCTGGACAATTTCATGTTCCTAGTCACCCTGGTGTGCTAGGTAAATATTAATGGGAATATACTTCAGAGATATTTTACTCGTAAAAGATTCTAGGGGTGCCGATAATTATGGCCAACGTGTTTTGGAGAAAAACATTTATTTCATAATGTGATCCCCCCCCACTTTGAATTATTTTACTTCAATGAAAGGTTAGAATTTTAGCAAATATTTTGAATTAAAGATCAAAAAGATAAATAATGCAGATTTATTTTTTTACAGCCAGTTTTGATCATATTTACCAGGGGTGCCATTAATTATGACCATGACTGTATTTATAAGTATAAATTTGTAGTGAAGTCTCAATTTAGTACCTTTTAAATATATTTCCTTTAAAAGTAATATTAATTAACATGCTATATTAAGTATTTTATATATGCTATACTGTGTTTGTCAACACATCAAAATAACAGTACTTCTTTAAAACATGGCAAATATTTAAACAATGATTTATTTAATGTAATTAATGTTTAATGTAATGCAATTTAATGTAATGATTTTAATGTAATGTAATCATTTTGTGCAATGTAAAACAATTTGACATTAGAAAGTTTTCTTTTTAAAAGTGTTTTAAGAAACATCTCTTTATTTACACTTAATTAGCCTTTTATTTCATTAAAATACTGGCCTTTAATTTATTTTATTTAATCTGCAAATATAGTTTTTTTAAATAGGCCTATACTTTTAAAATTAAGTACACTTTCAATACAATTAAGCACACTTCTTTTTCACAAAGTAGTAGCTCAGCTGTTTTTAAAATAGCATAGATTTGATCAGTCTAGCAGCTTTCAGTTTCTTTTTTGTGAATTGGGTTGTACGCTGAAAAAAAAATGGTTCACTTATTGATTTAGTGGTGGATTGTATGTCATCTTTTTGTTGTGTCTCCACCTCTGGTTTCACCAACGGTGGCATTCACAGCAAGCTGTTTTTTGATTTTGGATACAGTTATTTTACACAAAAAGAAATTCCATTTCATACACTATATTAACTTGAAAGAAAATCGCTTCCCAGTGAATAAATTGCTTGTTTTCCAAGAATGCTGCTTGTAATACAAAATGAAACAGTCCCACCAACTGCAGACTTTAATCTTTCAAGTGCTTTTCTAGGTTTTAGATGCAAAATCTTCGGCACATAACTGCATTTCCATTCCTTCTGGGCAGTTTAAAATTGGAAGCTTAGAAAATCCTTGAAAGATTAATTACTTGTGTGCCTATTCAACGCCAGCCTCCCTCTCAAAATGGAATGTGTGCCTCGAGCTTGTGTAGTGAGTCTCGTGTTATCGTAGCACATAGACCGCTTCCATCATAATGACCCATAATCTCCAGGTCATTCACACACGTAAGAACTCATGCTACCTTTTGTGGCTTTCATTCATTCCCTTTCTTTCATTCAAATCATCACAGGGACCCTACAACCTCTGAGGTCACTCCACTGCATTGACAATGATACTGTTACCATGGTGAAGATACACTAAGCATCACGCTTCTAAGAGCTAGGTCAGAAAAGGGCACGCTAGAACTGTACCAAATATAGCAACCTGCCTAGACATTAGCATTCTAAGGCATCATATTCATGTACATGCTCTTCACGTGAAAGCTGTTCATTGTTATGTTGGCTTTCAAGATACAACATTCTGGACAAAGCATAAAAAATAAAAAAAATAAACTGCCAACGTGAGAAATGTTCATTAAAAATGTATTTAAAGTGTGTAATTTCAGAACTAAACAGGATCGCTAAAATAATAGAGTACACAGCTGGAACTGAATGCAATGATTGGACAAACATTTCATGGTCATATGACTTACACAGATGATGTTTTTATCAAGCGGCAACATTCTAATCTGAAAAATGAAGCCTACCCGGAAGTGCGGAAAACTGCAGTACATTGAAAATCCGCTAGGGGCAGTTCCCAAAAGGGAGCAAATGTCCATAGACCCCCATGTTATAATGTCTGTTTTCACAGCATAAATTCATGTTTTTACAGGTTGGTCCCATGGACTTTTATTGTATTTTTCGATAGGTTCCGAGTGCCTGACAACTGTGAGGGGGGTGAATTTTTTTCTAACTCGTTAGTTTAGATCGTATTTAGATATAAAATGTATGACAAATAAGGGCGTGGTTAACTTTGATTGACAGCTGATAATGGGCTGCCCGAGTGGAATTCCTGAAATTTGACGTCTCAGCCATGATCTGACACAAACATCATACCACCTCTGTATCCTTTTCTGAAAAGATTTTCCAAGATGGCGCCGCCCATACCCCCATAAACGGCCTCAAAACCGTTCTTCAGAAAGTCTATGGGTGATGTCACAGACACTTGGCTTTGTCCATATTTTTTACAGTCTATGGTTTTTATACATTAGCCTATAAAATGTGTATCTGAGTATCACACTGTTAGCTTAGCATTGATGCTAAATCCATTTATTGTAATAAATTGTCAAGCCTTCACATGAAGAGCGGTATTGGTAAGTAAGTTGCTGCTGTATCTACAGTACATACACACATCCTGATTTTGCTGTTAGATGCGTTCCAAGCTCAACATGTTTTGTTTATCCTGGAACAACATTTCTGTCCGAAAATGTAGTCCTAACACTATCCCTATCCCTACCCCTGAACCTAACCTTACCCTACCCATAAGTTATCTATAAAATCAAAGAGAAATGACAGGTGAATAACACTGATGTAGAAGCACATGACCCTATTTTTAACTCTAAACTTGACCATAAACTTAAATTGTCTCTCAAATCTGATTGGTTGATTGGAAAGTTGTTCCATCAATCAATAAAGATCAATAAAGATGTTGATCCAGGAACATGTTTAACTTGCTAAAATCAGGTTCTGTGTATACATACACTCATTACACATTTTAAGTTGCTAACTTGTGAGGTGCTTCTTATTTGCTACCTATGTTGTTTTGGAACAGACCCATGACCAATATGATTTAAAGGCATAGGGTTCAGGTTATTCACAGCCGTCAAAGAAATAATACAAAGGCCTAAAACAAAAGCCCTGCCCTGTTTAATCGCGCCCTGAGGGAACACACATACAACTTAATGACAATACACAAACAGAGCTCATAATGAGGTTTTAGCGACTGGGGATGTGTCCAACACTGGTGATGAGTGTGTGTGTGTGTGTGTGTGTGTGTGTGTGTGTGTGTGTGTGTGTGTGTGTGTGTGTGTGTGTGTGTGTGCTTGCTTATCTCTGGATGCTGCTGTATAACACTGGTTTGAGGAGAGGGGAGACAGCGGAAAGGGAACGCTGGTGTTACAGAGATAATGAGGATCTAGAGTCCGACGCTAAGCTCTTCAAAACCACACATTCACAGCTAATTAACCAGCCGCTTGACTCCCGTACACACTCGCACGCACACATTAGCCATGGCTTCATTAGGTCCTTGTGTAGCTACGGGCCAATAGTTAGAGATAAAGTGCACGTTTTAGCCCTTATTTCATATCGTTTTGGAGCTGGCAAATTTTTAAGCTTTGCCGCTGGCTTACGCCGACCGAGCTCAGAGACAGAAAGACAAGGGAAAAAAGAGGACAAAGTGTCCCAAAACAGGACGTTTTTTTCCCCTAAATCAGTGCAGATGAGGGCCAGCAGCTCCAGAATCCCTTCAGAGCTCGGTGCCGTCCATTGTTTGCCATCCAGCGAGGGAGGATTATACAAGGACTATCTGGGTTTTGCAAATGAGTCTGCCTAGTAGAACAATTCTTTCAATTTCATCTCCCGGTCTTGTTCGACACGCTATACAGCGAATTACTTTATCTACTTGGTCTTGTTCCTCAAATGGAGGCCCTTTCTGTTCAATAGTATCTTCTCCCTAAGTGCAGAGGTTCATGACTGTTCGGTAGTGTGTGTGTGCGTGTGTGTGCAGGTGTTAACAGGCGGGACTATCGATACACTATCCTGCCCAGAGGGAGGCCAGCCAGTGAAACTGTAACAATCCTCTGCCACGAGGAACAGACTCTGTTTGAGGATGATAAGAGCCTCTTAATGACATCACTTCAAACTGACACGACACTTCAGATCCACATCTGAGCGCACATCAGAACAAAATGCAGCCTTTCGAATGTTTTTCTGGGAGTTTTGTATTGCTTTGTGACACCGGATTTCCCTGACCTCAGGAAACTATTATGAATGAAATGAAGAGAAGTTGCATTCATTTGATTAAACATACAGTACAACTGTATTGCATAATAGAATGCAATTTCAAATAACTGCTTTCTATTTTAGTATATTTTAAAATGTGTTTATTCCTGTGATGGCAAAGCAGAATTTTCAGCATTTGTCTTCAGTGTTACATGATCTGTCGGAATTAAATTACAATATGCTGATTTTCTGCTAAAAAAAAACATTTTTATTTTAAATGTTGAAAACAGTTGTGCTGCTTAATATTCTTATGAAAACCCATGATGCATTTTCCCCCAGATCCAAAAGAACAGCATTTATTTGAAATAGAAATATTAGGTAACATTATACATGTCTTTACTGTCACATTTTTGTCACTCATTGTGTTGGTGCTAAATAAAAGCATTAATTTCTTTATAATAAAATCTTATGGACCTTAAACTTTTGAATGGTAGTGTTATATATATATACATATTTAAACATATACAAATTGAATTGATGATCTGACTGTATTTCCCCAATCAATCAATCAATCAATCAATCAATCAATCAATCAATCAATCAATCAATCAATCAATCAATCAATCAATCAATCAATCAATCAATCAATCAATCAATCAATCAATCAATCAATCCACCCATCAATCCATCCATCCATGGCTAGTAAGAAATATGTATGCCTAGTAAATTTTTTCATAGTAGAAAGAGAGAAGGGTGATAAAGAAACTGAGCACACATATAACGTGACAGCGGTTGGATTGGCCATGTAGCGACGCTCTAATTGTTCAATATTTCATTCTCCAAACACAATCTCACATCTGTTGCCTGTTGCCTGTCCAAAAATTCATACTAGAGAAAAGCAACTCATAATAAGCGAGAGGAGGGAATGAGGAGGAAAAACACATTGTTCTTTCTCCTTTACTTGTTTAGAGGTGAAAACAGACAGATAAGTCAGAGAAGAGGAATTACAGATTGAACAATCAATGTTCCAAGGACAACAATTCTCGAGCCATTACTTTTAAAAAATTACTCTTTGATCCAAAAAAATCAAAAATTATGCACAAAATTTGACAATACTATTTAATTGTATGTTTATGACAACATTAGCCTCAAGTTACAAAATTGTCCATTTTGTTCCAAAAATGTAATCTCCACAACTTTCACTATAAAGCAGAGAATTGATTAAATAAATCAAATAAAGGCTGTTCTTTTGAACTTTCTATTGATCAAAGTATACTGGAAAAAAGTCCACAAAAATGTTAAGCAGCACAACTGTTTTCAACACTGAAAATAATCAGCATATTAGAAAATCAGCAAATCAGCATATTAGAATGATTTTTAGAAAGGATACCAGTAGAATGATTTTTCATGTGACACAGAAGACTAATGTTGAAAATTCAGCTTTGGTGTCAATCATTTTATCCCTTAAAACTCATCTTCGCTAATCAAAATGAGAGAGACCACGGAGGGTTAAGAATTGTTCCCTGAAAGTTCCTTTATGGAAACAAAATATTTATTCCATGTGAACATTTTATTTTTAAGAGTGAATGCATATTTTCTCCACAGTGCCAACACTGCTCATAGTTATAGAAACCCCCTTAAACTTGCTAAAAGGGAGAAATCTAGAATGATCTAGAACAATGAAGAACGCTACAGAACAGAGAACAAATCTGCTCAACCAACACTGTTATATCACTGAATGTAAGCTTAATTGTGAGTAAAGTAAAAGTCAGTAAAATACATACAAAAAACTATCGAAGTCTAGATCTGTATGATCAAAGCAGCCACTAGCACATCATTTACAGTGTCTAAAGTCAAGTCACAGCCATATGAACCTGAACCATCAGAGAGCATGACATGCCGATGAATTTGTAAGCATATGTGAATGTGTTTTGCTGTAAATCAGAGAGCTCCATTTCTGGTGTGTCACAGTAAAGGTGGATTGATGTTTAAAGATCTGAGAAGCGGCCGACCTCAACATCAGGAACGTAGAGTAAATCATAAATTCAGTCAGGAATGATTCTGCATCAATCTTGACAATTCTGATCAACAAAATGTCCTTTTGTCACTTCCGTTGTACCTTACATGTATAGGCATATATGCATGCGTGTGTACGTGAATGACTGCAGTGGCCCTGGAAGGAAATAACTCTGTCTACGGCACATCCAGAGCTCTCAACCCTTTAACCTTCATATTCCTCAGCCACCGTTATCTCATTAATGAGTTTAGCATGATTTATCACCCTTCCTCCACATATCTCTCTCTGTCTTTCTCCTTCAATACTCTCATCTCATGCGTCCCGACTTATTCTCAACCATGCTAGTCCCATATTCACTCATTATGTACATGTGATTCTTTTTACTTCTTTAGACACATTCAAATCTTTGGTTAAACTCTAGGAACGGTGCTTTATAGATAGATACATGTATGCATTTTGTAAAACAAAAAGTGCCATATAATATGTAAAGAATACTCATTGCTCACTTATACCACCTTAACTCTTTCCCCGCCATTGATGGAAATTTCATAGTGATTTCATATATAAGCAGATGCATGTGTAAAATGCCTAAAGTTACAGAATGAAATATCGACCCAGGACGAGCTATAGGACTGTAAAGGGGCGTTGATGGACTCGATCTAATCTGTTTTGATCATCATTCTGAATACGATCTGGATGTTGTCTTTGACAAAAACATGATTTTCTCAGCTTTTTTTAATGAAACTTACCCACAAGTGCTAATAAAAAAAGAATGCATTAAGCTAGAATAAAATGCAGAGGTCTGTTCTTTCTTTTGATATATTGCATGTTTAGATATTCAAACAAAAAAATATTCTGGGGGCCTTTTCAGAAAATGATCAAAAATGCCGGTGGTGGCTAGAATTTTTTATTTTTTTAAACTCTGACCTGGAAAGAGTTAAATATTTTTTTGCTTGATTTGGGTTATTTGCAATGCTAATGTGCCAAACAAACAAACAACGTTATGGGACTTTCCAATCACAGCATGCCCAAAAACCTTCAGGTAGTTTCTCTATGAAGCCTCACACATACTCGCACATATTTGCAGACTAGAGTTGTCAAGAAATCAGTAGTCGGTAAAAGTAGTAGGCTGTAGGGTACAAATTGATTTAGTACTTTGTACCATAATTATTTTATTTTTGACTTGTTCCAAAAAGTACTGGTTCTTTTTTGACCTCCCTTTTACAGATAGACACACCTGCCTAAAACGTTATGATTAAAGTTGTTCCATGTCGGAATCCGATTATTATATTAAAACATGCTTTGCGTAGTAGTGTGTGTCCATATTTAATCACCTCAGTGTGGGAGCTAGACATGGAGACACGTTGTCATTATTCCCATCAACCAGCCTTGACTCGCCCTCCACCCCCACCCCCCCAAAACTGCTGTTGCCACGGCGCCAGGTATCCACTAATTAGCAGCTGCCATTGCAATGATGAGTGTTCCAGGTCTTTGATTAGAAAGAAAGAGCAAGAGAAACTGCACAACTATATAGCGACTGGGCCTGAGAGAGGGGTAATTAGTAAGGAGAGAACTGAGTTTAATCAAAAATGCCACTGGTGCCAACACACACACACACATACATTCACACAAACACACCCACAAACACTCGATCAAGGGTGGACAAGCTAGCGGGTGGGCAGCCAAAATGACTCCTCTGAGAGCAGGATTGGAAAGGAGATTCAGAAATGAGACGCCCATAGACACCTCTGGGAAAACTCAGCATATGGGCAGGAAAAGAGAGAGAGAGAGAGAGAGAGAGAGATGAGAGAGAGAGAGAGAGAGAGAGAGAGAGAGAGAGAGAGAGAGAGAGAGAGAGAGAGAGAGAGAGAGAGAGAGAGAGAGAGAGAGAGAGAGAGAGAGAGAGAGAGAGAGAGGAGAGAGAGAGAAGAGAGAGAGAGAGAGAGAGGAGAGAGGAGAGAGAGAGAGAGGTGCAGAGACTAATAACTCTTGACAGCGCAAAATGGACTTGAAATGCCATAGGAATGAAGAATTTTATCTCATGCTGTTAGTGCCAACCTGCTCTACTGTACCAGCAGGAGCTTTGGGACTCCTCTTAGTCAAATATATCTTCAAAATATCAAGAATTGATATATGTTAATCAATTCAACTGAATTACAAATAGTATTAATGCCAAATTAATTACATTATATGCTGATTAACTAATTAAATTAATCACATATATCCAGTGCTGGGTAGCAACTGATTACATGTAATCTGGAATATGTAATCAGATTCCAAAAATTAAGTACTTGCAATTAGATTATATTAGATTTTCAAATACTAGTAATCAGACTGTTGCTTTTTATTGATTACATGGTTATACATTATTCAGACAAAGGCAGTAAGTCATTCATAAATTGTTTACAATTTTCCTATAAAAAAGCATGTCACTTATGCTGCATTCAGAAAGTCTTCTAGTTTCGTGAAATTGGACCAACAGAGCAGACACTAATCAGAAGATTATATAGCATGGTAAATTGAGAGCCACAAAGCATTTGACCACAGGATTTACAGAAAAAACAACAGTATTTTCTCAACATTGCATATCTAATCAACTCCAGACGAACACAATAATTATTCATTTAATTGAGTCATTTAACAATGTTTTGCCATGTCTTTTGAAGGCTAATTTGTCAAACACATATTTAATTTTTTTTTTTTTTAATTTAAAATTTGTCTGATTTATTTCATTATTAGTTTTTATTAAACTCACAAATCCCCTGCAGTTCCTTCACAAACCCCAGTCTGTGAAACCCAGACTTAATGTAATGTTTAATGCACTTCATGTTGTTGATAACAAAGAATGGAATATATAATATAAAAATATATATATATAACACACACAAACACACACACACGCACACACACACACACACACACACACACACACACACACACACACACACCACACACACACACACACACACACACACACACACACACACACACACACACACACACACACACACACACACACACACACACACACACACACACACACACACACACACACACACACACACACACACACACACCGTCTAGTGATATTAGAGTAAGTGGAACAGTTATAGTCATTTACACCAACAGCTGCTTTTTGCATGCATTAGACTACTCAGATCAGGTCAGATCTCATTTCTATGCAAATCAGAGGCACATAATCAAAGATTACTCTCCCTGCATACTATTTGTGACTTATGAAACAATATATGAAGACTGAATCTGGAAACCAAATTGGACATCTTAGGCACATTAGATACGAGAGGTTGGAGTCATTCTGAAAAATCACTTTTCTGTGGATTCACAAACCATAGATTCCAAAAATGCACTTTGTGGGGGTAAAAGAACATACAGCAGGTATCGGATGTCAACAATTTCTAAGATAGCTTTACATGTTTAATTCATAATGAAAAGCATTCTTGCTATCCAAAAAGGCTATTCCATTTCATTTGAAGAATGCAGCCTCTGAATTGGGACACAGCTTAATTACTTTGTGATCATTAAAAAAAGTAAGTTCTATATAGTGCGAATGTGTGTAGTAAATGCATACTACTCTTTTTACATAGGCTTTTGTTTTTGGCCTACTATATACTAGGGAAGTACGCATATTCGGATGCAGCCAATCAAATAAAATATGTCATACACAATACGTGAGGAGCGCTGTGATTTATGGTGTTGCCTGCTAAGTAGAGCGTACCAAATCATTCACTTATGAGATTTCATTTCAGTCAGGACACTTCCTCAGAAGGTGGCTGCTCATGTAGGCAGTAGATAGCAAGACAACTCTCTTGGTTTTGAAACCGAGCCGAGCAACTGCCACTAAGATGAATGAGAATGCTAAGGAATATTTTTCAGGTATTAAAGGCTTTGCTGGTGTAAAGAGGCCTGCGGTCCTAACTGAGGAGGAGCTGGAGGTGGCAGTGGGCTAGCTGGAGGATCTCCCTTTCTGCATCCGATCTGGTCTCCCTCTTTGTGGGAGAGTTAATAATACGAGTGGCTGGTCTTGGCAGGCCTTCAGACGGCAGTACAACAATACGATTAGCCGAGTCACAGTGCCGCACACGGTTGTCCACTGAGTCACCATAATGAAATCAGGAAGCAGCTCCTCTTCATCAGAGGAGGGCCTGGAGGGGAGAACCAATGCCAAGGTGGAAAAGATGGAGGACAGGCAGATGAAGCTGGAACAACTACACAGTGAGGAAAGCTGCTGAATCATAAGGGACCGTCCAGTGGATTCTGTCTCTCTTTCTTCTACCATCTTTATTTTTCTCACTCTGGCTTGCTCATCCTTTGTCTCTTCCTTATTTTATTCTCTCTTCATAACATAATAGTCTCTGTTGTACAGTCTCAGTTTTCACTTTCTAGTGTGAACCACATATATCTATCTACTTAGCACACGCAGAAGATGGACAAATAAAATTATTTAGATTTAGATTTGTTGGAAATCTAAATCTAATATATATACACATAAGCATCTTGTTGAAGTCCTTCACACCACATCAAATTGTTAAAATACATGATTTTTATTTGGAGGTTAGTTCAACCATTTAAATTAAATGGGAAAAACAGTATTTTATTAGGGCATCCAAACTTTCATTCACACAATGCTGACATTTCAAAATGATAAAAAAAAGAGAAGACGGGAGAAGGGGGAACTTATGTCAGTAATACATGGAATGAAATGAGCTACAGAAAGAGAGAGCGATAAAAAAGTGGTACATATGAAGTATAGCTTTGTCTGCAGCAGCAGCAGAGAACACATCAAAAAATCGAATGACTTCCAGCACAGCCACTATGACATGGTCCAGTCATCTTACCTTATAAACCATCAATGTGATCAACAACCCAGACTGCAACTCTCTCACACACACACAGACACACACATGCACGCACGCACGCACGCACGCACGCACACACTACCCTCCATTACTCAATAACAAATCTAAACCCTGAGCATACCACTGCAAACACTATAAGACTCTGTAATAGAGAGGACAGGCTCATTGCAAGTAAAACGTAAGAATGATAGTGTTACCCTCACAGATTTAAAGGAATAATTCACTCAAAAAGGAAAATGCTGTCATCACTTACTCACCCTCGCGATATTCCAAAAATCTGTACAACTTTTTTCTTCTTTGGAACATTGAGACCAAACAGTGTAACCAAACAGTGGATGGACCCCATTGACCTCCATTTTATGTTTTTCCATTTGGGTTTGATTAATGACATTCTTCAAAATATCTTCTTTTGAGAGTTCAGCAGAAGAAAACAAATTACAGCTTTGGAATTATAAAAATACAGGTTTGGAACTACTTGAGGGTGAGTAAATGATGACAGCATTTAAATTTTTGGGCGAACTACCCCTTTACACTACCCAAACGAAATTTCATGGCCGGTATAGAAATATACATTTCACAATTGACGTCAGATCAAAACACCATTGCTGGACTAGTGTCAGAGCTAAACCTACAGCATTACAACTTGATAAATGCTGTGTAATGATGCAACTGTGTGATACTTAGACACATACACACTCGGACACATACACACACTCACAAAAGAGAGCATTAGGTCATGGTGCTAATAGATCAGACGCATCAATGACAGATTAAAACCTTGTCATGTAGATCACCTCCTGGCGCCATGACAACAGAGCACACTGTGCTCACATGATAACCTCTCATTTGTCACCGGCCCTCATCGGTGCAACACACAACCCTGAACAAAGATTAATCAGCCTGTTCTCTAAAATACCATCGATGTGAATTTGCATCTAGATTTTCAACTAAAACTAATTTAACTCTGAAAAAGTGGTAACGGATCTTAGAACCAATTTTTTTTCACCAGCTCCTAATGTCAAGTCACCTTAATTTATATAGCACTTTTAACAATATAAATAGTTTCAAAGCAGCTTTACAGTGATAATAGGAAATTGAAGTAACAAAGATGCTTTTGGAATAAAGCTCTAGAATAAAGTTATTGTCTAGCTAAATTTAGTTTTGATCTAATAATCTTTTGATTGATTGATTAATGTTCTTTAGATCAGATCTTATTTGTCTTCTAAAATAAAATGACAATAATGGCCTCTCTGCTGCCCCCACCAGTTCATGCAATTCTGCCACAGTTGACGAGTTTTAGATAAGTTCATCTGCAGTTTGTGTTTGTGTACTAGCTTGATATAATTCCAAAGTCATAGACTGAGTAATTTTGAGTGCACTCATCCAATCATACAGTCAATGCACACTCAACGGCTGTCCGAATTCACTCACTAGTTTTCATTCATTCATGTAAGTGAACTGTATTAGTGGACTAATCTAGGGAATGGTGATTGGGCCATAGGCTATCTAGTCATGTGATCACAACATGGCGGCCACTACGAAGGGAATCCCTACCTTATATAATAGAACACCCTCTTTTTTATTGGCTTGTCTAATGTTAAACATTAATTGCTTTAGGTGTAAAACATTTTTAGTGGAATGCGTACCTTTTTTTGTTAGACTGACTAACTACAACAGTGAATTGAAATTTATACTGACACCTACTGGTGTGGATGTAGCATTGCGCAAAACTTTTCAGTGACGTGTAATCTGTGTTCTGTAGAATAAATTAATTAATTTTGACAAAATGTTTGACAAACTAAATTGCAAAGCCACAGCTGGTCATGTGATTTTAAATGGTGGCCACCACCGTGAAGGGGCGACCCACTTTATGTAGAAACCAGTTTCACTAACTAATACCAACATTGATATTGAACTTTATACTGCAGCATTACGCTTGCCTTTTTATGTGCCTTATGTGTCCATTGTACATATGACAAATGTTGAAAATACATTTTTATTTTGTGGTATAAAAAATGTTTAAGAAGAAAAAATTACTGAGAGCACCTAATACGTATGTTAAGCAAATGTAAACATAATGTTTACATGATATAATCAAAAAACAAATTAAAATGATAAAGTATGCTGTTTACACCTCTGTGGAATGATGTAAACATTGTAAATGACTAATGAAGCCAATGGCAAAAACACCTTTTGCTTCTTTTGGGGATTAACTTCATCTTTTTTTTTTTAAATGTCCAAACTGGTTTCAAACCAAAAAGGCTTAATGGCACTTCACAACAAAAACGAAAGAGGCAAATCAATAACTGTGAACTCCTTTCAAACTCTTCTTCTGTGGAGCAGCACTCAGGTGTACGTGATCTGGTCTGGTACTTCATAAATACGCATTATTCCCTCCGTTTATAACTAGCTAAGGTGTGATTCACTGGCTGTTATTGCCATTTACTCTCCATCAAGATGGAGTCGGGCCCTGCAGATGGGTCTTGTAAAGCTACGGTCGTTCTATTCTAAGAAGTCTGTTCAATTAGGCTTCTCTGATTTCCCCAGAGAGCGCTCCTCTCTTTAAAACGCATCATTAACACAGGCTTACCTCTCCCAAAGGATGGCCTTACCCCAGCGCCCGACGTTCAGCAGATTCGAGCCTGAGCAACAGCACACTTGCACTCAGAAACCATCTTTTCCCATCTACCCAAACTTTTGAGGCCTAGAAAATGAGGGCCTATTAAAGAGCCATGAGCACTAGACTGTAAACTATGTCCACGAGTATAACTGTACATTCTGCTTTGTTTTTGGAGTTATTTGCTTTTAAACAAAAAAGCTGTTTTATTCTGGCTTCATGCATTTTTTCCCCTCACTTTAATGAGGGAAAGTTTCATAAAAACAAAGCAACATTTTGAGCAAAAAACTGAGGAAATCACGTTTTTTTGTGTGTTGATACAGAACAATGATCGAAACATAGCTTGAGAAGATCGAGTCCATCAACACCCCCAAAGCTTTACAGTCCTATAGCTCGTCCTGGGTCGACATGTTCTACAGTAACATTAAGCAGTTTGGATTTATATACTGTTTAATGTTGTCGATTACATCACATATTTGAACAATCAGTTTCACAAACCTAAAATATCTCATTGAGAGATCCAGTTAATTCCAAATGAGACGTAACCAAGACATGACGTAATCACTTATGAACAAATTTCGATTCACTGATTCACTGACTGGGTTGTTCTCATCAATCCTGATAACTATAATTATAAATAACAACTTTAATATGAAAAAGTCCACACAACAGTTATAACAAAAATGACAGAAGAACGATATTGTTAAAAACACTTTCGGAATAGTTTGAGTATTTAAAGCAGCAGCCAGTATAACTCCAGCACACATATTTAATAAACAGAACGTTATCATGAATTGTGAATGCTAACATGGTTATTATTATTGTTTATATATTTATAGTCATCGTTCTTGGTGTGGACAGGTCTTTAGTCCAATTCAAATCACTAAGTCACAAGCTAATTCAAGACTATAGATTGACTCATGAAAAAGAACAACTTCTGAAGAATCATTTGTCTTTGAATTGGACATCTTGGCTCATTTTGTGTTTGTTGTTGCAATTAGCTCTCCCATTGTACTGAGGTTTTTACTGATGCCGACTAGCCTATCATAGCACTTTCCTGTCATTCGTCAATTGATGAGAGGAAAATAAAACAAATGTCAGCTAGATATTAGCTACAACACATCTCCAAAGTAATGGAAAACACAAAATGTCGTTTTTTTGTAGATAAAACAAACAGAAACCAGGTTAGGCATCTGAGGATTTGTATTTGTGGCTCAGACACTTGCTTCAAAGGATCATGGATAGTGACAGGACACATTCCCACTGCCCCCGACTCACCCCCGACTTCTCATCGAAGATCTTGATCCCTCCAAAGGACACAGTGAGAAAAACTTTCTGTTTGTGTTCTCCTTTAGACCGCGCAGAGGCTGCGATTCCCTGCAGACAAGAAGATGAAAACAGAAACATGAGAAAAGACGAAATGAAGATAAAACAAAAACAGGGAACGGCAGCTTTAGCTTCTTGCTGCAATCCTTGGGGAGCATTAGCAGTTATGTAAATAAATTGATTCAGTTTCTCCACGTTTTCAACAATTTCTCGCTTGGAGGTTTTGTTTAGAGAGATTGAAGAAATCTGGGTTTTTAGCCCCTATACTGACGGATGCCATAACTATGGTCATTCAAAACTAGACATGCATCCCAAAATGTATATGCACAAATCAAAATATTTCTTATGGTAATGTATTCTCAATAAACCTTTGTTTTGAGAACAAAGAGTAATGAATTAGCAAATTAAACTGCATTATCGGTTTAAAGTGTGAATAGTACTGCACTACCCAATCGAAACCATGGACGAATAATTGGTCAACACTGTGTTCTACTGTTATTACCACACTATTCCATTATATATGTAGACACGAGGAACTATTTAAAAACAGAATATCATTCATCTCTTTTGCTATATCCCTCACATGCCAGCACAACCTTTGAATTGAAATGAGAATGAGATATGAGTGTGGTCAATTATCATACGGATACAGATTTAAAAACCAAGTGGCTCAAATCGAATAAAAAAAAAAAAAATGCCTGAATTGTTTGACAGTGTACAGGTAAATGCAGTAAGAGAAAATGCCTCTCGAACATTTAAAGCTATTGGATTATCTATCAGCCACAGACTGAAAAGCTGACTGTCCAATTTTACAGTTAACCCGTAAAAGCCCACTGTGGAGATCAGCTTTTGAAGTCCAGGGATAACTGCTTCTTTGATGATGGTGGATCAACCAATCAGCAAGGATGAGTATGGGGCCATTGGGGCCAGTGACTACCAGGGGCCACACCCTGAAAGACCCACAGTGGCCCTACACAAGGCACTGCTAATGTAAAATTCTGTCAACAGCAACAGATAAAAAAAGATCCTTGAAATGACCTTATTAAAATACAAATAAAATAAGGTGACTTCTTAGTTGGTTAAATGGGGCTGTATAAAAGGGATTGGACTTTCTAAGTTTAGGTTACCTGGACTCTCAAAGGAGGGACAGAAACTTCTCAGGTTTCTTTAAAATATCTTAATTTGTGTTTTGAAGATTAAACAAAGTCTAATGGGTTTGGAACAACATGAGGATGAGCAAATTATGACAGAACTATCATTTTAACACGTTTGAATGTATTAGTACATTTTGCACTTTTTCAATAAACCAAACAGCAATGGATTTTATTTGGTAATTCACTGACATGATTCATTTGTACTGTGCACCCACACACAACTCACAATGGACACAATTCATTTTCAACAAGAGTGGTGGTGGGAGGAATGACAAGTGGCATCCTTTAGTAAACCTGCTGGAAAAGACCAATAGAGAATCTAAGAGCAGCATAGAGAAAAGTCCCACCCCAGATGGTTGTACGTCACTTTTGCCAGAATCCGTCACTCTGATAAGAACACACCTGGATTTTTTTAAAACTCTATTTAAATACATATTTATAAGCAACTTGTCAAGTCAAATTTGCAATTATCTTAAGTCAAATCATGCTTGTGTCCTATGTCTAATCCAAGGTCTGTGTTTGGGGTGGGTGTGGGCATATTTTTCAAGATGCTGGAACCCTCGAGTCTTCCAGGACCGTAATCTGTCCTAGCCAATCAGTTAAGCCCGTTTCTTGATCTTCCTTCCGAGTGCGCAGGGAGAAGCATCCGTCAGTCGTATGATGTATCTTAGCACACCATTATGCCTATCCATATGTGCTGGCGGGATGATGAATGAGCCTTTCTAATGCCAGTAGTAGCATGGTGGAAAGAGCACAAGCTCTGACATTTCAAACTCAGAAGTGGGAGTGTGTGCATAGAAGTGCTGCTGGATTGAAGAAGAGATGCAGATGTGAAATATAAGAGGTCTGTTTGCAGTCCAGGGAAACTCCAGAGCATCGTCTGTAGGAAAAGCTGGACAGACGCTGGATGTGACGTTAAGAAAGTTTTTATAGCTGATTGTCAAGGGAGGATGGGGATTATATGAAATGACTCAAGTCAAACTGTTGTTGAAACTCTCCTTACCACAGAGACATAAAGAGTGTGAGAGAGGAATGAGAGATTAAAAAATGACACCATGGGACTCGTTTGTTTGCTAAGGAGTGGAGGACTGTGGGAATATGAGTATAGATTATGTGTCTGGATGAGTGAGAGGTAAACAGCTCTGATCAATAACAGTCTGGACATTCCAATCAGACCAACATGCAAATCGGAAGGTGAAATTACCCTCTCTCTCAAACACACTAAGAAAGCAATCTAAACACTGGTGAAAAGGGTGCGATTTATGGTGAATGTACAATAAAAATACACTGATTTCCGGAAAGTGTTCATCTATACACAAACACAAACATCTATGCTAAACCTGTGCAGCTAAACTTCATGCTCATGGCCTCAAGAGCTGCTCTATAAAACCGATGCTAGAGGCAGCAGTATTTAGCGTCCTTGTTAGCGCAGCCGTCTCCAATACCGGTCGATGCACAGTCCAATCCCGCTTGGAGCAGTGAGAGTAAAACTAAATAAATTTTTGCCGTGATGGGATAGCAATGCTGTTTAGAGGGGTCAGTGTAACATGGGCCAGTGCAGGTAAACCTCACTCACGTGGCCCCAAGCTCATGCAGACAAAGCCTCATGCTGGATGACGCTGGTTTGAACCCCATTCAGAGGGGTGTAGGACCAGTTATTGGGCATTTCAAATGGGTAATTATTGCTCAGTTTGCTAAGTGGTAATGCTGTGCATGCAATACAATGCTTCACAAGGCTTGTAGCAAAAAATAGAGACATTACACAGTAGTGTGACCTCTGCTGTTCACACATGTTTATTACCCAATCTGATGTATGTACTTTTTTTTTTATTAAGCTATTGAAGAAGTTACACCTTTATATAGCTATTTACATGAGGAATGCCAAAGGCATTTTATTATTCGGTTTTAAATAAATGTAATTATAAATACTAGCTGAAAGATTTTTATATGAATACTTTATTTCCAATTAAAGACATTTACAAAAGAGATGTTTTGTGACATCTTATTCAATCGCATCACATGACATTTTATAACCTGAACCAACCTGACCTTGTCATAAAAAGCTCAAATTTAAGATACTTATTGACACAGAGTTATGAGGCTCTGCGGGGGCCCTCTCTATGATATAGTTTCCTGTTTTATGCTGGTCACACCACATGACTTTGATTTGGAAGACAAAAGTATTAATAAGCACTGGAATTAAGTTTTGGTCAAATATTCTATTTTAACTAAATAATAACCGTAAAGAGATTAGAAGATGTGTATTCAAGTCCTTGTATGTATGAATTCAAATACATTTTTAATTTATTTTTAATGTATTTTTGAATAAATTCGTAGATAAAAATTTAAATCATGTCATTGACCAATATACAGAAACACCAACGGCATACAGTAAATAAAAAAACAAAATGTATAGAAAGCAACCAACACAAACACACCTTGAGTTTCATCATCGAGTCCTGACAGAGTTTGTCTCCTCTTGCGGCGGTGACCTCATCTATCCCGATGAGTTTGGCCTTGTAGCGAACACCATCCCCCTTAAAACGCTTTATCAGAGCTGCTTCACTGCGGTCCTGCCCTGGAGAAAGAAAAAAAAGAGAGGGAGATAGATGAAGCACACAGTCATTTGATGAATTCTGCATATCTGCAGCACATCTCCTCCTCCCTCCATCCACTATCATCTCAAAATGCCATTACTTTTCCGACGATCAGCACAATCTGGACTTTGCAGCTGACAAAAATACCAAGTGATCTTCTAATAGCCTGTATTTAACCCATCCCACATCCTCATATTTCTAATTCTGTGTTCTGTTCGAGCAGTTAGATCTTTAATCTCAGTCTAGTTGCTGAGTTCCAGCTGGAGATTGTCTGCATGAGCCTGGAGGGCTGTTCAAAGCCAAGGTTTAAAATCAACCCGGAGCTCTAAAAACCCTCCCTAACCCCCAGATGCCCCGCATTTGCAGCTCAGAATGAAGGTCAAGACTGCTGCATGTGTGTGGCCGTAATTGCAGGTATGTCAGACCCAGGGCATAATGGTGAAAGGTTCTAAGGTTTCTAAGTAAAAGTGCTGTGTCCAGGTCTGGTGTGAGGCGATAGGAGGGATGAAAGCCTTTTTTTTTTTTGAGCTCTCACATCAAAGTCGACACCTATCGGCCAATCACGGCATAGAAAGATCAAGTGGTTCCTCCCACACCTTCATCACAAACCCTGTAACTGGATAACTGGACTGACCAATCGATGGGACTCAAAGGATGTAGACCAATTAACTGGCTCACACTCAGTGAAGCAAAGACAAACAAACCCAATTAGGTCTGAGCTTGCCGTTTGATCAGAAGACAAAGGCAAATAGACACATAGACACACATAAACTTGCTTAGGCTTAATTGATAGCATATATAAGAAGGAAGGGTGAAAGGAGAACATGTTCAATAATACAAAAATAATCAAGAAGGACTGGGAGACCTTACTCACAGCAACACCATCAATTTATTCTTGACGCAATTTATATGGGGGTCAACCCCCTGACCCCCATATCCGCCCCTTTTGTATGTCTTTCTCCCTTTACCAACTTGACATTTCTCTCACTCACTGTGTTACAATTACAAAAAAAGAGTAATATAACCATTCCAATGACTCCGAAGCTGATCGGTTGAGGTAAAAAACCTGCATAGTTCACCTTTAAGTGGAAGGATGGGCATTTCAGGTTGGTGATTATTGCTCAGTTTGTTAAGTGGTAAAGCTGTGAATGCAATACAAAGCTACACAAGGCTTGTAGCTAATTTCGAAACATTTGTGATTATGAATGACAATTCTGACCAAAACCTGATGTAATTTACTTAAGACACGCATGTAGAGACACTCAGCAATATAAATTTAACAATACAATTTAGAGCAATATTTGATGCAAATGTTTTATTTGTCAGAAATATTATTTCGTATTCATAAATACTAGAATTGAAAGCAATAAACAAGAATTTTGTGGCCAGAAAATGATGGTAAAAATAAAACAATTCTTATATGGAGTTCCTCAGATTGCCACACTGGTGGAAAACTCTGGAGAAACTCCTTCAGAAAGAGTAAAATGAGCTTTGAGAAACTTAAAAAGCTTTCGAGAACCCCATGTGTAGTACTTTAAAAGAGTCAATGGGTGCATTCCTCATCATAACGAAAGGTTTGAGCACTGAAGTTTAACTCCAACTTATGCCTATGTATTCACACGCTACTAATAGTGTGTATAGAGTACCAAATATGTATGAGATGCTCCGCACCCGTCCAATGGATTTCACTGCCAATCTGTGGGGTATCGCGGGCTCTCCAAGCAACTGAACAATCATTAATCTATAGGAGTGCTGAGAGAAATTGCTCTGGGCTTCTAGTGCAACATATATCAATAACACTGACACAATGTGGCATTATGCTGAAGTAAGAGATGAGCCATAATGAATAGTAGTCTATGTCCTTCACATGCATAAAACATACATTAGGCAGCTGATGAAGAGAAGCATTCATGACAGCTGATAAATTAACAACTCTTCGAAGGTCACCGCACACATGATGGAAGGAACACACTCATCCTTTTTTTGTCCAACGAAAGTTGTTTTAGACACTGGATTTAATTAAATGGACAACACAAGTTGAAACTATCTTGTGTTCCACAAAATCAACAATGTTATATGGGATTGGAACGACATGAGGGGGAGCAAATTAAGACAGAATTTTTATTTTTAGCTGAACTAGTGCTTTAACCCATGCTCTGAATCTAACTCTGACAGTTTGTGGAGAGCCCTGGAAAGATGAAAACTTTCAGCTGTCCCTCAGAGGCAAGGATGGGAATGGTAAACACTCATTTATTTCCCCCCAGTTCAGAACGCTGCACCTGCAATGCCGCTTATTATTACTGCCAACCTCAGGGACTGAACTTTGGCGGTAAAGAACTGACCGTATGAGTGTGTGGGTGGATATATCTGTGTCAGAAGGCAGCAAACTATACTGTCCAAGTAGAGATCTCTCGAAATGAGCTCCAGCTCTCTACCCTGCAGGGCTCCAAAGACCTCATTCAGGCTGAGGACAGCTCGCTGTTTCCTGGAGAGAAGTCTGGATTTCACCCACTCCCATGGCCCTTCAAAATGAGGGAACTCTGGCAGCAAGCTGGAGTTAGCTGTTGACATTAGGTCTAATTGAAGGAGGGCACAGGAGCTTGAACTACTTTATGCAGTTGCAACTGTAATCTCAAAAACCAGAGCCCCCACAAATTCAAAAATTGATAGTAACAACTGCTAAATTCTAATATAACATTGATAACACTGACACAATTGTTTAAATGAAGATGTAAAACATTTATTTTGAATATACAAATTCTCAATGTTAGTATATGAAACATGATTATTAATATAATATATTATTAATTTAATACATATTGTTAAAATATATGTTTGTAATATTTTTTTTTACTGATGTATGTTTTTTAATTATTTAAAATTCATAAACAAATTATAGTCTCTAGCTAAACAGAAACACGGATTAAAAGGTGTCACAATTTTCCCGGCACCATTTTCCATTTCAACAGTAAAATTAAAATACGATCCATAGGAAATTAATAAACGAATTAACTAGCAAATAAGAAACTGGGCAATAAACCGCAAGCACAATTAGGTGAATTGACAATCAGAAAAAAACGATATATACTATAGTATAGACACAAATAAAAAGCAAACTTAATTGGAGGGACCTTGCAAGTATCAACATGTAATATTATTTATAGAACCTAGTAATTCATGAGAGATGTTTTATAGGAATAATTTGAAAAACTCATAAACAAGCTAATAAATAATAAAAAAAGTGAATATATTCTGTTTTTGTATAACCTTGAACTATACTGCACTGTAAAACATCTGAAATTACACAAAGAAAAAAAAATGGTATAATCTTAGAAAAAGATAGAAAGAACACGAGGGCAACTTACCTCGCCCACTTTCTCTCTCACTCACACACACACACTCATTTTATTACTACTGGGCTGGCATCTCCCTGTGGCATTGTGTCAATGCCTGCAACCACACAGTGCCTAATAACTCCCTATAAGACTTTTCATTTTCTTACAACACACTGTCGGCTTTAATCTCTCTCTCTCTCTCTCTCTCTCTCTCTCTCTCTCTCTCTCTCTCTCTCTCTCTCTCTCTCTCTCTCTCTCTCTCTCTCTCTTCTCTTTTATTTTACCTTTCTGTTTCTCAAGACTTTTATCTCTCTATTATCTTCCCTATTTATTTCCCTCTGTATCAAACATCAGTACAAAACTATACAAACAGTACTGGCTCAAAAAAAAAAAAAAAAAACGGTTTTAACTATACCAATCTTTCCACAGTATCATTAGTAATAAGTAATATAAACATGGTCAGTTAAGTCTAAAGAAAAAGAAAACACACACACTTCCATTTTCCATTCCACGACCCGACCCGACAAACATCGATTTAACAAGTTCAGTCAGCGAAAAAAAGTGCCGACCAATGGCAACAGATGCTAAAATGAATGAATGAATGAATGAATGAATGAATGAATGATTCATTCATTCATTCATTCATTCATTCATTCATTCATTCATTCATTCATTCATTCATTCATTCATTCAATCAATCAATGTACAGTATTAATGAATCAATCACTATATAATCTATCTATCTATCTATCTATCTATCTATCTATCTATCTATCTATCTATCTATCTATCTATCTATCTATCTATCTATCTATCTATCTATCTCTATATTCTAATAAACAAGTAGAACTTATGTCAAATCATATTGGGATTCATGCTATGGCGCTAGAAGGATTCAATCTGTTTGGTGTTGTAAACCTCTTTTTGTGTTATTTATTTATCCTTCCAGATGAAAATGGAAATTAATTAATGTTCCTTCTGAGACCAGAAGCGATAGTCGTGTTGTCGTTTGAAGTTGCTTAAAAATGTTGAGTTCGTTAGACTTCAAAGAATCGTACAGTTTTTCAAGCCTTGGTCGAATTTAAATCTGATAGATCTTAAATCCCCTCAAGTGAGATGCAGTCGAGAGACAACACAAGAAGCCGTGTGCGCAAATACACACACGTGCATGTACACGCGTCTGGAAATTTTTGTTGATGTAGGTCACTGCTGACAAAAGCACTAAAGCAGACACTTTAAGTAACGCATGGTTCATTTACTGTTCGCTCAACACACATGCCATGAACCTGACTTCCCCATCATAAAACTGACTACAGCTTCATCCATCGATCTCCTTTAATGACCTTATATTCATTCACTCTCCCCTTAAGAGTGAGAAGGCAGGAAGATATAAAAAAAGCTGTTGCTAATCTTATTAGATTGATGGGTAAGAAAACATCAAACTGTGTGAGATATCCATCAGTGAGGATGTGAGCGCATCTAATCAGCCTTCTGTTGAATGGACAAAATGGGCCAATTCTCCACGGGACGCACTATATTCAGACCTAGTTAAGATGTTAAGTGTGCATGCGTGTGCGTGGTTGCACTATATACTGTAAGTGAGAGCCTGATTTCTAAAAACGGTCACCAGACATATATAATAAAGTCTAAAACTAAAGAGGTTCAAAAATTGCACATTTATTAATGTTTTAATAAAAAATGTACCAGTATAAAAAAATGTACTGTTATTGTACCATGATGAAAGCATTGGAATTCCTTGGTGCAAAAAATGGTTACATATTCATTAGCAATGGTAATTACATGCTACTCATAACTACTTAAAAGAAAACCATGGTATTATCATGAATCTATGTAAAAAAAATATGGTCCTACAAAGGTGGCAATATCCAAAATCCTTGTGGGGACATTTTTTTGGTCCCCATGAGGAAAACAGCTTATAAATCATACAGAATTATGTTATTAAAGGTGGGGTATGTGATTTGCAAAACGGCCGGCAGATTTTGAAAATACACAACTCTGTGACTGGGTCACGAGCTTTGAGTATGCGCACGAACGGGACACGCGCGCGGGTGGGGTGGGGAGAGGGGGGCATGGTACAACAGTTTGATTGATGCATTTTCTGTCCAATGATTCTAGATGGTCTTGAAAATGATTGGCTGGAGTTTTTCGAGTCCTGCCCGTTCCACAGATGATTAAATTGCTTAATTTTCATTTCAATGCTTCAAATTTACAGCCAGTAAGTGGGTTAGGAATAGGATTTCAAGTGGTTTGAAAAAATGGTCAAAAAAGAAAATCACATACCGCACCTTTAAGTAAAAATGCAGAACGTTTTGTGTGATGGGTAGGTTTAGCGGTTGAGTAAGGGGAGAGACAATACAGTTTGTTTAGTATAAAAACCAATGTGTCGATAGAAAGTCTCCATAAAACAAAGGCCCAATACATACGTGTGTGTGTGTGTGTGTGTGTGTGTGTGTGTGTGTGTGTGTGTGTGTGTGTGTGTGTGTGTGTGTGTGTGTGTGTGTGGTGTGTGATTATGATATGATTCATTCATCCTTTTATAGTCAAAAGTTTCTCTGCATGTGTTCCTGACCCCTGTGGAGAGAATCCACACAAACAATTCAGAAGAACAGACAGGAGAGACAGAGAGGTCCCATAAACCTCAGACTGTCAGATCACATCTATTGAAAACTATCATCTGTCCTGGACGATACACGGTTTCATTGCACAGCTCTAACAGACAACTAACAGTAAACATCTTTCCTTGACTTGAGCGAACTCAACACACAAACACAGAAATATATGCTCAATGCATGTAATTTTTTGGAATGTTCTGGTTCAGGAAATGTGCTACCAGGATGGTGTGTCCATTAAAACACAGAGGTCCAGTACTCAGTCCATAATCATTTATTGCAACAGATGAATCAGGCCATAGAGTAGAATAGGAATCAGATATAGAGTTGTATGTTTTATAGTCAGGAACACATCAACTCTTCAAAGGCTCTCATTAGGAGAGAAAGAAAGGACAGTCTGGTTCCATTGCATATGGCACACACCAACACACCAAACAATAGTACCTTATCACTCATTAAGTGCACCTGAGGAGACTTAGCTCCTCCCATGACTGGCTATGTCATGTGATCCATAGGAATTCTCAACAGCCGGCCCCAAATGTGTAAACATTTGACCCTAGAGAATTCTGTCAATCATTAATTCAAGTCATCTGAAAACTTACTAAGGACCACCAGACGGCTGACTGGGCGTATATAGCATTTCCCTTCAATGAGAACCTCCACAACCCTTATCCTGCCATCAGGACTTGGCAAGACCTTTGTGACAGTTCCTACCGGCCAGAGTCCCCGTGGAAGCTGCGGGTCGACGATCATAACTACAGCATCACATGAAATCGAATTTCCCTCCTGCATCCACTTCTGACGACTTTGACGGGAAGGAAGATAATCTCTGATAAAACTTGACCAGAATCTATCAGATAGAACTTGACTATGCCTCCACTTTCTACGTGAAAGTATTTCAGAATCAGCATACATTACTTGAGGCAAGGAAGCATCTTGCCGCCCCATCAACAGTATATTAGGAGTTATGGGATCAGGCTCCGATATATTAGATGTCACATACCCAAGAGGTTTAGAGTTCAACATCTCTTCCACTTCGACCAGCACTGTATATAAGACTTCTGCAGAAAGCCCCTGGGTACCCAATGTCACCCGTAAAGCTGCCTTAATGGATCGGACCTCTCTCTCCCAGCATCCTCCAAAATGCAGAGAATATGGAGGGTTAAAGTTGAATTGAGTCTGGTGCTGAGAAAGCAGTTCTTGAAGGGCAGGGCTGAGTTGATCGAATGCTTCTCTGAGCTCTCGCTCTCCTCCCCGGAAATTAGTTCCTTGGTCTGATATAAGTTCATAGGGTCGACCTCTGTGAGCTATGAAACACCGGAGGGCCAATAGGAAACTGTCTGTATCCAAACCAGATAACAGCTCAAGATGAACACATCTTGTTGTCTGACATTTGAAAAGAAGACCCCATTGTTTCTCATGTCTGCGGCCTACACTGATATTAAAGGGTCCAAAGCAGTCCATTCCAGTTGACCAAAATGGGGGCTTGTAGAGGCGGAGTCGAGAGGGGGGAAGATCAGCCATCCTCGGGACTGAAGGAGACCCTTTCCATCTTTTACATTCACGACATAATCGTTGAAGTGATTTTACGGCTTGTCGTCCACGTAGAACCCAATACTTTCTACGAAGTTGGGCAAAGACTCTTTGTGGTCCTGGGTGACACAGAGTTGAATCAAGATCTGTAATCAGAAGCTTAGTTATAGGATTCTCAGGGTCCAAAACGATGGGATGGATAGCTTCCAACTCCAAGTCCTTGCTCTGCCGAAGGCGACCTCCCACTCTTATGAGACCAGTCACAGGGTCCCACTCAGGTGCCAATTCAACAAGTCTACTGTGTGCTGAAACACCTTGATCTAGTTGGAGTAACTTGCTCTCCTCAGGAAAATCCTCCTCTTGTGCCTGACGAAGGAGTAACAGCTCTTCTTGATTCTGAGTGAGCTTGTTCTCTGGCACTTGATCAGGAGAAAAATTCTCGATGGTATCAGCAATCAACTCTGACCACGTGTTAAATTGGACAGGGTCCACTTTGGAAAGGCTTGGTAAAACCTGTGTCTGGCTACAAAACACAGGTTCTCTCATTTCTAGTGATACTTCATCAGGAGAAGTGATTGGATACTTCGGCCATTGATGAGGTGGTAAGGCAAGGAAAGGAGGTCCTCGAAACCAACGACTAGTAGGAGATAGCTCTGTCAACTTCTTTCCTCTAGTAATTTCATCGGCTTGCCAAAATCTTTCTACATCCCTCTGTAACTGATCTTCGATGGAAGTAGCCAAGAAGTGGCACTGAGAGATAGAATTAGTCTCGGGAATCAAGGAAGTGGGACCCTGCAATACCCATCCTAGACGAGTATGGAGTGCAATAGGACTTCCAGGAGGACCAAATATTACTCGTCCCGTAGAGCATAGCAAATGAGGATGATCTGCTCCCACTAACAACAGGGGCTTAACCTGATGGAATTCTTCAAGAGGAATACTTCTAAGATGCTGATAGCATCTTTGGAGAGTACGGACAGGGTAAGTCTGTTCAGGTAAGTCCAACATCTTGGATGTAAATGCTGCACTAATCTCATATTTCCTTTGACTAAAAGATGCTGGAGAGATGGAAAATGTAACGCTCGTGCCATTAATCTCCTCAGAACCCTGTCGAATTGTTCTCAACCTTAGAGACTCAGCCGGCCCATTTAGGCCCAACAACTCTGCAGCCGGAGAAAGGAGCATAGTTCTTTCGGAACCGTCATCAAGAATGGCGTAGGTCTCCACAGTCCTTCCTTCATAACTCAGAATGACTTTTACCACTTTCAAAAGCACAGAATTAAGGCCACTTGGTCTACTCAAATAGAATATACCAGAGTCAGGTTTACGAACATTGACTTCGTGCAGAACTCCCAAATGGCGTTCCTTGCAGTATGGACAAGGCTTCTTCAAGTCACAATTAGCTGAACGATGTGTCCGACCACATCTCCAACAACGACCATTATCCAGGATCCATTTTTCTTTAGCCTCCACATCAAACTGTTGGAACTTTATACACTGACTCAAGTGATGGGCTTGATGACCACAAAAGGCACAGAAAGGTCCTGGGTCTAATTGTTTGCTATACAAATTAGTAGGCTGAGACATTCTACCTTTCGGGTTATAATGTTCCTCCTGATTTGCACCCTGCAAAAAGGTGGCTGTAGGATACCAAGATCTGGGAGGTCTCTCTTCTCTCACTTGATACTTTGTTGCCCCCTTTGATTGGTCAGATACTTGAACTACCAGACTTTGGCATTCTGCTTCCTCCTCCAGCCATTTAGCAAAATCTACCAAATTATAAGGAACATTCTGATTAACAGTTCGAATATGTCTAGCAAAACTGGAAACATGATGGGCTGAAAGTTTACTTAAAAGCTGGTGAACATGAGAAGAACAGGCCAACTCCTTCGCCCCTTGATCTTGACCCCATGATTGGAGCATGCCTACCAGAGCCTGGACTCGTAGCGCAAACTGACCAAACCCGAGGGAATCCCCAGAACGTATAGCTGGAAGGTTCTGAATGGAAGCCAACTCCCGTAACACTAAGTGATGAGGTTGGCCATACTTCCTTTGGAGGGCATGTAATGCTGTAGTATAAGGCTGGGGATCATGAGCATATGCCAGGGCTAAATGCCGCGCATCATCAAGCTTCAGATGATCCAAAAGAATATGATATTTGTATTGTTCTGATTCCTCTGAAGGCAATAGATTTTTTAATGCCATATTTAGCATAGCAAATTCTTGAGGATCGTTTCTTTTGAAACATGGAAATGAAGGCCTCTCAATTGCAGCTAGTCTTGAATTCCCAGTTACAGAGGAAGGCTGAACATCGGCTACCACTACCGGTTGATTCACCATTGAATCTCTGGACTGGATCATACCCGGAGGTCCGAACGGTGTCTGAGGTCTAAACACAGGAACATTACTAGTAGCAGTCACATCTGAAGGGCCCATAGATGGTCCAAACTGTGCAGGAGGCATCGAAGGAACTTGACTCGATGATGATGGTACAGCCATCGGAAAGACATGACTTGGATAAACAAAAGGTCCATAAGGGGGATATAATGCAGGAGGAGGAACGGGTACTGGATAATTTGGAAACATCCATGGGGGAAATCCATTGCCTTGCCCTTGGCTAGGAACAGGCCCACCGCCTCTTGGTAAATGCGAATCATTGGCTGGATAAACTGGATACAATGGCTGTTGGATTAAGCACCAACGTGGGACATTGCCAAACTGAGTTGGATTCATATTCATTCCAGGAAGATTCTCTGAAGGCTGGAACTGAGAGTGAGCATGCCGTGTAGCAACCGGTTCGGTTAACATTTGTGCCTCAGGCAGCTGTAGAGAACTGGGTTCTAATGATCCTCCCCTTCTCGTGGCAATGGCGTGGGCAGCATAGATCTTGGTGGAGGAGGGAGAGTACTTTGTCTGCTGAGTTGAGGAGGTGATGTAGGTGGATCAATATCATGTCGGTTTGCCTCATGTTGTCTTAAGCATTCACCCATTTCATGAACAAGAGATGCTCTAGAATTGTCATCCTCTTGATTATGTATAACAACAGGAGATGTTGTCTTAGAACTCTGTTTGGAACTGATTGAAAAGGAAGAATTTTGACTTCTTATCTGCATTGTTCTCATTCTCTGGCTCAGTTCTGACAACATTTCTTTTATTTGCTGTACATCGCCAGCAAGATCCTTCACCTCAGCCCGAGTCTCAGCTATGGCAGCTCCCTGTGATACTTCCAGACGCACCTGATCAGAAATAGTTTGTCCTTGTGTACAAGGTGGTATCTTTGACTGAGTCAAATAATCTTGATGCCATCTGGGGGGGTTTGATACCCGTTTTGGTCTCTTAGAATCATCTTGATCCATCCTAGTAGCCTCTCCGGCTCGAAGGACCATGTAATTTTTTGGAATGTTCTGGTTCAGGAAATGTGCTACCAGGATGGTGTGTCCATTAAAACACAGAGGTCCAGTACTCAGTCCATAATCATTTATTGCAACAGATGAATCAGGCCATAGAGTAGAATAGGAATCAGATATAGAGTTGTATGTTTTATAGTCAGGAACACATCAACTCTTCAAAGGCTCTCATTAGGAGAGAAAGAAAGGACAGTCTGGTTCCATTGCATATGGCACACACCAACACACCAAACAATAGTACCTTATCACTCATTAAGTGCACCTGAGGAGACTTAGCTCCTCCCATGACTGGCTATGTCATGTGATCCATAGGAATTCTCAACAATGCATAGAAACATGAAGTACAAGATAGATGGAAGAGAACGAGAAAATTAGTATTCCTTTTTTTAATTTCCTTGTAATTTTGTGAAATCACTTCACTATATCTACAGTATGTATATTATTTAAGTTTTACTTCTATGCAATTAAACTGCAAACCTTTTAGCGATACAAATTATACAAATCATTTGTCATGCCAATAACGCACATTAAACCTGAAGCTGAGGGTTTGAATGAAATGTTGCTGCGAGCCTGAAGAAATTAAACAACAATTTGCAAGCTGTGCTGGAAACTGAGCTTTATATCCATCATTTCAAAGCCCCCATCACTCACACACATTCACGGTTCGGTGTTCAGCAGAGAGTAGGGAGGCAAATTCCCACTGAGAATGTAATGCAACTTCTATGGAGGCAAATCAATGCCTAAAAGAACCGAGCGAACAACTGATGCTGGCGCGCGTGCTAAATTACTTCCGCGAGAGGATTACAGATCTACACGTGAGTAAACGTGGACTTGCGAGCTCATTTCAAACCCATGATCATTCCCCCACGCTCTCGCGCTTGATCTGCTCTCACCTGACACTTTTGTTTGCTCGAACAATTTTTATTTTTGCCAGTCGAGGGGCGGGACTTACTGCTTTAATAACCTCAAATGTCATTGGTTACTTCCCCTTTTCCGGAAGTCAGTTGTGATCGGACGCTGGTTACATTAAGCACCTTATTTTAAAAAGGGCTATTTAAATAAACGTGACATGAATTGACTTGAATGGTGTGACGAATTGCAAAGCTTGACCAAACATCCAAATCGCTATCATCAGATGCTTTCTAACTACTGTTTTCTCACCTCTTGTCATATTAGTTCTTTGTTTATTTTGTTATTAAGAGGAAAGTGTGCAGCACATACTGTATTTTCATTAGCTTCTCTCAGAAGCGTGGTTGGTGTTGAGATGTTTGCTAACAGTGCAGTGCCTGTTCTTGTATATACCAGCATGACTAAATAGCTATTTGGCAACTAATTATCATAAATGCTAAAGTAATCACACATTAATGTACGCATACGCCTAAGTGTTTCTCTATGTCTGTTCATGGAGTTGACTTATACATGTAAGCAACAGGTGAACTGTCAATGACTGTGGCAACCCTGAGGCATCGCCTGTGGCAGTCATGACCCTTTTGCTCCCACAATGTCCTGTTCTTCTGTTCCCTCCAAATCCCCTATCCCGCCCTCCCTGCTGTCACTTTCAATTGAAGCAGTCATTCAACAAGACGTCGTCCTTTATACCTCAGTCTTTCAGTCTACTTGACCCTCCTATTCCTCCCACAGATAACCGACTCTCCTCTGAAATGCGAGTATAGTTATTTTAAATCATGATTTACTTTCTTCAACTAAGATGAAATTCGATTAGCAAATTGGAATTGAATTTATGAAATGGTTTGCCATTTTCCTGTTTAATATTAAATATTTAAATTGCTAAATTGGTCATTGTATCAATTTGGTACCTTGTAAACTTTGTGAACAGACTTTGTGAACAGATAAAAAAAACACAATTTAATTATTTAATTGTTTTTTATGTAATTATTAATTATAAACAAAGTTTTTTAAAATATATTTCCCAAGTTAAAAACTATTGTAAATAAATATAATTCAATAATATTTTTTAAACACCATCAAATTTTACATGCTGGTCACACCACACGACTTAAATACATATGTATATAACTACGTGCATTTTTAACGTTGTTGTTGTTGTTGTTTTTTTAAATAAATTAATATAAATAAAGAGTGTTATTTTAATGCCAGTAATACAATTTGAATATTGCTATTTTGGAGAATATGTCTTCTTCAAGTGTATTCATTTTTAAATATTAACAATAGATTTTGGCATTTTTCAATATGCAGTACTAGTCAAAAGACATGCATTATTTGCATACAAAGATATGCATAGAAATCCATGGACCTGCCATTTGAGGCTGATACCTAAAAAACACTTGTCTCCTGACAAAAAAACAAAAACAAACAGCATAGTGCTTTAACTGGTAGCAGCTCTCGTCTGTTATTTTCTAAAAACTGGACACTCTGCACCCAAGATCATGTATCACTTTCTCTAAACAAAATGGCTCCATAGTTGAGTTACAGGGCCTATAACTCAGCACTAAACACCCTCCCACTGGTACGCCTCTCTCCCCCAGAACTCATCATTTACTATATGAAACACTGAACCACAGAAAAAATAAAAAGCTACTTTATCACAGCAAAAGAATAACATCACCTAAACACAGTGAGTGCCGAGTGGCAATAATACCATCACAGCAAAGCGATAAATCTAGCATATTCCTTCCCACTTTTTCCCCTTATCCTGGCTTCAAATGCACATTTGGTGGAAAGATGATTGCCGATGAGCAGTGAGGAGAAATAGTCTGCTGCTTTGCTATGGCTATTTGAGTGAGAATGGAATGAACTGAGACTGTAAGTACGTTTGGGTCCTGTCTTGATGGAAAAGCACATTTTAATAACAGCCAACAAGACCTGAGGGAGACGCAGCACATATAGCTGGAAGATTAGATGTGCCTCAACACAACCAGCCCCTTCATTCAATTGTCTGCCATATCTGAGAAAAAGGCCAATTTATCAGATGGAAAACGCTGCCGTGCATGTTTTACGCACACATAGAAAGGAACAGAGAGTGTAACAATTCCATCTTCATCTTTCAAATTTGATTAGTAAAGCCTACTATAGCTAGCATAAATGAAGCCTTGCTTCCACAGTATAAACATTAGGGCACTGTTAAAGTCATTTGTAGAAAATGTGCTCTTTTAATTTTAAACAGCCTAAACTGCTTCTAAATTAATTTATTTACATGAACCTGGCAAACTTGGTATAATTTACAAATTATGCAAATTAGTTATAATGCTCCTGTTCAGCAATACCTATTAAGCCAATAAGCACAATGTTCTAGCTTGATCACAACATTTGTAACTACTGAGTCTCAGCTACCATTGAACCTGGATTTAGTTCACTTTAAACAGGGTTCTGTTCACATTAACTTCGGTTTGGATCATTGATTCACACACTGTATATTCTGGACCGGCACAGTCCAAGTGCTCTAGTCCTGTTCGACTGCTTTCATTATTACCTACTATTGGAAAGGGCAAAACTTTCACAATTGTCTTTAAAAATGTCAGTGGCGTCTGTTTTTATTTCTTTTGTTTATTTCCTTTTTGCTCTAGCAAAAGTGCTCAACTACCACAGGTAAAAGCACAACAGGGTTCTACAACATTAAGCAATGATTTGCACAAACACATACACGAAATCAGTCTTTTTTCATATTAAAAAACCTCACTCCAGAACACAGCTGAATGCTGTGGGTTGAGGAACACCTGCAGTATGTTGTTTGGGTAATAGCATGTTTTGTCTTTGCCAAAGCTAAATCTCTTTAATAGCATGTTGTCAGACAGGCCTGTCAACAGAATTTGAGGATCAATTCTGCTCTGAGAAACTTACGTATTATCACTCTGCATGTCTCTGATTGTAGACTTGCTTAATCTAGAACATGACCGACAGCAATCTTTACCGTAGTAATGAACCCACTTTAACTTGCACCTCTCAGTTAAGGCTAGGTAGTAACTAGTAAAAAAGTAAGACAAAATAAGCCAGGGAACATTTATAGTTTCAACAAAATCAATAGTGAAGCAAGTTTAAAAATGAATACTGTTTACAACCCATTTTATGTCGATAATATGAGACGTCAAAATGAAACAGGATATTTCACCTCCCACAAATGTTGGGCAGGGCTTGATTTTATTGGAATTGATTGGATTGTGAAGAGTGTATAAGGAAAGTTGTTTCATAAAAGAGTAAACAAACATTTTATTTATTTTTAATATGGAATCATTTGTAATGTTGAATTGTGCATTATACGACCAGCAATGTTTTTTATTTACTAATATAAATGTGCAACTCTCCTTAGTCTTGCATCAGACTCACAGCAGAAGGTCTGGACTCAATCGCAGCTTTCACTGGCCAAGGACCAGGTAAAGCAACCAATCACAGTAATTTTTGTTCAGAATCATGTTTAGGGGCGTGAAAATGTAAAGTTGATGTCCCGACAATATGGTATTTAAAACTCTTGGATGTATTTTAATGAGACCAATGGTGAAAATCCCACATGCTTTTGAAAATCCAGTGTTTAGTTAATCCTGATAAGCACTCATTGTCATAGTTGTAAACAGGACAGCTTTTTTATTCCATGAGGGGGGTTTGGCTTAACGATGGCTTTGTTTCCATGTGGACTGTTAAAAACATGACATACACATCTCCTGAAAATCCTGGAGAATTCAACCAATCAGATGATGACTTTGAAACTTCTGAAGTGTTTTCAATTTTGTGTGCCTTATACATCAGACATTCAACCAACAGTCAGTGGGATTGACGACTGAGGCATCAAATATGTTCATATAATGGCTATTTGAATTGTAATATTTCATTTTACAGTGAGCATCTCAGGAGTTAATGCAAGAAAACTAAAGGAAGAGCTGAACTTTAACTACAGGACAATGTTCAGTAACACTGTTGCTAAACATATGTTAGTTGCCTTATTTCTGGAAAAAATATTCTTGGATTGCAGATAAATAAGCTAAAGAAATACAAATATTTTGTTGGCAAATTGTTTTCTACACTATAATAAACTATTATTCTTAGCAGAAGCTTTAAGCTAAGCTTAAAAGTCCCCCTGTAGTTAATAATTGTATCCCTTAAAACTCATCTTTGATCACCAAAATTACATATTTAAATGTTTCCCTTGAAAAAAAATTATTCATGCATTAAAATAGCTTTATGTAAGTAAACACCATTGCCTCATTAAGTATATGCGGATGAATATGCAAACTAGCCCTGTCTCCACTCACTCACACCAGCTCAGAGATCCACTCATTGATGATCACAGGTTGAAATTATTGTTTATACAAATAGTTTGTGACGTCAAAAACACCAGCGATTTCAAACAGCGTTTTTGAGACAGTCTTTGGTTCACTGTAGTTTTAAGGAGAAAATTCTCATTAAAGAGTAACTAAACACTAAACCAACTTGTTTTAGTTAATGGTCTGTAAGACTGGGGCTTTATTAGTGCTGATCATTGATTCAAGTAACTTTTTTGACATTTGGGTATAAAGTGTTTTAATTCTACAATATATGGTGTAAAAACGTCTGAGTGCTGCCCTCTCCAGGTTGAACAGTGGCTACTGCAGTTGAATTTTCCTATTGGATGTTTGCGGTAGTTCATGACGTAAGCGGTGAGAGCTGATGTAAGCAGGTTCCAGCTAACCATGCTCTTGGTACGAGCTACCACGCCCTTGGCAGTGTAAAAACCATCTTGTTTCGTCAAAACCACTGTAGTGAGTCAGGAGCTGGAATTGAAAGTAGGCTATTGAAAATCGATCAGGATAGAGTATTTAACTGCCCTCAGTTCATCCCCTCTATCTCCGCTAGGCTCCGCCCACTTTTCCAGCATTTTCAAATATTGCCAGTGGGTGGAGTCAGGCTCTGACCAGGGGTTTAGTTACCCTTTAATAGTAATTTTGCTCATGTTTTGTCTTAAAGGGGGGGTGAAATACTCAGTTTCACTTAAAGGCCATGGTGCAGGTTTTTTTTTTTTTCTTTTCTGGCAGTTTTCTAGTTGGTAATAAACATTTAAACAGTTATCCATTGTATTTGATGTTGTAGGGGATTACAAAAAAGAAATATAATACGGGAAAGTAGGTGATTTGTTAGCATTTGGCTAACAGCTAGCGAGGATTCTAATTTCTCCCACAATGCATTGGATGACGTCACATGAGGTACGCTGTTGGACAACAGACGAAAGCCCGCGAGTAGTAGCTAACGTTAGCTAGTGAAAGAGTGACAGTGTCAGATATAAGTAAATATATCGAGATAGATAGATAGATAGATAGATAGATCTTCCGAAGCTGGGTGCAGTTTGTCAAGATTAGGCGAGCAGATTTTTCAGCTAAGTTAACGTTAGCTCTGTCGCCGCAGTTACTCGAGAATATGCAGCGCGCATTTCAAAGAGGAGGATTACCACTCAGGGGATGCCAAGAAGGTCTCACTTGGTTTAAAGAGTGAGAGGATGGCTAAGTTACTTCCTACCGCCGTGCCGTCTGTGAATGCAAACCTCTCTGCTTGCCCTGTCCCGAGGCCGAGAGACACCGTCTGCCGCAAGCGAGATATTGCCACGGTAAGTTCATCATGCTAACGTTAATGTTTACAAGCTGCGTGTTAGCTAGCTCTGTGTGTATTTTGTATAGCTACCGTGTTCCCTTTGACACAGCCTCCACTACAAGCACGATCACTCTGACATTAGAAGAGCATTTTTCGTGATTCACGAATTTGAGCCAAAACAAAATTGCCCTGAACTAAATGCCCATGTCGTTATGAAAGCTTCATGGCTAGTGTTTGGACCAGTGGTAATGATCATCAAGAGGCTTTCGCAATCGTGCGTTTGCGTTTTGTGTTAGACTGCTACGGTTCTCTTTCACATTTGACCGTGACCGTGTCGTCAGGGCTGTAGTGGAGGCTAAACGCAGTTTACCCACCGCTGAAATTATGTCAGAAACAGTTTATCCACTTCTCACTTCAGAGTTTAGCTACCTCTCAGTAAATTCACTACCTCATAGAGTTTATGTAACTTTACCACATGTATTAGCACTAGTATTGGTGTAAACATTTAAAAGTAACATTCAAATCATCGAATATGTTCTGGATTTCTTTTATGTATTCATTTAGTAGCGCATATCAGGGTCCACTGTACTGTAATCTCCCTGGCAATCTCATAACATTCTGTTTACTGTTTATGTTTGCTATAATTCATATGCAGGACCGTTTCATGTGTTTTCAAACTTTCCATTAGTGGCAATGATCTTTATACAGTATTATTATTATGTCTGCAGGTTATCCAACATCATTAATGAAGGCCCTTCAGGAAAGCTACACCAATTCACCTGCAGCTCTTCGAGAGGTTAGCGCCAGTTTGTCCTGATGCACCTGGCCGCCCCCATCGCCAAATCCTTCAAACAGGTTCCTGAGGAGGAGGCCGTCAGACTCTACCTAGCCCTATTTATTTTAGTTGTTAGTTATCTTCTTTCCTTCTGTACCTGTCATCTCATTTAGTGGTGGTTTCGGTGCTTTGGTTTTACTTTGCACAAAATCATTACTTTTTTTCTTAGGCTATTGATTCCCGTGATCTTGCTTATAAATTCCGATTCAGCCATTAGCCTATACCTTTGTGATCACGCAAAGAGGTCTGGAGAGGCGGTCCGTTCAGAATTACAACCAACATAAAATATAAGTGTGCATGTACAAATTTGCAGTAATGTTCGGTAGGGATGGGCGATATATCGCACGATATTGATATGCGCATCTCGTCAGTAAAGCCGGTTCCTTGATTAGTAGTAAATCACCTTCACCTGCTTTCAGACCGAGCGGCATTTACTAACAGCACAAACTCCAGTGTTAAATTAACACTCAAGAGTGTTAAAGTTAATAAGATAATTAAGTGATTAATTTAGTGATGATTGAGCATTATTGAAGACACCTGAAGAATCACTGAAGGAAAAAATCTCAAATTGTAAGCCACCGTTATGGCGATCATTGGTTGCTTTAGTTGGGCTCTTGACCCTTATGTTATTAACTTTAGATTTTGTTTGGCTGTTTTATCTGAGTCATAACTGCCAGATAAACAAAGAAAAAAGTGATCTGAATAAAAGTTGGTTATATTATGACAATCATCATTTGAACTTCATGTTTTTGATTTATGTTGTTTGCATAACTGTGATTCTGCATAAATATCCAGAATTCTAGATATAATATAAAGGATTTCTTAAAAGTTTTCAAAAAAAAAAAATCTTTCTTTTAGGCACACACATACTTCAAGATTCAGTCTATGCATCTCAACAGTGGTGACAATAATAAAGCATGTTGCAGTGGCTGCTACCAATCACATCTCATTAATGGCTCCCATCATGCATTGCGATATGAATAAATTATGATCTGAATTTACTTTTCCTAACTGAATATTCTGTTCATCACCATTGTTGAGATGCATAGACTGAATCTTGAAGTATGTGTGTGCCTAAAATAAAGATTTTTTTTTTTTAGAAATCAACTTTTAAGAAATCTTTTATAATATCTAAAATTATGGATATTCATGCAGAATCACAGCTATGCTGTAACCAACAACATAAATCAAAAGCATGAAGTTCAAATGATGATTGTCATATTATAACCAACACCATCAGATCACTTTTTTTTCTTTGTTCATCTGGCAGTTATAACTCAGATACAACAGTCAAACAAAATCTAAAGTTAATAATATAAGGGTCAAGAGCCCAACTAAAGCAACCAATGATCACCATAACGGTGGCTTACAATTTGAGATTTTTCCTTCAGTGATTCTTCAGGTGTCTTCAATAATGCTCAATCATTACTAAATTAATCACTTAATTATCTTATTAACTTTAACACTCTTGAGTGTGGACTCTAGGGGTGGAGCCGAACCCGAATACGGTATTCGGAAAGGCACAAATAACGTGTTTTTTACGAATAATTATTTCGAACAAATACTTAAAAAATATTTGTATTCGGGAACAAGAAAAACTTTATATCAAAAAGATGCGTTTTCTCACGAGACCGCATACCCGGATGAGTGAGTTAGAGTGAGTGAGTGACGTTCAGGAAGAGGTGACTGACAGCTGCACACAGCAACAGGGCTCGGCTGCAGCGAAAAAACACTTAACTGCTTCACTATTTTTGTTGAATAGATTTGTGTACCTTAACTGGGTTCCGGAGGCAGTTTATAACTTTCGGGAAGCGGAGTTTGATCGGGAGATTATTCCATTACGCTGCATTATTGACGTCTGCAGTCGGATGCTCTCATGTTCGCTCTGTGTACGTAGCTCTGTTAGCTCGTAATTTAGACAATGAATAGGCAGTTGACAGAGTAACGTTAACGTTCGGTTTTAAAAGGTTAAAAAAATGCTTGTGTAGGTGTGTCGAATTGTATACATGTGGGAGTTATAGCACGCAGACATCCCAAGTCTCCCGGAAGTTCAGGGAATCTCCCGCATATTGATAGCGGCTCCCTGATGCCCGCAAATTAGTTCAAATCTCCCGTAAATCTAGAGCGCGCATGCGAGACAGAACTGCTTCAAAACCATGTAGCGCGCGCACGGCAGTAGGGAGAGAGCGAGAGACCTTGCGTGTGTGCGTCATGAAAGCTAGTCTTCCGCCCCACCCACCCCCCACCCCCTCCCTCCCCCTCCCTCCTACATTTTACCCGAATACAAATACGAATACAAATACTTTTCCCCCTCAACAAATACAGATACAGATACAAATACCGGCTGCTTTGCACATCCCTAGTGGACTCATATACATTCGCAGGAGTGTTAATTTAACACTGGAGTTTTTGCTGTGTACAAAGAGTCGTAGTTAACTGACAAGCTGAGCCATATCGCATTAATTATCGCTGGCGATACGTCCGCGATATTGATGCGATATGGCTCAGCTTGTCAGTTAACTACGGCTCTTTGTAGTAAATGCCGCTCCATCTGAAAGCAGGTGAAGGAGATTTACTACTAATCAAGGAACCGGGTTTATTGATGAGGTGCGCATAACAATATCGTGCGATATATCGCCCAGCCCTAATGTTCGGTAAATATAAACTTGAAACCGGAGAGATAGTTAATGAGTGAATTAACTACCGGTATGTTCCTAAACATGATCCATACCTGTTAATGGGATTCATTTCAGTATGGCTAATGTACCCCTTCGTCCTACACTAATCATAGACTAAACCATATCAGAAAACACACACAAATACATGTATACGATGTACAGTACACATGTATATTTGAATCACACATAACTAACCTTAACCCATTCACATAATATATTCACACACACACACACTCACAAATTCATTTATTTAAATGGGTTAGGGTTATGTATGTATATACTTCAGGTTACCATAAGTTAGTTAACTTAAATGAAGAGTTGGTCATGTAAGCTACAGCTAGCTGCAATTAACCCATTATCTTCCAATAAGCATTAACTAAAACTGGCCACATAAAATATACTGACTAGATTCACGAGAGGTCGGCTAATGTGTGTAAAAGTAAAAAAAAAATACAGTAATTTCATTAATTTACCAGCGAGCGTACTTCGGAAGCTCTGAAAATGAATGGGGTTCAATGCTGGAACTATCAATGTTTGGAACTATTGGCTGCTCCACGACACGCGTTACTTCCGCATTCCAGAGTTCCTATGGCGGTCTATGGGAGTGTCGTAACTCTCTCTCTATGGCTCTGGACCACACTATTGCAGGCAAAAGAAACAATGTGCAAACATTTCAGGTCTAGCCCTTCATCAGTGGGCTTTTTTTATATAGATTTGTTTACTTGCAACCTGTGTCTTTGTTCAGTAATATTTGTCCTTGTTCAGTAAATGTTTAGTAACCATTACAAGCAATGGCAATAAACTGTTTTTTTTCTTATAAAAAAACGATCACAACAGAATAAGGAATTATTATTTTTATTCATTTTCATCCAAACGAGGCAATTGAAAGCCCTGATAGGTCTGGTCACAACTTTGGAATTGTTGTCTGATGGTTGAAACCACACGAGAGGCTTCTTTATACTCCTGCCTAAAACTCCATAAGCCCAGCGTATAGCCTGCCTGGACGCAGTGTACCGGTATTGCCATGGATAAGTAGGAAAGATTCTTAAGTTTTAAACTCTGCAAGTATGTTGGAAACATATCTGATGCATGTTTATTGTGTATGCAACACATCTCCTGTCACCTATAGCTGTTGTTCAAAGGACTCCGTGTAAAAAATAAAAAGGTAAAGTAAACATAAACCATGAACATACTCATCACACTGAAGACATGACCAGCCTACTCGTCGTCAGCTACGTTTGCAAACAACATTTTCACCGGAGATAGAGGTAAAAGCAGGACACTCGGCCGAGCAAACAGATACTCAAATTATACTCGAAATTTACTCAATGATGCCTTATTAATTTTAGTATATTTAAAGTAGCCTATGCCTCCTCTGTATGGATAGAAAATGGTTTTATTACAAGACACAAATTCAGATAGGCTTCTCAAAGCCTGTTTTATTACAGGTTTGAATGAATGAAATAATGTCTCTTCTGTATTAGAAAAATTAATCTATAATTATTACAGGTTTGAATGAATGAAATAATGTCTCATCTGTATTCGAAAAATAAATATATAAATAAGAAATAACTAAAAGCAATACCTCCAAATTTAACAAAAATAGCTCTCACAAACTTACAAAAACTTATTTTTTTTCTTCCTCTTTATCATATTTTTCTTCCTCAATCCTCATCCTCCTTGTTTGCCCATTGTTTTAGAGCTGATCTTTCCCAGAAGTTTTTTGAAAACCAGGACATTTTCATAATTAAAAAAAAAACAGCTAAAACAGGACGTGAAAACAGAACATGTCCTGGGAAAACAGGACTGTTGGTTACCCTAACCTATAGTCTAAAGTCTGGGGCGTTGCACGTACATTCAGATGCTATTTTAAGCGCGCATGCTTGGCCATAATACAGAGTGAACAACGTGCATCCACTGTAAATGATTCTCTCATCTACACAGATGCATTTTACTTTTTGCAAACGATACATTATTATAAGGAAAACTATTTAAACACGAGTGTTACAGCCCTGACGAGAACATCGATCTCCTCGGCTGTGAACCATGAGAACTGTCTGAACCGATTCTGAAGCGCGCCTCTGCCTCTGCCTGCAGCCTGCGTCTACCTCATGTGACGTCATCGCCGAGTCGCGTAAAAAATAACCGTCACTAACCAAAAACTACAAAAACTGGACTTTAACACCATTTTGGAGACATTTCTAACTTTATATACATATCTTAACTGCTTTATGTACCCATTAATCGACAGTGGTGTTTAACCTGCAACATGGCCTTTAATCTCATGTTAATCTTGAGTACCTATAGAGTAGTATTGCATCCTTCTTATCTCCAAAAAGTCTTTAGTTTTATTATATTTATAAAAGAAAGATAGGCTATACCGAGTCTTTCCGCAAAAACCCGAGCGCGTGGAGGCGTGCCGTGTGGGCGGGAGCGCGATAAGCTTTTGCGTGTGCTGTAAACAGACAGACTCGTGGTTTATGAGGACATGATTTAGTTTTACAATAAACAAACTGACACCTACAGTGGCCAGCTAAACAACTGTATTTAAACACACAAACACACACCATACATCGCATGCTCCATCGATACATTAACTGTACGTGATCATGTTGTTTACTTGCTGTGCTTAGCTTACACGCCGATAGTTAACAACACACAGACATTTGAAGCAGTTTTACTCACCGCCTGCGTTTCCGTGAACCTTTATCGTTGGGACTGCTCCATCTTTAAGTATTAGGCGATCTGCAAATCGTCGAACTGTGCCTTGTTTATAAAACTATTAGCAGCTACCGCCGAAATGAAGGGAACAAATAAGAACACTTGCGCAACTCCGTTGCTGCGCTGGAAAAACAAAATCCATCCACAGGTCCCTTAACTCTGGGTTCTTTGGAAATTTGTGCAGTGTTGTCTTGCCCTGGCAACCAAAAACACACTTTTTGGTGCCATTGTTTTGATTGCAGTGCAGCAGAGCCCAGCGCTCTGATGGACGCTCTCGTACGCTAGGCTACAGCTGCGCGCGCACCCTTCCGGGAGAAGTGCCTTAAGACCCGTATAAGGAAATTCCGCCCACTCTGATGTCACGTAGTCCCGTATTCGAAAAAAACTTTCCGAAACTTGTGACAAACCGGAAGAAGTATTTTTGGAACAGAAATACTCCATCAAACTTACAACTTCATTTTTGAAACTTTGTCCATGTTTACCATGGTAATCCAACTCTTTAACAGTGTAAAAAACTCACTATGCATGAAATAGCTGATGCTGGCGCTGATGCTGCGTTCTCCAGTCCTGCCATCATGACCCTCCTGACTATCAGTGTGGTGCAGGTCTAACCTGAGGCTGAGCTGAGGTCATTCGGTCCTGACAGGATACACATGACTCATTAGAGTGTTCAAGCAGTGAAGGGGCTGCGAGGAGACACTTTACAAGTCTCAAGGTCAGTCTGACGAATTACCAGAGATACCAATAAAAAGTTATGCAGTTTGTTGGTAAAAGTCAAAAAGGGGAGATGAGAATACTGTATATGTTGGAGGGAAATTGAAGTCTGACCAGAAAAAAAAAAAATAAGCACATAACAGTCAGACCTTTATGACTCTTTTATCAGCAGGAGACGAATGACGACGCTTTTAGAGTGTGTATATTTGTATGTGTGTGCCTGTGTGAATACACAGACCGCTGAATGTATGCGTTTGTGGGAGTGCGTCTTCTGAGTTATGTTCCACAGGGAATAGGGGATTCGTAAAGATGCAGCCTTTGGTGGTTTGCGGGAAACTTTAAGGATTGTTCTACAGTTTTATTTGCATATCTTGTCCTTGTTCGTCAGTTTGAAAAACATTTTGTCAGACTCACAAGCTGCAGCACCTGCAAGTACTAACTGTGACTCAAATAATTCACAAGGCAAAGTAACTATACATACTAATGCAATAAAGAAAGTGTACACTAATGCATTTGCAATGACCAGTTGTGCAAATCGGCCCATTTTTAATTGGGTAGCCTGTTTTTTAAACTGATTTAAACAATAGCCTATGCTATGAACCTTGTGTAGGTTGAGAGAGTTCACCGTCTCACATCGCATCTCTTGATAGAGTGATATTGAAATGAGCGTGAAGCTTCTTCGCATCCATGAACCCCCTCAGCCTACGGCAGCCATGTTTCAGTGTAGCTTCAGCTCGTCTGCTCAATTCCTGACCCTGTACACGTCCTTAAAACTCCAATCCTGTTTGTCTGTGCAGAATTCACAAGACATAGCCATCAATCTCTCTCTCTCTCTCTATCTGTCTCTTTCACTCGCTCACACACTCTGAGACTCTTTATTTTGATCTCCCTCTGCCAAAAGACAGAAAAAGGAAAGGAACATGTTTAAAAGTATAGTCAAACAGACAAAAATAAAAACACTGTTATCAATTAATCCTGTTCTTCCAAATCACTGACTTTATTTCTGCCTAAAAGAATTGCACTAGTCATTATTTTCTATGCTACATAGATTGAAACTTAAAGATGAGAGCATTCTGTGTTCCACATGAGAAATAAAGTAAATGACAAAATAATGTTTGCACAAACAAATCCTTTAAAGAAGAGTTCTTCTCCCACATAATGACATCCCAGACAACACAACTCAACACCACGAAGAATAACACGGATAAAGCTATCGCACATGTGACTCTCTTAGCAGGGTGTCTACAGCAACTGCAGGTATTTGACAGCCGCTCTGCACCTGTGAGCACTGAAATGCACTTTATGGGGCCTTTGATTTGCTTGTCATACAGTGTGCAGCAAAATCAATGGCAGGTTATTCAGTTTTACCAGGTATGACTAGCACCTACTCGCTGACCTTATCCCACAGTGCATGGGCTGTCTACAAGTCAATGGCCTTTTGTCCCGGGCCTAAATAGATGTTCACTGTGCATTCAGCCTGCAAAAGTAGAGCTCCCAGATTTTATTGACAACACAGCAACTTAAATGTTACCTGATGGGCTGAATCGATCGTTGGTCTGAAATGCGTGGCTGTGGAAAGTTGAAGTGGGATGTAGAGTTGTTTAAAGCGCAAAATTGTAGTTCAAGATTTGATGACTTGGAAAAGCATTTAGGTGCATTGACAAAAGTAAGCTGAGCAATGTTCCAGACGCATTAAAGATTGGAATACAATAATCGACTTTAAAACACAAGGCAATTTTGTAAATGGTTACAGAAAATAAACTAAGGGTTTACACTTGGCAGATTTGGTCTGATTAAAAGGAACTCTGGTGCGATTGCTCTGTTAGTGTGAATCATTTGAATAATTATGTACTAGTGTTAATTTCATTAATGAAAACTATGACAAAAATGTTCGTCAACAAGCTTTATTCCCATGACAAAGACGAGACAATGGCAAGACGACACCAAGGTCATTAACTGTGACTTTGTCAACATGAAATGGCATTGACGTAAAAAGTCAAGACTAAAATGTAACTAAAAAATTAATAACTTTACCAATATCTTTTTGTTGGAAAAAAGAAGACCAAAAATGACACCAACTGTTGCGATCATAATCTCTAGGAGAATAAACATTATTATCAGTTTAACCATTATGCAGCAAGATGAAAAATGTTTTCATTCAATAAAAGTAGACTAAAATGCCCAAAAATTTAGTCAACTAAAATTTTACTAAACAAAAACAGGACCAGGTTGACTAAATAACAATGAAAAATTAAATGAAATGGAATGAAAAGTACATTTGACACAGGACTATGACCAAATAAAAAAATAGCGGACAAAATTAACACCAATGTGAACATTACCATCCAAACCCTGGTGCGAACCAGACAAGCACACCAAGACCCCGGAATAGGTGGGTCTGGGTCTGCTTCCAAATGAACGCTGGTGTGGATTGACTGAAATATAGGCCATTAAAGGATTTTTTTATTATTATTATCTTCAGGTTCTTTGTGAATCAGGACTAAATTTATAATTCTCTATTTTGGTCCAGACCAAAAAAAAAACTAAATACAAATTTTGGCAAAAGTCAAAGTATTTCAGACTTAAGGAAGCAAAATGTTATAATTTAAATGCTCTACAAGTCATTCCAGAGTAAAATATTATGCTTTTTGCATATATAATTCAAGATCTCGCTTTAACTTGCTGAAGGAATAACCTGAATTTTAACTACCCTAAAATAAAAAAAGTATTTGAGTAAAGTACTTTTGCTGCTTTTACTTGGTATAGCTAAGCTGGTATTTAGGGACAATATCTATCATCAGTCCTTATGGTGAACGTGATTTCACCAAGTACAACATGTTCCTGAATCAAAGTCTTTGTTGATCCTGGAACAAGATTTCAATCAACCAATCAGATTTGAGGGACAATTTACAGTTTATGTCAAGTTTAGGCGTACAACCAGGGTTATGTGCTTCTACATCAGTGTTATACACCTATCATTTCCCTCACCTATCACATCCCCTTTATGGATAACTTATGGGTAGCGTTAGGTTAATGTGTAGGGATGGGTTATGACTAAACTTTTGGACGATGTTGTTCCAGGATCAATAAATGTTGATCCAGGAGAAGTCTTACTTGGCAAAATCACGGTGACCCAGCACTTAGAGGAGGACAACTGGTTTCCAGAGGTCTATAGAGGCTACTCCCATAACAACAGGCAATGACTTCCATTATACTGAGAATGACCTTTTCTGGGCCAGTCAGCACTTAGCATAAAGTTAGCATAACAATGATGACAAGTGGAGCACCTTACATTATGCCATGTAAGACTCTTTAGCGATTCTGATGTGGCTGTGTAGGACAGAGGGCTAAGGGCGAGTTGTTAATGAGGGACGCACTCATGTCCAAAGGACAAAAAGGGTCAGAGTGTAAAGACAAGCTCTTAGTTGCTGCTAACATAAAAAAATGTGGCAGTAGCATAGTAAAAAAAAATGCAACTTAGCAAGTAAATTAACAACATTAGCAACCATGCAAACATAGCCTAACTACATTTTTCAGTAGCTAAACTGTTTTCAAAATAGTATAGCTTTTCCAGTATTAGCTATTTACAGAAAACAAGCTATTTTTTTTCTAACGATTAAAGGAGAACTCCAGTCAATTTTAACATTGAGCTAATTTTTTTGTAAGTTTGGAGTGCTGTCAGTACAGACAAAAACGACAAAAATCGGTGTTGCCTACACCGTGTTTTCCTTTTTTTAAAATTCGCAACCTGTTGACTTCAATGGGGCAAGTTCTAAACCTGCTTTTAGCCTCTTAACATCCTTGATTTGTCATTACAAGTGCACAGCCATGTGAGTGATGTTACAGCTCACATACCTGTATTTTCTTCTTGTTTTCGGTCGAAGTCCACAGTAGTCAACGCGCGCGATCATTACTAGATAACTAGATAACTAAGGATCGCGCACGCAAACTCGACAATCGAATACTGTGGACTTCGACCGAAAACAGGAAGAAAATACAGGTATGTGAGCTGGCTGAATTAACATAATTTTTATTAATATCTTTCACATCTACTGAAGTCAGATTCACCGTGTTCACTCTTAATAAAACCACTCACATGGCTGTGCACTTGTAATGACACATCAAGGATGTTAAGAGGCTAAAAGCAGGTTTAAAACTTGCCCCGTTTAAGTCAACAGGGTATACATTTTAAAAAGAGGATAACACGGGGTAGGCAACACCGATTTTTGTCGTTGTTCTCTGTAATGACAGCACTCCAAATTTACAAAAAAATGAGCTCAATGTTAAAATTGACCGGAGTTCTCCTTTAACAGTGTAGCTAGCATAACAAAATGTTACATCACTTATTTTAAGCCTCATTATATTGTGCAACCAAGCAAGCTGAAGCAATAAACAACACTCTTTCAGATAGCGCTGGAATGTCTGATTCATTTTAGCGAGCCTTTTGAATTATAATGTTCATTTTAATTAACTGGTTCAAATCAACATTTAAAAAATTCGTTTCAATTATCACTCTGTTTTGTTCATGTTTTGCGTAAATATAAATGTACAAGCTTGTCAGAGCTATAGCTTAGCAGTTAGCACACATGCCACATTAAGATCATGTTTAGAGAAAGTTTTGTTCATTTTTTTGTTCATCAAGTATGAACATACAGGTTTAGTCAATTTTTTTTTGGTAAAGATGCCTAAAATACACTAAATAAATAAACAGGAAAAAATTCATATTAAATTCCACAGTGACAACTACTCTATAAGTGCGTCCAACTCTTATTCTGCACAACAATGTTTGGAAAAGTTCCTGAGTGAAATGCTGTCAGTTTGTCATTGCACACATTCTCCAAATATGTGTTAAGATGTGCCAGTCATTGATATGTCATGTTTTCACCTTCAAATGGCTCGTTTTGAGGTTGTGAGAAGATAACTTTTAAGTCCTTTCTACAAAACTGCCTTTATAGTGCACTCCATTGTCAACCTGCCAGTCTCTTCCAGTGAAAGCAGCAGATGCTCAGGTCAAAGTGAATGCTTCATTTCTGTCCTCTCACTCTATTGTCATAGTCTTCCCAGTTGTACTGCTTCCACTCGCTGCCAACTCATCTCTCAAACCACATGGCCTGTGTATTAGCACATTAACCTCTGCCAAGAGTCACACAAGCACACACACAAATCTACTGTAAGCTTAATGCACCAACAGATATCCGCTAAAAGGATAGTTCCTTAATTGACTAATTTACTCAACACCATGTTGTTCCAAACCCATAAGACTTTCTTTCTTCAGTGGAACACAAAATATGATGTTAGGCAGAATCAGGATCTTTGCTATGCTCCCCTGGACCTGCAGGCCCCAAGAATTTGTCCCACCATTCACCCCATTAGAGATAGCCATAAGCCGCGTTTCCACCGCAGGAACTTTACCCAGGAACTAGGAACTTTGGGCTGGTACTCGGTGTGTTTACACCGTAGGAACCAGGGTCTAAATGAAGTTCCGGGTAGATATTTCCCCTGTGACGATCTGCGGCTGGAGTGCCCGCTTGTGCCTCTGGGAGGCACTCCTTCCTAGTTTATTGTTTCCATTATGTTTTACCCTGGACTGATTATGGTTGATTTTATGCACCTGTGTTTTATTATCTTGTTTAGTGCACCTGTCTTAAGCCTGAGTTTTGCCTGGTTCCTTTGCGAAGTCTTGTTACACTGTAAGCGTGCATCTCTGAGCATTATTCCTTGTTTTAGTATTCCGTGTTTCCCTGGACTCTTGATCTTTGCCTGTTATCTGGACTGTTTGAACCTGTGCTGCCTGCCTCGACCTACGCCTGTTTGTACCACGATTTATTGGATTGCCCTTGTTTATTTGTATGCCTGATTATTTAATAAAGTTTTGCGTATGGATCCGACCGTCTCTGCCCGTACGTTACATCCCCCTCCGAAAGTCCCTGCTCGCGAGGTAGTACTTTTTCAAAGTTCAGGAACTTTCGCGGGTGGGGCTTGTGCGCTGCCGCATTATGATTGGATAACTGACTGGATTTTTAGAATCTATTGCAGTTCGTGGCTACATGCAGTAATGAAGATCCATGCAGTAATGAAGTTCCATGCAGTAAGAGTTGTCTGTCTGCAAATATGGAATTTAACAAAAATAAAAAAAGCCCCTGGACCGACGGCGAGATTCAGGCTTTATTAAGCGTATTTGCGGAAGAGAGACACTTCTGCGCGTTCGTCCCAGCCGTCTCACGGTCATGTCCGCAATAGCTGATAACATACGCTGTCTAATTTTAGATCTAACGTTAGCATTACGAGCTTTCTGAACACGCTTTAATATCAGTGCTCGTCTCTTTTCTGCCGTTTTGTTAATGACCTCGTTTGTAAACCAATAAATCTAAAACAACTGCAGCACAGTGTGAATCTCTTCCATATTTATTATAAATGTGGCGCTCAAAACTGATTACTGTCTTTTTACAGTCTACTGTCCGTCACAAGCAAGCAATGAGCAGTCGCGCGCAGTTTACCCGGTACTTTAGACCGCGCTGTAAACGCAGAAAGCTACCGGTCTGGGGCAAAAAAAGTTCCTGGGAAAAAAGTTCCTGGGACAAATAGTTCCGGGCAATTGCGGTGGAAACGCGGCTATATAGACAAAGGGACAAATTTACTGAACAGGACAAATTAGCATGAGAGCGCAATCCCATAAAAGGAATGATGGGAGTGGAAAGTTCAGCGTGTGATCTACTGACGACACACAAATTAAAGAACACAGACACAGCCCGGATCACTATCATAATGACCAACACAATGTACCAAGAACAGGGCATTCAGTGTCTGGTTTAAAACATGCTATTTTGAGGGGTAAATAATGACGGAAATACCAGTAAATTGACTAGCGCAAACTTTAGTAAATCACCTTGCGTGTCCGGGAAGCAGACACACTCTGTCAATTAAAATATAAACTAAAAACACATCTCTTTGACCTAGCATACACATAACACATTATATATGTCTATAATTCAATGTTATGCTACATAGATTAGGTCAGCCGGAACCGGGAACACTTCATAAGAAGAATGGCGTCTACGCTAATATTAGTCTCTCCATTTATCCCGAGGTTTACAGTCCGCCGTTTCCAGGCCGTATCCGGATTTGATGAAGGACCTGCGCCTGGACATGAAGACAACACAGTCCGGAAGTGTCAACTAGTCTCTCCCCTTTGAAAGTTTCCTTCTCTTCCCTTTACCTCTGTACAGACATTGTCAGGATAATTCCGGTTCACGTGGCTACGTGGAAGCGATACAAATTCTGTATTATAAATTTTTCAAGGCTTGTACACATTAGGGGTTTTCTGTTAGAACGGTGTTGTGTTAGCCCCTAAGTTAAAAACGAATGATCGTTGTGACGGATGTGAATAAATCAAAACTAACTTTAGCTAGACAATAACTTTATTCTAAAGCTGCTGTAAAGCCAAATCAATATCTGTTACTTTAATGTCATATTATCACTGTAAAGCTGCTTTGAAACAATCTATATTGTTAAAAGCGCTATATAAATGAAGGTGATTTGACTTGACCTTGCGTGATTCATTTAAATACTCTCGTCCCATTAATTTTCTGTCTGAAAGGATAACTCCTACAAATGCATATGCAATAAGATCAGCAGGAAAAATAACTGTATTGACACCTTTTTAGCCCTAATTTTTCACTGCGTGTCTTAAGTAAATCCTGACAGTAGTTTTTTAACACCAAAAGAGTGTTTGTGTTGGTGCAAGCTGTTAGTAAATCGAGCCCAAAGTGTCCAATTATTATTATAGGCTGTGGCAACAATAGCTTTCATATTATGACTGATAATCGATACTATTAAAATTGTATACTATCTTGACTAACTAACTAAATAAATACATGAATAAAATCATTTTACAACAAGGGACAAGGGAATTTAAGCATCACAACATTATAATGTATAGTGTAAAAATGCATATTAATTTTGAGATTTGCTAAAGATTACATTTAACAGTGCTATTCAATAAGTGTTTTAAGGATTAAGGATATAATACCGTATAACATGAATGTAAGAACATTGGAAATGTGCATGCAGAAATAAATATCCAACATCAACCTATAAATTAAATTAAATGAATTAAATGTCAATCAATAAACTACGAATGATATATATAACAAATAATATAGTTGGTTAAGGTTATTTGGTGTCCATTTTAAAGTTTCACAGCCCAAACAACATTAGTGTGTGCAAATTATGTCAGAATTTGCATTTTTGGGATTCATTCCAATTAATCCAGCCAATGAACCCATTTAAAAACAGGTAATATTCTGAAACTACAGTACACAGATTTTGCAAACCAGTGGTGGTTGAAGTTAAATACTTGCATCTGTCAAAACCAATGAATACCCCTTCTTGACTTTGTGTGTTTTTTTCTGGGATGTTAGAAAGGCCATGACCTGACCTTTGTCCTGTCTGTCTGCATGCCTATTCACAAACGGACTTAGACACAAACTTAGATTCTCTTGACTGTATGTAATAACCCAATTGTTGTGTGACATGATGACAAGGTTAGGGATCAAATCAGTTAGACCCTTTGAGATAAATGGGAAGGCTTAAGGCTAGCTTCTTTCAGGAAGATGACTTTGGGCAGAACACTTACTTCATTATTCTGAATATATCTGCAGGTGGACAAAGACTAGGCCTATGTACAGTGATATGTACACTAGCAAATTAACTCCTGACCCCACAATTAACATTCGACATCTCCATACAACACTGAATGAAGCTCAGACCGCCTCTGATAACAGCCTTCAGATAACACTCTGAACAGACAGACAGTGCCCTAAGAGATGCTCCTAAATAAATTGCTTTGTGGGAAGTGTAGGCAATCAATATGAGGTGCCTAACAAGGAGACACTGCTACAGCTTCAGGCTGGAACCATGAAAGAGAGACAAGTTGAGATGTCTCTGGGGATGGCGAGTAGAAAGAATAGTGCTACCATGCTGGAAGTGGTTATGGAATGATTGACAGGACTGTAGAGAAGAGTGTTAGATTGTTTAATTGATACAAGAGAGTTTTTTAGCATGAAGTACAGTCATTTTCTGATCTCACTGAATGCAAAATGTTACTGTGATATGACAACATTTCAGCCAGTCATACACTAAATTGCCAAAAGCTTGTGACAGCTGCCTTTACATGCACATGAACTTTAATGACATCTCATTCTTAATCCGTAGGGTTTAATGTTGGCCCAGCCTTTGCATCTATTACAGCTTCGACTCTTCTGGGAAGGCTTTCCACAAAGTTTAGGAGTGTGTTTTATGGGAATTTTTTACCATTTTCTAGAAGCACATTTGTGAGGTCAGGCACTGATGTTGGACGAGAAGGCCTGGCTCGCAGTCTCCGGTCTAATTCACCCCAAAGGTGTTCTATCTGGTTGAGGTCAGGACTTTGCTTTGTGCACTGGTGCGCAGTCATGTTGGAACAGGAAGGGGGCATCCCCAAACTGTTCCCACAAAGTTGGGAGCATGAAATTGTCCAAAATGTCTTATGCTAAAGAATTAAGAGTTCCTTTCACTGGAACTAAGGGGCCAAGCCCAAGCCCTGAAAAACAACCCCACACCATACTGTAATCCCCCCTCCACCAAACTTTACATTTGGCACAATGCAGTCAGAACCCAGACTCCTCTATCGGATTGCCAGAGAAAGAAGCGTGATTTGTCACTCCAGAGAACACGTCTCCACTGCTTTAGAATCCAGTGGCGGCATGCTTTACACCGCTTTGCATTGCACCGCTTTGCATTGCACTTGGTGATGTAAGGCTTGGATGCAGCTGCTCTGCCATGGAAACCCATTCCATGAAGCTCTCTATGCACTGTTTTTGTATAATTAATTATAACCATGACACATTTTTCTGAATTCTTTGATGAATAGATAGTTCAAAAGAACAGCATTTATTTTAAAGAGATTTTATCATCAACTTTGATTATTTTAACCCATTTAAGCCCACCGGCAACTATAGTTGCCGAAGTGTATAGTTGTCATTTTCCTTTTGTAAGTATTTTTTTAGGTGTTATCCATGTTGTATGTCTCAATGCCATGCAAGTAAACAACTAAATATAGGATTTCAAGAAAAGAAAAAAGGTATTTACTTCCTTCCTGTCACATGAGGCTGTCAACTTCCTACCCCTACTTCCAGGAAGCATGACGAAGGCAAACCCTCCCAAAGAAAGCTCATTTTTATATTACTAATAAGTATTTTTTGTTGACATATATATATATATATATATAATATATATATATATATATATATATATATATATATATATATATATATATATATATATATATATATATATATACATAATCATGAAGGTCTCTAGAATCATCCAAACAAAACAAATCTTACAATAGATCTATAGTTTTTTGTATACTTAGTCAAAAGTCCAAGCGGCAACTATAGTTGCCGGTGGGCAAATGCCTTGTAAGTACATATATCATGGGGAAATGGGGTATACTGTGTTAATAGGTTAATAATTTAAGGTTATTGGACTTGTTTAGTACATAAACATAACTTTACCCTTTAAATGACATCTCTACTGTTCAAAGTACTGTCTGTACACTGTTAGTTAGTTTTTGCCATTTTGTCTTTGTTTTTTTGCTTGTATATAGATATCGTTTTTTATTATTTATATATATTTGTATTATTATTCATTTAACTTTGATACACATACCCTGTTATGGCTGCACTCTAACTTTAACCCTTGTGCGCTGTCATTTGAGGTTTACAGTCAGCTGTTTTGGTCTCAGAGACCCCAGGCAACAAAATTAATTTTTTAACAATTTTATAACAATTACATTTTGATATATGCTATCTACATATTATGAAATCATAATTATAACATTCAAAAGTTACTTTTTGTCAAAGTTTAGCAGTTTTTGTACTGAAAAAAATCTGTTTTTCAATAATGTTACATTATGATTAGAATCAAACCTGATCAGGATGTTACAAAGAGAAAAGTTGGAGTCTTTAGAGTTTATCATTTATTACACTTGGTTATGTAAGGCTTGGATGCAGCTGCTCTGCCATGGAAACCCATTCCATGAAGCTCTCTATGCACTGTTTTTGTATAATCAATTATAACCATGACACATTTTTCTGAATTCTTTGATGAATAGATAGTTCAAAAGAACAGCATTTATTTAAAAGAGATTTTTTTATCAACTTCGATCATTTTAATAAATCATTTTTGAGTCAAAGTATTATTTAAAAAATATGACTGACCCTAAACTGTACAATATCAAAATAATATAAAGTAATATTTTCTGTCGAAAATTTAAATTAAAAAAAGATAAAGCATAACACTATTTTCAAAAAATCTAATTGTTTAGTGGTGGGGGAGTAAAAACATTGGCATAGTAGTTGGCAGGCAAGTAAAAAAACATGATATCGAGAGAGAAAAAAACTGAGTGCGACATGTTTTGCATCATTTGTCGTGGCTGGTTAGGAGAAAACATGAAAGATTAGTATGTGATTTATGGCTTTATGCTTCATTGTGTCCAGCCTGGTTACGACACTTTGCAACAGACTTTGCAAGAATAAATGCCAAAAAAGCTGTTAATCCAGGGTTCACCTACTCGTTAAAATCACATTTATCAACCAATTCCTGTCTTAAAGGAGTAAAATAAATAGTGATAGAGGAGGTGAACAGAGGATGAAAACAGGTGGGTGGAAAGAAAGGAGAAAGAAGTGCCCACCTTTCCTGTCTTGAGAAGGACAGATAGCACCAGATGGGGTGAAGAATGGCCACTACTTATGAGTCAGCAGAGCAGAACTTTCAAAGTTTGTGGGTGTGAATATGTGTGTCAGGGCATTTATCCCCTGCTCGCTCTACTTTAGCCTTCTTATGTCCTCTAATGTCACTCTCAGTGCAGCCAGCCACTGAATCACACCAGTGATCTGACATGCTGACCACAGAGTGTGGCGTGTCCTGAGGTCCACTCATAAACACATCTCTCGAGGGAACACAGAGGTGCGAGTGTGCTGGGCTTGACTCACTGTGAAATTCACAGAAGGAATAATGGTGATATTCCACAATGTACCAGTAAATAGCACAACCAAGTTTTGATGTGAAGTTCATGACTGTGTTGGTCCACTAGCAATACCAGTACCAAACCTCAGCATGGAACCATGTGAAAATTCATGCTTGTCTTTTCTGCAATGGATCAATATAAAATGTGGAACTAATCAAGTAAAATTGTGGTATTGTATTAGGTATTGTATACATAGACACCCAGCACTGTGTCCAACATTGTACTGATTTGAAAAAAAAGATAAAAAAAAAAAAAAAATGGTTTAACTAAGCTGGTTACCTAACTGGCTTAAGGTGATCTCACAGCCTGCCCAAGACAAAACCAAGTTCTGGTGTTAGCATTTCCGGTCCCACTGTCCAAAACTCAATCTGTTTTTTGAACGGGTTTTTGGTCAAAGGTCTGTGGTGAACACAAGCTTAAGATATGTTCATTATATATTCTATGGCATACAATACATTAGTAATACACCCTTGTGTTTTTTTTTAAGCTTGTACTTGTCTTGAATAAAAGTTGTTGTTTACAAGTGACTTAATGGGACTCAAAAGGTTGTCAAGGACATTAGACATCATTACGCCAAACAGATATCATCATTATGCCAAAGTCACTTACTTACTAGTCACATTCACAGCCTTATAATCGCACTCTTGTAAACTATTTGAAAACAAACGTTCATGGAAAATGTTTTTAAACAAAGACACGAGAGACTAAAAGACTTGACAAAAGTTTAATGATGTTTAATGAAGTGTAGTTAATTTATAGCCTACATTTAGCATTTTATTTCTGCCGATTGTATTTATGCTTCAAAAAGTTATGTTAATTTGTGAAGATTATCATGATGAAGAAAACACAAAGAATCACAAACTTTTGTTGGTCACAGAGCTTATTTTCTGTAATAATAATTTAAAAAAAAAGAGGAAATCCTATTGGGTTTTTGTCAAGGAGCCCCTCATGGAAGAAGAAAGCTGTTGTGTTTACATCTGTGAAAATGAGTGCTTATCAGGATAAACTAAACACTGGATTTTCAAAAGTATGTTAAGTTCATGGTATAGACTCTTTAAATATTCTTGAAAGAATGATTTATTGGTTGCCACCGATCTGTTATCAGAGGGACATCAACTTGACATTTTCATGCCTCTAAAAACATGATGCTGTGCAAAACGAACTGTGATTGGTTGCTTTACATGTCAGTCAGATGGTCTATTGGGTGGTTCTTGGCCAATGAAAACTGTGATGGTATCCAGACCTTCTGCTTTGAGTCTGAAGGGCCACTCGAGACTAGGGTTAATGCTACGCTAACTTTGAGGTTGAATACAAAAAGAGTCATCCCTGCAGCAGTATTTTTGTTCAAGTATTTTTAAATTGTTTGTGGTAATGTTGGCTAGGTAAGTAAAAATGGCCACCGGGGTAGACCATCACCAAAAAAGTACTAACTCATGCTGGTCTTCTCAGCTGGCTTGGCACAAACACATGGTTATCCAGAGGTAGTTATGGAGATAACCAACTGTGTCCAACATGTGCACTCAGGAAAGAGAGAGAAGGAACTATTTCAACATTACTACATGACACTGTACCCATGCAGTTCTTCTTCTCTCACCCCCCTCTGAAGTTCAATCAGCAAACTCCATCACTCATATTCCAGTCCAGCGCTGCATGACTAACTGCCAGCCATCCTCACATGCACTCTCCGTATCTGTCTGACTGGCAGAAGATAAATGAATCTGCAATTCACTCCTCTTTCTTCCACCTTCACATTTAATTACACTTACAGCCAACTGCTGCCGCCTGCATCACACACACACACACACACACACACACACACACACACACACACACACACACACACACACACACACACACACACACACACACACACACACACACACACACACACACACACACACACACCACACACACACACACACACACACACACACACACACGCACACACACATGCACACACTCTCAATGGGCCGATATCTTTACCCTTCTACATCAACTGTCCCTCAGAACCCATAAGGAGAAAGACAAACCAGAGAGTGAGAGAGAGAAAGATTCAGAAGCAGAGACAGGAGAAGAGATAAACATAAGCAGACTTATTCTTCACCACATCTCAGCATCATTTTAATTACAAGGCAATTAGTTTCATCAATAGAGTGGAGCATAACCCATACCGAGAGGCGGAAAGATCCTCACATTCTTCAAAGACTTTTGCCTTTTTTTTGTCATTTTACTCATATTGTTAGTTCTTGTGACGTTTAGGACCAATCCTTCCCAATCTCCCTCTTCCTTGTTGCATCACTGTCAATAAAAAGGTGGAGTTTGTGAACAACAAATAGTGTTCCGCCACAGCCTGCGTGTCCTGTTTTGAATGCAATGCGTTTTTAATAGGAGATTGCATAGCAGCCTCACAGCCACGGCGGATCTAATCAAGGCACCAATTACTGCGCACATGTTCCCTTAGCAGGGTAAACACAATTACTGCTATCTGATTAGGCTGCCACCAAATAAATGCATCACACCACACACACACACACACACACACACACACACACACACACACACAACACACACACACACACACACACACACACACACACACACACACACACACACACACACACACACACACACACACACACACACACACAGCTGCATTGAGCATGTCCACAGGGGCGCGCATATACACACACAAACACACTGACGTGAACATATCAGCCAGACTGCTTCGTAAATGACAGTGAAGTTTATTAAAACATATCAGAGAACGAGGCTAATGAGAGAATGCAGAGTGGAGAGCAGAGAATCATTTCATTATGAAAAGCAGCGGTTTTGTTTAATCTGTCAGAGAGCTGAATAGGTTTGAGAATGTCAGCAGTCAGAGGCACTGACTGATGCCTGAACTGAAAGCTGCATAATAAGAGACGGCAACTGGCAACTCAACATGTCTTTCAATGTTGATTTCTAAATGTCTTTCAATACCTGTCAGAGATTATTTGACAAAAATTTGTTCAAAATTAAAGTGACCTCTTACGTAAACTCACATTTAAAAGGTGGACTCTGTAATTTATTTGCTAATTAAAATAAAAACAAACGGTCTTCTAGAAAAAAAATGTAATTATTTACACTAACAGATAAAGATGGGAATCATATGATTGATAAAAAAGGTCTTTTAATCTACATGTACTGGTCTCATCCTCATACATGCCACTATTTTGAGAACACATGACTTGTCATGTCATGTAATTGACCTAATAACTAATAATACAAATATAACTTTATTCATAATAATGTATATAGCACATGGAGCACTGTTAATAAAAAATACTACTATACAAACCAAACAATATGTATATTTCATTTTTAAAAATCAGCGCTGGAAACTTCTGGGAAAATTATGGATTTTTTAAATCATAATCATCTGAATTAACAGATTCACTAATGTCATTTAGATTCCACAACAACACAAAAGCGTTTGTGGATTTTTCTATGACAGATTTGAAAAAAAAAAACGATAAATGTAAATTTTCCAAAACCACAAACAGGTCAGAACTTGATGAGGTTGTTATTGTTAACTAAAACTAAACTAAACTAAACTAAGCTAAGACTAAAATAATTAAATTAAATAATTTAAATTCCTAAAAAAATATATAAAATGTCAAAAAAACATAAAATACTAAAATGAAAAATAAAAATAAAAGCAAATTAAAAATGTTAATGAGGACAGTAATTGTATATGGATAATACTAAAATAAAACTGAAGATATTCATCGCCAATACTATCAAGTTTAATTTGATACTATTGATACTAAAATGTTGATACTAAAGTGTGTATTTATCAGCAAGCCAATGTATCCAGGGAAACACAAAGTTACCAAGTCAGAATAAATGAATTAAATAAACATTCAAAAAAGTTGCTGAAGCTGCAGGTTGAAGGATACATTTACGAAGAAAGCCAAAGGTTTTCTCTGTTTATATGACACATTCACCTACTCTGAGAGGCAGTGGGTGGATATGGATGGAAATTGCTATTAAATATTCTTTATGTTCTGTATTCAGAGGTATGTAGCAGTGTGTCAAGCTCTTTCTGATGATATACAGTATACACATGCTTGGATATGCACTTTTGACCTAACTCATTCTTCGACTGTGTGTCCTCCATCTCGCCTTAGAAAATCAAATGAACACACAAGTGTATAAAAGCAATATACTAAGTTGAATTTTAACAGGTTTGGAATAACAGCATCTCTGGGGTCAGGCTGCAGTCTGTACTACAAATCAGAAAGGATATGCCTACTAATGCATCAGTAGCTATATGGGTGCATCTCAATTAGCACCCTAGTTCACTAGTCTTGCACTGATCAGGGAATCAGTCATTTTAAGGGCTTTCTCAATCACAAAATACCGTTCACTCCCTGAAAAGCACTATTAAAACCTGGGAGCATCGATGCTAACTACAGTATGTTCACTTACTGGAATTTGAAGCGTGAAACATAATTCGGATGAGCCGACTCAGTACACAATGACACGAAATATGTTTTTTGTTTATTAACCATTATTTAATTATATTTCAGCATAAACATAGATCACTAGACAGGTAATGGACATAATTTAGCTAACATTTATAATAAATTGATTAACTTGATTTATTATAAGAGTGTTAATCAATGTATTTATTTATTATAAATAATTTGTAATTAATAAATCAATTAGCACTTAATTAACATTTATAATACATTTACAGCTGAAATGTTAGGATGTAACAATCAAAGTATTCATCATAATTTATCATAACTGTTTTATAACTAATGTCAGAAAGATAGTTGTGACGTTGTATATGACATTGCCATCGCTGGAAATAGAGCCAGCATTGTCCCAATGTGTCCTTACCAGTGACTGAATTCACGAAAGTAATATAGGCTACTGATTCACAACTTAGGGAGCTGATTGAGACGCACCCTATATGTTTACATCCAAAGTTGCAAACTTACGCGATATTGGAATATCGCATAAAGCATTTGCTAATAAAGCAAAATGTGTTATAGAGAACAAAATCACCACTTCCTGGGAAACTGGCATGAGATATCTGTAATAAAAATTGAAGTTGCTGCAATCGGGGAAGCAACTTTGGCACTTTTTCATACATTATAAATTAATTCATAGACGAAACGCAATAAACCCTGTCATGTTATCTTGCGTTCTGAGGCAGACGCCGGGTGTTTGTGAACACAGTCATGTGAGACAGTTCTGGAAGGTAATTAAACCCAACCATTTTGATGACAGACTTTGGCTCAGCTTTTTCAGATTGACTTAACCAACATTTGCGAAGCTGTGTGCAATGAAATTAATCCACTGGTCTATTTATGCCATCCCACCACGGCCCAGTTCCATCAGGAAAACACATTCCCATTGCACTGTTGGCCACACGCAACAAATAAGAGTATTTAAAAATTATATTTAAGAATGTTTGCAACAAGTAGTCCATCTAAACATACCTCTAGCTCTATGTCATTTTTCTGATCACATGATCTGTTGAGGTAGAGACTCATGACTTTTTTTTGTTGAACATCTTTATCAGACAAAAACATGATTGACAGACTTATTTCTTGTACAGTTCCCTGCACAACCCCAAAACACTATGTGAAATACAAGCTCAAAGACTTGTAGAATCAAACTGATATATGACAAGAACGCCTTCATTGAATGTGATTTTACCTCAGGTTTTGCTTTTGTTAACACAATCAGTTAGCTTTAGGGTAAGGTTAAGTGTAAGTAGTATGTTATTTTCAAACACGATGGAGCATTAACCTTTTAGTGCCACTCACCGGACATTTCATTTCCGAACAGCCGTGATACTGTATGTACAACAACCAATGTAATAAAATGTTGCTAGATTCACCTTCATAGCACTTTTAGCACAACTCACTGGACATTTCATTTTGAAAGGGTCACGAAACTCACAAGAAACAACCCAGTATTGTGCAGAATGAGCCTGTTTACCAATGAGCCTGGGTTGATTTATAATCTGCCATCTTGGATGTTTTCTATTTTCACACAGCTTGTTGCAGTGCACCCTGAGACTGCTTTCTCCTGAAAGAACAATACTGCATATAAATATGCAATACTGCCTTAGAATGTTGACATTTTTTAGAAGGCAACTTCACATTGGAATAAGTCTTCATGTTTGGGGCATACGTGATGCCTAAACATGCTAAACATTACATTTTATGGCTCTCTTTCTCTGCGTGATATTGTGTTTTGAACAAATACCCAGAGGGAATCTCGCCTCTGGTCATGGACAGCTCTAGGGTTTATCGTGTGTGTATGTGTGTGTATATATATATATATATATGTATGTTTGTGTGTGAGAGGGAAAGTGACTTAGATTTTGGAGGTATTCTAGACTGTTCCAGGTTATCTTCAGCCTGATTCATGTTACAACATTTATCCACACAAACATAACACAAGCCGTGTTTTCATCCAGTATTCGCTCCTCTTCAAACAACCCCGCCATCCCCTTCAACATTCATACTGTATCTTACAAACCCCACACGCTAAAAGCAGCTCACTGGTCAATCGATAAAGATCTTATCAGTAAAACCCATCCATAGCGGCTTCTCTGTGAGGATGAACCATGAAGTATAGTAAATCGCCAAGACATTCAGTCGTTCTCTTCAAACTGGAGATTCAGTCATGCACTGATAAATTAGCCAGACATAAAGCATACAAAATACGATTTTTCTGAGCCCAGAATCAAGTTCATCTGAGACACAGTGTCACTGTGATATGCCGATGGCTCAGAGACAGGACTTTCATGGCTTTCCTTCTGATGAATGGAGCTACTAATCTGAAACATGGGTCACAGAAGCCACAGACACCCACAGTAATAACTAAGTAAAAGTCAAGGCACTTTGATGAAAATCTGGTCCCCTAGACAAATTAAATAACCTATCTGAACTTTTTTTTTTTTAAAACCTAAGACCAATTCAACTTATGAGTCAACAAGTCTAAAATGCTTTTTTGCTTTGTGCGATCAATATTACACATGCCTAAATAAATAAAACCAATAATAATTGTAATTCCTAAACACACTGCAGTCTAATGCAACAATTGCTCAGATTAAAAGACACACAAACACAGTTTTTCTATTGCACACTGTTTGCTTACCCATCTCAGCAGGCTGTGCTGTAATATGCCGTGATTATCCCTGATCGTCAGACGGAAAAATCGCACATAAATTTTCACTTAATTACAGCAGTGAAGGAGCGATGACAAGAGAGAGAGAAACCCGAGGGTGAAAGCGAATGGGGCGTGAGGATCCCCACAAGAAACTGCACACTGCCTGATTCCTCTACCTCTGAGGGAAATATTTTCACTATGTTTCTGTGTCATCATATCAGTTATACAACCACAGTGCCAAAGGTCTCATTTAAAAGTGCCGAATGGTTACACTTTATTGCACAGAGGTTGTACAAAGGTTAGAAGAGAGAATGAGGAAGTGACACTTAACAAGAGTAGAGCTCTTGTCATTTCTAGGCGTTCTAGATAATTCTGTTGCATGTGCCTTTAAATTCTAATCACATCATTCCACGTATATTGATTCGAGAAGGGTCGTTCCAGACAATCTAGAGCAATCAAAACAAACGTCAAGGTTATGAAATAAGATATAAAACATTATGAAATTAAATTGTTTCCCGTGCTTCCTCAGGGCTGAGAGTAATCAGAATGTTGATGGGACATAAATTAAATGGCATTTTAAAGAGCTCAAAAAGTGATCTTGACAACGGCTGTTAATAGTGGAAAACAAATCAGATGCTTTGAGGTAATTAATAAAAAATAATTTAAAAAAGACTCTCCAAAGTATAGTAAAATAACAATACATTTACAGAGCTATTTATATATATATATATATATATATATATATATATAATATATATATATATATAAATATTATATATATATATATATATAATATATTATATATATATTATCCGCTTCGTGACCGCATTACCACCTCGGGTGTGCATTATTTTCTAATAATTCAATGGCCTGTCGTCAATTATTCCTAAAAAAAAAAAATATAAATATATATATATATATATATATATATATATATATATATATATATATATATATATATATATATAAAATATATGTGTATATATATGTGTATATATATATATGTGTATATATATATATATATATATATATATATATATATATATATATATATATATATATATATATATATATTATACATATATATATATAATAAAAAAAATATGAAGCTGGGTTTCATACAAATGTTTTTGCATTTTTTAAGCAAATTTCGGAAAATTTTACTAAAAAGAATGTGAAGTATTGCATGTTTTCTTTCCATCTGCTATGCTATATGCGTGTTATCTTGAGTTGAATGACCTCCTTGCTTTGGGTAGAGTTGTATTTGCTATATACTGCAGCAATTATACATAACTAAATACTGCCAGGAGATGCAGCAGAATAACTGCAATAACTCACATAATGAGGGCTGAGAGCCACTTGCTCTCGGAAATGCTGGCAGGCTATTGCATTGCGTTGTTGTTTTCCATCTAATACAGCATTAATATTCACTGTAAAAAAAAAAAAAAAGCCCATCACTTCGTTCATCCATAGTCCATTCCCAGCAGTGCAAACTACTGACCAAATGGTCAAAACAAATCAACCTTTTAAATCAAATTAAATATTCGCATAAACCCAGCATGATTTTGGTATCCCAGTTAATTATGTCCAATTTTTGCGCCCCTGCCACTCCATATGAAGCCTAATAAGGACTGCTATGGTAATTCACAAATTAAAACTGAAAACTTCCTAAATTCATGAAGGGCTGCAAACTTCACCTGGGTCACAGACAGCTTGACATAATATTTCATTAGTGTTTCATCAGCCTGGTGTCTTCCTCTTTGCCCTTAGGCTCAGGAATGTCTGTCTCTAAAGCGTATCACAGAGTATCTGTATGAATTACTAATATAAGATCTTTATTTGGGTCTAAATCTTCATCTGTGTCACTGTGACAAAAGGCCCCAAACCTCTCCTCATCGTCTTAATCACAGCACACCATATGCTCCCTCCTGAGACCTGTCAGAACTTCAAGTTTCAACTCAGCCTTTTTGTTTTACAAATTCCATCCTTTTAACCATATGATAGCTGAAATCTTATAGCTGCGAAGAGGAGATTGCAAAATGGTACAACTAATCAGCTTTTAAAGGGGAAAACATCACTGTCGACTTTCTAAAATGGAACACATCCCAACCCAAGTATTGAAATTCCAGGACAGTTACTACAGACATGAATTGTCTCAAATCAGTAATCAAAGTGATCAGCCTTACGTTTTTTACCTGCATGGTAGATGATAAAATAGTGGATGATAAATACGTGACAAAACCAGAAAAAGGGACTGGAATCAATTTTTGAATTGGGCCAGAAAGCAATGACCCAGCTCACCCTAATCAACCAGTGATGCTAACAAATACACATCTAACAAATAACCAGAACACCACAGCAATACATTAAAGCATTCTGGAAAATGAAGTGTTCTTCCACCCTGGAATTGGAATGGATTATGGATATATGATTTAGGGATATGAAAATGGATTAGGAATATATATGAATATATAAACTGAATTTTGAAATGCCAAAATTTCAAACTGCCATATTTTTCAATATAGGTTTTTATTTTATTTTTTAATGACACGGTCAAAAGTGACAGTAGAGGCTTTTACATTCTCACAAAATATTTCAAAATATTAAGAAGCACACTGATTTCAAAGAAAACTGTTTCTTGAACAGCAAATCAGCAAATTAGTATGATTTCTGAAGAATCATGTGACACTGAAGACTAAAGTAATGATACTGAAAATTCAGCTTTGCATCACAGACATATATAACATTTCAAAATATATTAAAATATGGTATAGTATAATAATAATTGACAATATTACTGTTTTACAGTATTTTTGATCAATTAAATACAGCCTATGTGAGCATAAGAGACTTCCAAAAACATTAAAATACATAAATAAATAAAAAATACAGACTTCAAACTGTTGAATATTCCCCATATGTTTGTATTGTATGAGTAAAACTGAAAATAACAATAATAAATAATATTAATAATGAAAAATAAAGCAGTTTCTTTAATTTCACAGATTATAATTACATTTCAATTTTCCTTTTTTATATTCAAATTCTACTGCACCATGTTTCCAATCTCATCTCAACTTTAGGGTGTGAATGGGGATTTAAAATGTATTTTCCATTCAGTTTTGAATAACGCACAACACTGGAGATAATACACCACCAGTCGCATGCACTGAGCCAATGATGGCTAACCAGAAGCACAGAAAAGAGATCTGCTTTGGTTTTATTCCAGTTCTATTTCCGTTCATCTGAAAATCCTTTCCAGTTTTATTCTTATTCCATATGTTTGATGAAATGCTGTTAAGCTGCCATAGCCCTCCCATTGGCAATCAAACTCCATGTAAAGCTGCCAGTCACTGATTTGAGGCACACAAAAAAGGAATTCTGGATAAAAAGATGGAATGAGAGATGTTAATATGGAAGAGAGACAGAGATCTGGACAGATTAATGATCAGTCTCAGAGCGTAATAAACCCCAGCATGTCAACTCTGACAGTGATCCACATCTTCAACAAAAGACCAGTCCAGAAAAACAGAGCACAATTCAGAACCAAATCAATTAAACCCTTGGTTCTGGTGATTACGGTATCTCTATCGAACAATACCACAACACTCACTGACACACACTATACACTATATGTTTTAAATTTGTTCTCTTAGTGTATGCCTGACATTAAAGCTCTTGTTTGGCAGGAAGTGTATTGTGAATCAGACAACTTCTTCAAAAATACAATAGAAAAAACATTCCGCCTCCCGCTTCTGATAACAATAGTTGCATCTTACTATGAAGGCATATATGTGAAATTGCAGTTTGCTTTCATACTCTCAAATACCTTCAACTGAAGATCTTGACAAGATCGTGAACACAATAACAGCAATCATCATGTTATGAAAGCAAACTCTTTTTCCTCACGCTTTTTTTTTTCAACATTCCTTTTTCAGTGTTCATATTCACACAGGTTTTAACAGGTTAACAGGTTGTATACACCTGCATTACAAAATCTACATACAGCGTATAGTCCTGCTGTAACTTCAGGTTTAATTTTTACTGTAATTGTTCTACAATTTATTATAATTAAATGTGAATGATATACTGTGACTTCAATTTTGAATTTTGTTGCAGTCATCTTTTGTTTGCATTGCATCGTGAATAAATTATGACTATTCATAGATTTTGCTAAATATGTTTTATAGAAGTTTATAGCAGTTCCCTTATCCTAGGGAACTCGAGCTGCGTCATCGCTGTGGGAACGCCCCTGCGTTGTGTGTCATGAAGCACGTATCGAATCAGCCCAATGGAGAGATGGAACGTCATAGGCGGGTGACGTCATCGACCAGGAAACTATAAAGCACCCCAAACAACACAAGCACATCAGCTTCTGTGCCTTCAGTCGCGCTATATGTGAATCAGTCCCTGTGTGAAATATTGTCTGTCCTTACATACTCTGCACCACACAAACAATTTATATATGTATATTTATATATATAAGAGAGATATTGGCGAACGAACAGCAGTTTTGGAAAGTGTGTCCCTCCCTGCTCGCGTTATTTAACGAGTGGGGATACACACGATCTTTGTGTTGTTTGTTTGGGAGTGCAGCATGCCCAATCTTCTCTCGAGGGAGCTGATTGTGAGCATTGCGAGCGTCTGCTGTTAAGGACGCTCCGCTCCCGCCAAGCGCTCTTCGAGGAGGGCGGCTCGGTGCGCGCTCCCCGCGGTTCGGGTCCCGCTTCTGCTGAGGCAAAGCGGCGGCGCTTATCGTGGGGATCGCAGTTGGATCTATCAGCGGGGTTAGAGACGGGCTCTGCCTTATCTCTGCCTTTACCTGTTAGATCCAGTGTCTCAGCCCGGGTCGGAAGCACGCTCTGCGGTTTCTTTCGCCTGGGCTGATCACAGTACTGCAACTTTCTAGTTATAAAAAACTGACGAGATAAAAATAGCAGTATTGATGAGGGAGATGTGAGATTCGCCACCTTATACTCCCGAAAGCAAAGAGCTCATGGAGGTTCTCACTCGAGCTGTATCAAAATCATTAAACATTGAGTGGCCAGTGGTTAGGAGTCTGTTATTAATCTAAGTTAGATGAAACATTTCTCCCTTCCCATGTGCAATCTCCACGCCGGTGCTTGCCCTTTTTTTATATGATCTGCATACTGAGGTGTCGAGATTATGGAAGAAGCCGGCTTCTAATAGACTAAGAATATTTATCATATTCTGATTTAGACTTTTTAAAAATAAAAGGCGGTGCTTTGCCGCGGGTAGTAGAGACGCTTGCGAGCTATCTCTCTTCCGAGGCTGCATTGTCATTTAAAGCACCGGCATACTTTTCAAGCCATTATGAAACATTTCGGCTTTGTAAAGTGTTTTCGGCGGCAGGTCAGGCTGCGTCGTGTCTGCACAGTCTATATTGCAGGCGTACCGGGCTGATTTGCTAAAGGACGTGAACGTGAGTGAGGAGGCATTACTGACGTGGTTCGAGAACTGCGTCAGGTTGCCGATTTATGGTAAAATTAATTTTTCCAACATGAAAGAGAAAGAAAAAGTTTTCTTCTAATCTTGATGTTCCTCTCTCTCGGGGTTATTCAGTGACTTAGTTAATACTGTCATTAATAATTTCAGGAAGAAAATAGCAGGCAGCAGCTTTTAAAAGGTTTCTTCCACTAAAACTTCACGTCCCCGGGGCTGCTGGGCGGGTGCAGCCCCGGCCGTCTACGAGCTCATTGTATAGGTGCAGCAAAGCAGAGTATTGTGTCTCGCGCTCCCCCTGCTGGTCAGTGGGACCAGACGCAATACTCACAGCCAAAAGCTTTAAAAAAATAAATAAATAAAGAACAATAGAACTGATTTGAGGACAGTTATATTGGCTATTTTGAGTGTGGTCCCCACCGAGGGAGAAAGGTGTTCACCTCTTTCTACGGTGCCCATTCTTCCTCTGTGCCCTCAGGGGCCCGTTCTGCCAACCCCGCCTTCATGCCGGGGCGCAGACGGTCCCAGCGAGCACTTTCCCGAGGGACGCTCGCTCCCTCTGACTCTGAGGGTGGTCCCCACATAGGGAGAAAGGTGTTCACCTCTTTCTACGGTGCCCATTCTTCCTCTGTGCCCTCAGGGGCCCGTTCTGCCAACCCCGCCTTCATGCCGGGGCGCAGACGGTCCCAGCGAGCGCTTTCCCGAGGGACGCTCGCTCCCTCTGAGGAGGGTCTCAGAGCAGTCAAACCAGTTGTTCCCTGCCGGTGCACCGTTACAGGGCGCTGTGTTTGCCGCTCAAATTACACCAGAGGCCAGTCTCGAGAGACTGGTACGCTTAGAAGGGGTTCTGCCCATAGTGTGGGCCCCGAGCAGACTCTGGTAATGGAACAAGAGGTGAAAACGCTCCTTCAAAAGGGGGCTATAGAACGGGTTCCTCCTCCCAGTTTGGAGCTAGGTTATTACAGCCGATATTTCATCGTTCCAAAGAAGGATGGGGGGGTTGTGTCCAACTTTAGATTTGCGCCTATAAAATCGCTCGGTAGGGGAGTTCAGTTCAAGATGCTCACTATCAAGCAGGTCGTGTCACAAATCAGGCCCGAGGGCTGGTTTGTCACGATAGATCTAAAGGACGCTTATTTCCACATTTCCATCCTTCCACAACACAGGACGTTCCTGAGGTTTGCCTTCGGGGGCGAGGCATTCCAATATAGGGTTCTTCTGTTTGGTCTAGCTAGTAAAGCTAGGCCAGCTACTCACTGTAAAGCAGTTTCAGTAACTGTTGGGTTTGATGGCAACAGTGTCCAACGTTATACCTTGGCCTGTTGTACATGAGACCGCTACGGTGATGGTTCAGGACCAAGGGATTCTCCCCGAGGGGAAATCCACTCCGCACGATCAAAGTCACGCGGCGCTGCCTTCGTGCTCTGGTCTTGTGGAAGGAACTTGGTTCCTATCCAAAGATTCTGTGCTGGGGGGCTCTTTGTCGTCTCGTAACGCTAACGACGGATGCTTCCCTCACAGGGTGGAGGGCGGTCATGAGTGGTCGTCCAGCCCAAGGTCTGTGGCAGGACCATTATCTATCATGGCATATAAATTGTCTAGAGATATTGGCAGTGTTTCAGGTTCTGAATCACTTCCTAGCAGACCTGAGAGGTCATCACGTGTTAGTTCAGTCTGACAACACGTCGATGGTCTCTTATATATACATATCATCAGGGTGGCCTGCGGTCACGCCGGCTTACAAGTTGGCCCGTCAGGTCCTCCTGTGGTCCCTAGGGAAGTTACTATCACTGAGAGCAATGTATATTCCGGGGTATTTGTATGTGGTAGCAGTCTCCCTGTCGAGGCAGGGGCCTAGGTCGGGGGAATGGAGACTCCACCCCCGAGTTGGTGGAGCTCCTTTGTTTGAGTTTCGGTCACGCCGAGGCGGACCTATTCGCTTCCACGGAGATATTGCACTATCGTCTGTGGTTCTCCATCATTCATCCAGCCCCTCTGGGGTTGGACGTTATGGTGCAGCCGTGGCCGAGGTCACGTCTGCACGCTTTTCCCCCGATTGCTCTGCTACCAGGGGTTCTGGAGAGGGTTTGCCGGGACGGGGTCAGCCTACTATTAGTAGCCCCGTTCTGGACAGCCCGAGTATGGTTTGCGGACCTGATTTCTCTCCTGGACGGCTCTCCTTTGGAGCTAGCTCCCGGTCAGGAGGGATCTACACTCTCAGGCGGGCGATATTTCTCCCCCGCCCGGAGTTATGGAAACTGTGGGCTTGGCTTCTGAGGGGGCCCAGCTCTTAGATTCCGGTCTCTCAACCGAGGTTGTTGAGACCATCTTCACTCCAGAGCTCCATCCACGAGGAGGCTATATGCCTTGAAGTGAAATCTTTTCACTTCTTGGTGTGGAGAACACCTGCAGGACCCAGTTAACTGCCCAGTGGGTGCAGTGCTGGAGTTCCTGCAGGAGCGCTTCTCCGCAGGGTTATCCCCCTCCACACTAAAGGTGTATGTGGCGGCACTAGCTGCTTACCATGTCCCTTTCAGTGGAGTTTCTCTTGAGAGACACCCGCTTATAACTCGTTTCCTTCGTGGCACTTTGAGGCTGAGGCCAGCAGTTCGCACTAGGGTGCCTTCCTGGGATCTGGCCATTGTATTAGAAGGTCTTTCCCTAGCTCCTTTTGAACCTATCAAAGAAGTTCCTGAGAAGTTTCTCACTTTTAAAACTATCTTTTTTCTTGCTATCTCCTCTCTAAAAAGGTTCGGAGGTTTGCAGGCTCTGTCGGTTTACCCTCGTGCCTGGAATTTTCGCCTGGTATGGTTAAGGCTTTTCTGCATCCTAGACCAGGTTACGTTCCCAAGGTCCCTACTAATGTTGTTAGACCTACAGTTCTGCAGGCTTTCTGTCCTCCTCCATTTCAGTCGTCAGACCAGGAGAAACTTAATTTACTCTGCCCTGTTAGGGCGTTAGACGCTTATGTCCACAGAGCTGCCCTGTGGAGGAAATCAGAACAACCATTTGTGTGTTTTTGGGCCACCCAGGAAAGGGTGTCCCGCGTCTAATCAAAGAAGGAGTAAGTGGGTGGTCGAGGCTATCTCACTTGCTTATGAGTCAGCTGGTCAGCCTTCACCTTTGGCTGTACGAGTGCACTCTACTAGGAGTATGGCTGCTTCTAAAGCTCTATTGTTAGGAGTTTCCCTAAGTGATGTTTGTGACGCGGCTGGATGGTCTTCACCGCATACGTTTATTAAGTTCTATGATCTAGACTTAATTTCTACCCCTGGGGCACAGGTGCTCTCGTCCTCTGTGCGCTAGTTCTCACATGACGGTCACTTGCTCCTATGGCGAAGTGGGTATTCGCGTTCCCACAGCGATGACGCAGCTCGAGTTCCCTAGGATAAGGGAACGTCTCGGTTACGTATGTAACCCTAGTTCCCTGAGTAGGGAACGAGACGCTGCGTCGTTCTGCCATACTCCCGGCCACTCCCGTTAGCGCTTCCTTCAGGCTTATCAGAAGCTGATGTGCTTGTGTTTTTTGGGGTGCTTTATAGTTTCCTGGTCGATGACGTCACCCGCCTATGACGTTCCATCTCTCCATTGGGCTGATTCGATACGTGCTTCATGACGCACAACGCAGGGGCGTTCCCACAGCGATGACGCAGCGTCTCGTTCCCTACTCAGGGAACTAGGGTTACATACGTAACCGAGACGTTTTTAATGTGCACACATTGGCGCCAGAAAATATTGTAATGTTCTGTTCATTTGCCCAACTGCACCTTGATGTTAAATTACATTTAAATATTAAATTAAAGCATTTAAGGTACTCATTAGTCTTAGTATGTCTTGCTTGATTTAACCCCCCCGCCCCCCCCAAAAAAATAAATCTTTTTTGATTTTCATTCATGATTTGTCTGAAAAAAAATATGCATAAGCATAGTATGTCTTAAGAATTACCATTGTTTTTATTTGATATATTTGTATTTTTAGTTGCTGTTTTGTTTTTTACTAAAATATATATTATATATATTTGTTGTCTACCATAGTCCATATTGTGCTATAGAAGGTTACACTTTATTTGAAGGTGCCCTTGTTAAAGTGTAATCATACATCTAAGTACTGAGTAATATTAACTAACAACATTACTATAGGGTTATGTTTTGGATCAGGGTAAGTTGCTTGTAATTATGCATAATTTATTGTTATACTACAGTAAGTACATGTAAAATATGTAACATGGACAATGTGAAATAAAGTGTTACCAAAGAAAATGTCCTAGCCTGCTTTGATTTCACATATGACTCTGAATAGACTATTTTATCTTGTGATTTTTACAGTACCATTTTCAGGAACACGAAAACACACACGCATAACACTTCACATTAGCCGCTTGTCACTTCCTCAATAGCTGAGGTTAAATAAAGGGCTTAATTCACTTCTATTTATGTTATTAATTAGAAAATATAAGGACTGGGAGTGAAAGGGGGATAATGCAGCTGGGATGAGCTCATCAACACTGCAGTGAATGCTTTATTTATTAGTTGCGGTGTTCTAATGTGCCCTAATGACATTGATATTCATTACACCTTGCCCCAAGAGCACTTACTCTCACGTGTGTGTGTGTGTGTGTGTGTGTGTGTGTGTGTGTGTGTGTGTGTGTGTGTGTGTGTGTGTGTGTGTGTGTGTGTGTGTGTGTGTGTTGTGTGTGTGTGTGTGTGTGTGTGTTCTCTCTCCTTATTATTATGCTCTCCCTCTACAGACCTCCGGGACCCGACTACACGTAAAACCCTGCTTCATTATTCCTCAATTAATTTAGCGGCATGTTTAAAACCTCAGCGTGTGTTTGCACCAATGTCATTATGCCGACGTAATCCCGAGACTTCAGTGTCCTGATGACTGTGATTGTGGGTGGTCTATATTGTCAAAGGCATTGCTTTTCAATTTATTTTTCTTCAGGAACCACATTTTACAATGGGCATCAATTGGAGACCCAACCAGTGGTGTAGTCTACGTGATACGCAGGTATACGCCGTATACCCACTAGAAAATGTCAAGGATTTCCGTATGCCCACTAGGAAATGTCAAAGAGCTCCGTATACCCACTTTAAAAAGCGTGAGGATTCGTAACAACATCGTTTTGTGAAAGAATTTTCATTCATAAATTCACCCCGCCGTGACGTCTGTGTTTGCGCAGACACGGATCGAATCGCGGAATCCAGCAACAAATGTAACTTAGCCTATGTAAAGCGGAACGTCACGCAATTTGGCCATTTTTGAATGAACAAATCAAAAGCAATGATACAATGAATCAAATCTCGATATGTATTAAGTGTCTATGAATATTAAAGCTCAAAAAGACTGCTATTGAAATAAACTGAATGGTCTACGTGTTTCTGTGAATGAGCGCTCAATGTGTGCTCTACTACACACTGAAGCGCGCGTGACACTCTCTACTACACACACTGACGCGTGCGCGTGACACTTCAGCGTATATGAGGACATGAACACATTTGAACTTCATCGCAGAGCTTTTATGAGTCACTTCACTTCAATTCACTTCAAATTTATTAAAACATAATTTTAAAGGAATATCCCCCAAGTTTTTAAAAAGTAAATGTTTACTTTTTTTGGTAAATATCACAGTATATCACAGTATACTCACTGCAAAAAACTAGACTACACCACTGGACCCAACATTGAACTGAATTGAATTTTGAATCAAGTCATGTATTCATGTTGAATGTAAACATGTATTTCATGTAGTTTAGGACAGATTTTCTTTTACACTTGCATAATTTTGTTCAACATTTTGATAGTGTTTGAGGATGAGGGCACGTCAAACAACCTTGTCTGCATTTGTCTGAGTTTAAAATTCATTTGAATGGGTTGTAATTTCTCTATGTATGACGTCAACAATAAACATATAGGAAGTGTTTTTTCTTTTCTCCGTGATTAGCGTATTTAAAGGCATAATTTACTCAACCTCATGTCGTTCCAAACCTGTGTGAATTTCTTTTTTTTTTTCTCTGCAGAACATAAAATACATTTTGAAGAATGTTGGTAACCAAAAAAATGTCAGTTCCCTCTCACTTGCATTGTATTTGTTTTTAATCCATACAATGGACAAAACTGTTTGCTTACCAACATTGTTAAAAAAAACATATTTTCTGCATAATAAATAAATAAATAAAACGCATACAGGTTTGGAACAAAATGAGGGTGAGTAAATGATGACAGAATTTTTACTTTTGTGTGGACTATTTCTTTAAAATACTTAAACAAAACTTTAAAAAATATTTACACAAATATAAATAAAAAAAAATTAAATAATACTGGGATGGATGGATGGATGGATGGATGGATGGATGGATGGATGGATGGATGGATGGATGGATGGATGGATCTGTATATCGAAATATTTTTTTGTTCTCACCAGTCCAACATTTTGGTGGTGTGTGCTTATCTTGTACATATGGCCATTTCAATGATTCAAGGCATAGGCCACATTCTCCACTACTGGCAACTGTTGCGTAAGGCACGTACAGTATGGAGAGAGCAGCTGATAGGAGGATCAGATCATTTCTTTGAACGAGGAGAAGGCTGTCATTAACCGCTTGCTGTAGGTCATAAACCGGTTCCCATAGGGAAGGGAAGGTCAGTGTCATTAGTAACAGATTACTGGTGTGTTGTGGTCATAAAAAGACGGATTCTCAATAGTTTGTCCCGCTCAAATGGTTTCTAGTGGAAAAGACAGCAGGAGCAATTACACTCATTCCATAGGGAACAGAGAAGCAGGTCAGGCTTGTTATTAAGATGGTGAAGAGACGGTGGATGTTGTTTGTTACTGTTGACTGGTTGAGTATAAGCACTATTTAGTGCTTAAATATTCAAGGCAATGCAATTGAAAAGCATATTTGTGCTTCCTCAGGGGCGTAATTATATCTGTTTTTGTTTGCTACAGGATAAAAACAAAAAGGTTAACAATCTAGTCTTTAATATATCTACTCTGACCATAAAACATAGTCTACAAGACTATTTGAAGCAGTAAAAGAATGGAAGGAATCAGATAGATCCTCCTGTTGACTTTACTTAAGTGTATAATTTAATCACTAACTAAATATAATATACTTTGTGAGTTCATTTATTTTCACATTCGCTAACTAACTAAATAACTAACTAACTAACTAAATATAAGATTCTTTGTGAATGTTTCAATTTATTGTGACATTCACCAACTAAATTTCATATGCTTTGTGAGTTACAATTTATTTTCACAATCACAACTAACACTAACTAACTAACTAACTAACTAACTAACTAACTAACTAACTAACTAACTAACTAACTAACTAACTAACTAACTAACTAACTAACTAACTAACTGACTAGCCAAATAACTAACTAACTCAATATAATATGCTTTCTGAATGTTTCAATTTATTTTCACAATTTATTTAACAAACTAACTAACTAACTAAATATAACATTCTTTGTGAATGTTTCAATTTATTGTGAGATTCACATGATAATGAATGAATGAATGAATTAATACATCAGTATACGCTTTGTGAATATTTCTATTAATTTTGAAATGAATAAACAAATAAATAATGTATTTAACAATAAATATAAACGCATTTGGTTGTGCTTCGAGTTATTTCTGAACGCAAGGACACATAAACACCCCTTAAGATGACGTTATGTGAATATCTAGATCTTTAAAAATATGAGAAGTTCGTAGACTATGTAGAAGTCAGATCTCGCTGTTTGCTCTCCATTTCCTAGCTCTATGGGACATCTGGTGTCACTTCGCCCCTCAGCTGTGCCGCTACGGTCTCATGGGCTCATGGCCTGGCACAAAACGCCATTGTGTGGCCGCTAAGGAACAGTTGGTACATCACAAGAGGACAGTGCAACAAGACTCATAACAAGAGAGGCAACAGCCTGTCCCCTCCATACACTGCCCAAACAATGACCGACAGGCCCCTTGGCACTGGTCCCATCCCCAAACATCTGTCCGAGTACCCGTTACAGTGTGAACCACAGCAATCTATCTATCTATCCATCCATCTATCCATCCACTTCCATGAGAAGCGTTACAAAAAAATGTCAGCGAACCTTCCAATCCATTCTGTTTTTGAGGCACTATGGTTTTGTGCAAGTGTGATTGTGATTGCGTGTGTGTGTAGAACCTGCACAGTATGCCAGTGTCTTTAAAGCCGACCCCCACAGACTGAACAAACCCCCGGGCGTGAGTGTGTGTTTGTCTGTTTACACATGCGCCCGTATGAGGGCCTCGTACCTCTCCTCTTGGAATCCTTTCTGACGCTGGGTCTGGCAGCAGGCTGGAGCTCGGCCTCTGTTGACATATTAAATCCTTATTCCTTTACCGTGCAGCTGGGTGGCTGTGACTGGCTCATCTAGAGGGGCTTTCCACTGACTCGGGAACAGTCCACTGCTGCCTCTAGCCTCGACACGGCATCTCATTCACTCCCAGCAAGGGCTGCAAGGGAAGAGATAAAAGACATTTTCAATTCATTTAACCTAAGTGTTGTGGCACAATATGATGGATCCATGGCACTGGAAAGTCCGTTCGAATTTAACACCATACCATCAAATTAATGCATACAATGACTTACAATGAGCATATATATTTTGTATATAGTTTTTAAAGTATTTTGTTTTCTTCATCGTGGGATCACTTACAGTATTTGTCCTTAACCCTTATATATATATATATTAGGGGTGTAACAATACCCTCATGTCACGATCTGATACATATTACGATACTGAACTCACGGTACAATATTATTGCGATACCTATGATACAAGGTTAACAAAAAATGCAATGTTAATTAAAATGCTAAATTTGGTATTAGATTGTGGGAGTAAATGAAAAGGCCGGAAACCCAATGCACAGGACAATGGTGACACCAGAATAAAAATATTCATGATTCTGAAGCTGAAAATACAGAATTATTTTAGACGAATTTGCCTGCACTCTGTCACTGACTAGATACAGTATATTTAAAATAATGTAGGCCACTTTTTACTGGTAACATAAGACATTTGGCATTATCAGGACCCAAAAATATTCCCCCTTTGCATTATTATACATTATATTCAATAATATATATATATATAAACGATTAATATATATATATATATATATATATATATATATATATATATATATATATAATATATATATATATATATATATATATATATATATATATATATATATAGTAGTTTAATGTAGTACACTAAAACTCTGAAAACTTTTTTTTTCACACAGTTATTTTTTATTTTGGGTGAACTATCCACAATACATAGTCACTATCCACGATACATATTTTAGAATTTTTGCATTGCGATACATTGAGACACGATATATTGTTAAACACCCAAGTATATATATATATATATATATATATATATATATAATATATATATATATATATATATATTAGGGCTGTTAAACGATTAATATATATATATAATAATATATATATATATATATATATATATATTATATATATATATATATATATATATATATATATATATATATATAATTTCCCCCTTTAATATTGGTGTTGTGTGTTGTGTGTGTTGTATACTAATGCAGCTTTGAGTCCAAGACACACGTCATCTTTAAACACTAAAACCAGCGATAAACAAAGATGTTACAAATCTACAAATTTTTTCTCACAAACTAACATATCCAAGTCTGAATTAAACTAGACTGCAAATCTTTAAAAGACCAAATGTCTTCTAAAAGCCCTTTAGATGACACTTCCAGAACATGTTCAATGTTAATACTGTTGATGTTAATAATGTTCCACGGTGTGACATCGCTCTTTCTGAAGAAGGTTTGGGCTTGTTTTCTCACAGTGTTTCCTCTCTCCGCAGGCAGGAGGAAGCACTAAATTGTTTCATCAGCTCTCTCTGCCTTCTCTTTCGCCTCTCACCCTGTCATTGCATGTGCAAACAATGCCATCTCTTTTTCCTGTGCACCTCCACCATCACTTCCTCTCTGGTGGTGGGAAGCACCTTTCATGTGTTAATTGGCCTCAGTGGCACTGTAGCATCACTGCAGGTGTCAGAGCCATCAGCAGATCAAACCAGCTCCACCTCACTGCGCTCTGCCCCACAACAGCTATCAGATGAAGAAGAGACCACAGGGACTGCTCAGGCAGGCCGACCGAACAACATGGCATCACTTAGAAATCGATACACCTCGAGATGTATCGACTTGGATGAGTCGATGCCTCTAAGACATAACACAGCAGAGCAACCTGAGTGTAGGACATGAGTCTATGGCCTTCTATGATATAAAAAGAAAAAAATATTTTACTTTCACTTTGTACAAAACAACTATATATATATACATATTTTAATATAAAAATATTACACAAATTGTTTTTTAAATAGATAAATAATTCAAAACATTAATAAAAAAATATAGTATATCAATGGGGGAAATCACTGTATGGACAAAAACAGTTAACACTCTTATTATAAAATTATAAATGTAATAAAGAAAGTAATAATATAATGATGAATATTTATAAAATAATTATAATAATATATATTATATATAATAATATATAATATAAATAATATAAACTAAAAGAAATTTTACTTGAAATAATAATAATAATATATATATAAACTGTATATACTTATATTTATTTCATTCTATTTTATTTTAAACATAAAGTTTAAGTACTAATTGAAAACTATAAAATATATTAACTGATATACTTTTTATTTCATTCTATTTTTTTAACAATTAGTACTAATGAAACTATAAACATTTAATCCAAAACAATACACAAAAATGATTAAAAGGTTAAAAAAAATCAAAACATTGATACAAAAAAAACATAATAGTAAATGAATGGGGGGAAAAAAATAGGTCAAAATGTTTGACCCCATTGACTGTCATTGTATGGACAAAAACAGTTAAAACTCTTTAAAATGTTAATAAATGTAACTCCAGATATATATAACTATCTCTCTAAAGATACTGTATGTGGTAGTATCCGATTTACTTGCAGTGTAGATATGGAGTATTTTGGATGTGATTTAGAAGCTCATTTCCAATCCCACATCTGAAATGTAAAGCTTTAATACCAGTAAATCAGTGGAATTAGTCTGCCCCACAAAAAAAAAAAAAAACTAAACTAAATGTATTGCGACGTTAAAGCCCAAACACATCATTTCTGAGCACAGTAGCTTTAAGAGGCCAGTCTGCAAAAAGCCTCTAAAGTCCCCGACTCCGCTCCGCAGGCCGAGGTAGTGGCCACTATAAGCCGCCGCAGAGGGGATTTAAACAGCCATTTCATTTCCAGCTCCAGCCACCGCCTGGCCACGCGCCGCACATTGTGTGCAGAACATTTAATTCCGAATGGAGAGAGCATGTCGTAGAGCAGCAGAGATTCACACGGCGCTCTTTATCTGAGAGAAACACACAGAGAGGAGCTGTGAGTCAGTCCAATTACTGCCATTATCTCTCCGAGAGAGAGGGAGAGAGCGAGTTCTCCACTAAACATTTTCCCATTCTAGTCTTTTTTCTTTCCATTTTCATTAGCCTCTCTCTTTACCTCCGCACATCTGGAATCGCATAATCCTTGATACTATTCAGACCAGCTGGCTCACTGTCCTGCACTGGAAATCTGTGAATGTCATATTGTCACTTTCAGGGACGAAATACCATTGTTTGCTTCACCTTTTGTGTATTGAACATGTACCAAAAAAAAAAAAGAATAATAAAAATATAGAAAAAAATTGTGGAAAAGCAATCCTTGATGCTCATATGGGCTAATTTGTGGTTCTCATGAAGCAAAAAAAAAAAAAATAATGTCACATTTACAATCAGAAACAAGACTAAATATTTTTATGTTATGCCCTCCTCTCTTCCTCCACGAGACATAAGGCGAGGTTTAGTGCATCATTCTCCTGAGGCGCTGGAGATATTTCGAATATCTAGGCTAAGGTCTCCTCTGGGACACGCCACACATTCAGAGCATGTGAGGAAAGTGGGTGAGCCGGAGAAGTTTACCGCGCATGAAAAGTGGTGACCAATCCACCAGACATAGATGTAAATCATTTGTGGTTGCTTTTCGTGTTTTTTTCTTTATCGGCTTATTTCAGAACTGACTGCAGATGGAGTGAAATGTTTGGTGAGATAAAACACGGCTCTGCAGGATTCAGAAGATGTGCTTACAAAGCCAAAACCGTGAAAAACTCACACCATGGATGCAGGAATTAACTCATATCCTCATATCTATCATATCTACTCTGCTCGAACTTGGATGTGCACCGGCAAACCACCTAATGGAGTCATGCGCACTTCAGTATGGATTCTAACTGGTATGAATCCAACTCAACCTGATTTGCTAGTGAATCAATAATGATGACATTTCATTTGCTTATAAAATATTGGATTTTTCATTACTGTGGCTTAAACTCTTTACAATATACCATTCAAAAGTTTGGGGTCAGTAAGATTAATTAATTAAAAGAAAAACAAAAGAAAAATTAATTAAAAGTGCCAGTAAAGACATTAACGGCTCCAACAGATATTTATTTTAAAAAAATTTTGTTCTTTTGATCTTTCGATTCATCAAAGAATCCTGACAAAAAATTTTACCACTGTTTCCACAAAAATAAAAAGCAGCACAAATATTTTTAACATTGAAAATAATAATAAATCAGAGCAAAATACATTGTATTAGAATGATTTCTGAAGGATCATGTGACTCTGAAAACTGGAGTAATGATTCTGAAAGTTCTGCTTTGTCACCACAGGTCTATATTACAATATATATATATATATAATTACTGTATTTACTGTATATATATTTCACAATATTACTGTTTTACTGTATTTTTGATCAATTAAATCCAGCCTGGATGAGCATAAGAGACTTCTTTAAAAAATACTCACCTGATACTTTTGAACTTGTATTTTATTAATGCATAATATTTGCAGAATGTGATGTGTTTATTTCATGTTAATGTCTAGTAGTACATTTCACAAATAATGTACATTTTTAACACCACACTCTAAAAATGCTGGGTTGTTTTAACCCAATTTTGGGTCAAATATGGACAAACTCAAACAATGGGTTAAAAATGTAATTTAAAAATGTAACCCATTGGCTGGGTTTGTCCATATTTGACTGAAATTTGGGTTAAAACAACCCAGCATTTTTTTGAGTGCATCTTGAAAATGCAAAGCTAATGATTTGTGATACTAAAAAAAAATCTGCAAAACAATCGTCTAATTTTGTTTATTGCACAAACCATAAAAAATCCTAACTAAAAAAAATGAGAACTACAGTGATTTAAAGCGGATGAATTTAGAGACGCAATTTCTCACAGAAAGTTTACCTTGCTGACAGTGTAAAACACGATTAGCATAGTAACATCTTCTTGAAGAAATCGTAGGCCTATATCAATTCGTGCCCTTAACAACACAACTGTAAGAAACAATATAGTTAAACAATTTCTAAAGTTAGAAAAAGTAAACAGAAGCCCTATTCGCACAGGATTAGTATTACCTGGTGACCTCTAGTAATTTGTAATAATTGCGGAGTTTGCCTGTGATCTTAATCCCGTGCGAATCGGCCATGTCTGTAATTTGTAAAGTAAAAATTCCCCCGCAAATTACCTACTATATTTCGGCGAACACAGAGGTCCTGTGATAATATTAGTCCCGTGCGAATCGGCATCTCTGTGATCATTTTTTCAAGGTTTTTGTTTCATGTGCGCCTTTTTATCCATCTTTCTTGAAGAATGGAGGCTGGTTTGGAGTGTTTTGATTGTATTTTGGGTGCTGGGTCATATCGCTATACACAACTACAGAATTTGCAGAAAGTGAAAGCTGAAAATCATCAGAAGAGCAAAAACAAAAAGAATGATTAGATGGAGATGAATTAACTTTATTCTGTTTATGTCATAATATATCATACAGCTAGACCTATAACGAAAATAAATTTCCAAGCAATAGCCTATTGACGTCATATCCGGGAGATAAGTAAGTAAATTTGAGTAAAATCACAGACTTTGGTTATCCCGTGCGAATGCGCCACATGAAATTCAGATGTGGCAGGGTAATTTCTAAATTGCTCTGATAATACTAATCCCGTGCGAATAGGGCTATTAACTTGACTTGTTGGTTGGTGGACATTTTGACTTGACAAACGCTAATTGTTACCTAGCGAAACTGTTAAACACTATGATGGTACTATGGTTGTATTTGCAACCATATCTTGGTTCAGGACTACAAGGGTAAGGAGTCCTGTAGGGGGAAGAGGGTGCAATCAAACTCAGTTTTGGACAAGTTAATCAAACCAAGTGTGAAAACTGCTTAAAGAGTGAAGTGAAGTTCAAGGAGATAGAGGAATGAGGAACGTTTGGCTGAAACAATGTCAGGTCAGTATGCACAGCCAGCAGCAGATAACACAATGGAAAGAATGATTTTCTTTACCAAGGTCATACTATTCAAACATCCTACGTCCTCTTGACATTACTTCAGCTTCCATCTTTGAGTAGATCAGTAGCAAAACTGCATAGCTGGAATGGACTTCAACAGACATCAGCAGACAAAACTAGTACATAAGGTGCTTGATACACCTTGTAGAGCACAGAAATCATCATGGCAGAGGACTATTCCGTGCCTCCCACTTCTACTGGGACAACTGCCGCTACTACAAATCCATCCGGAATATTCCTTCACGCTTTCCAAGACTAATTGACGCTCTATAAAAAGCTCCTGAAAGAATTGTGCATCCCGCTACGTCTAAAGGATCATCCACCATGCCAGGGACTACAGCACCCACGGAGCTATGGAAGAGTAAGGAGGGCAAGAGGAGGAGGAGGAAACAGGCAGTAAATTGGATGCCCATAAGTAGCACGCTGCCAACAAGCCTGCTTAATCCCCATAAATCACCCACCACTAACAGGCACACAGTGCCAGGCACTGCGGCCGGCTGTGTGTGCCGGGCTAGTGCACACTTCTCTGACCACATCTCGGCCAGTCTTATAGGAACCCTGCTGACACTGCCGTTTACAGACCAGCTGGGGTCAAATAGTCAGGACATACTACTGTATACAGACAAACACTGAGGCTTTATTACAGTAGTAGTGTTTGCTAAGACATTCGACAACTTAGGAAAGGGCTGTTTTGAAAACACACTAGCAACCACCTAGAATACCATGGATGGATGGATGGCTGGATGGATGGCTGCATGGATGGATGGATGGATGGATGGATGTATGGATGGATGGCTGGATGGATGGCTGGATGGATGAATGAACAATTGCGATGTACAACAGTGATGGATAAATGGATGGACAATTGTGATGGATAGATGGATGGATGGATGGATGGATGGATGGATGGATGGATGGATGGATGGATGGATGGATGGATGGATGGATGGATGGACAATTGCGATGTACAACAGTGATGGATGAATGGATGGACAATTGTGATGGATTGATGGATGGATGGATGGATGGATGGATGGATGGATGGATGGATGGATGGATGGATGGATGGATGGATGGATGGACAATTGTGATGGATGAATGGAAAATTGTGATGGATGGATGGATGGATGGATGGATGGATGGATGGATGGATGGACAATTGTGATGGATGGATGGATGGATGGATGGATGGATGGATGGATGGATGGATGGATGGATGGACAATTGTGATGGATGGATGGATGGATGGACAATTGTGATGGATGGATGGATGGATGGATGGATGGATGGATGGATGGATGGATGGACAATTGTGATGGATGGATGGATGGATGGATGGATGGATGGACAATTGTGATGGATGAATGGAAAATTGTGATGGATGGATGGATGGATGGATGGATGGATGGATGGATGGATGGATGGATGGATGGACAATTGTGATGGATGGATGGAAGGATGGACAATTGTGATGGATGGATGGATGGATGGATGGATGGATGGATGAATGGATGGATGGATGGATGGACAATTGTGATGGATGGATGGATGGATGGATGGATGGACAATTGTGATGGATGGATGGATGGATGGATGGATGGACAATTGTGATGGATGGATGGATGGATGGATGGATGGACAATTGTGATGGATGGATGGATGGATGGATGGATGGACAATTGTGATGGATGGATGGATGGATGTATAGATGGATGTTTAGTTTTAGGTTTTCATTACTTGAATCAATCAATAAATAAATAGAAAAAAAACTAAACTACAATACATTTTAAATGTACAACAAAATAATTGTTGTTTTAGGTTTTTATATAATAAAACTTAAATCCTTTACAACCCACCTGAAATAAACATGAAAAATGTCACAGGATAGCAATAACACTAGATTGTGTTGAGAATTTTTTTTTTTTAATCATACTAGTTAGTGCATTATCTTTGGCAGCTCTAAAATACTAAAACTGATACTAGAAAACTCTGGAGGACAAGAAAACTCAAATTAATAATGTATAAGTAAGCACTCATAATTCAAATAATAATAATAACAACAACTTAACCTAAACCGAAAAGACAAATTTAAAATAAAATTAAAAATGATATAATATTATATACATTTATAATAACCCGGCCACCTAGCACCCAGCCACAACACATCAGCCTTATTGGAGAGAGTAAATAGGAAGGATGGGGAAACGCATTCAGGACATGCGGTAAATGAACCCGTACCACCTACATGAGCTCAGCCATGGCTCAATGTACAGGTATCTGAGTATGTGAGCTAACCAATATGCCACAGCTCCAACCACTCCCTCCTTTGATGGAATTCTAAGTGTTTAAATGCAATGTTACCCACATTCACGCACATATGGGTAGATAAATATGTGTCATTACTAGCCTCTCCACGACTGACAGCGCGTGACAGCTATTCTCAGACATAAAATGCAGATAACCACACTCACTTCCACAGGCGTGCGTACCGTCTGGGTAAATGACAGGACATGTCAGGCTCTGCTCTCTTTTTCCCTTGCCATCTGCACTGAGTCCCAGTTCACCTTCCTAAGTGTGGGACGTGCCCTGAATATGTAAGTTCCTATTACATATTCAGTCCCTCTTCGCTATCTAAATAAATTTAAAAAAAAAACTCATACCAGCCCAACACATTTACCACTCAGATATTTAGATAAAGACAACAATTCTTGAGAAGCTACAAGAAATGTTCTTTAGTATGTCATTGGATAAAATGCTGAACAATTATGTATCACGGGTTCTATTCTGAATATTTGAATATAGCAGATAACACTAATACACGAGCTGTCACTCAACAGCACACCTGACAAAGCAGCAGACACATCACAGTGAATCAGACCTGCCAATCAAAAACACATATCCACATACCGAACAAATGCTTGTACCCACAATCCTCTACATCCTGCCAGATAGTGTTTTCTAATCTAGTAGTCATCTCCAATAAATTTTAACCTCAGGGGGGCCCGGCCCATTCCTTAATATGAGCTGTTGAGGCTCAAAGATTTTTAGTTAGATAATAAAATATAATATAACATAAAAATATAATATAATATAGAAATTTATAACGGCTAACCTCAGATATCTTAATGCAGCCGCTGTTTTCAGCAAATGTAAAGAGAGATAATCACATTTTTAAGGGTGCTGACAGATGAGTTAATCGCAGATTTTTAGAGGGGCTGAGATGAAAGTCTAAGCGACCTTTATGCACCGTTTTTTTTTTTCAGACAAGGTCTGAGGGAGAGAGAAATGAAAGAGAGACAGTGAGAGTTTTGCACACAAAACTGACCAATATCTGGGTCACGCTACCTCTCAGTCTGTTCCTGTCGTTTCGTGTCTCATCTTATTTGGACCACAGCTAATAAACCCTCTCTCTGAACTCCAACCAGCACCGTTCAGCCTATTACCGAGAGAGAGAGAGAGAGAGAGAGAGAGAAAGAGAGAGAGAGAGAGAGAGAGAGAGAGAGAGAGAGAGAGAGAGAGAGAGAGAGAGAGAGAGAGAGAGAGAGAGGGTAAGACAGCTGAAAGCTAATAGTGAAACCACATATTCAAGATTCAAGATTCAAATAGCTTTATTGGCATGGTGAAATAAATCTTTACATTGCCAAAGCATTCACAACACAACACTATACAATAAAAATAAATAAATAAATAAAAATAAAGTAGTTTTTTTTTTTTTTTACATGAAAAGTAGAATAAATTTCTAATAGTTATAACAGTGTCTCTAGTCTTGTAGTTGGTAGCTCTGTCCTGCAGGAGGCTCTTTCTTCGTGAAAGGACCTCACGTACCTGGCTGCCAGGTTTGAGCTCGCTGGGCTTTCTCCGAGCAGGAGTGGGAGTTTGTCCATATTAGATTTCTGATGGAAGTCTTTCTGGTAGGTTGTAAAAAGGGGATAGAAAGAGTCTCTAATATGTGTATATTTGGGGCAGGATGTCAAAAAGTGTAGTTCTGTCTCCACTTGGTTCTCTGAGCAGTGAGGGCACAGTCGCTCTTCCTTCGGCAGCCAGGTCTGTCTGTGTCGGCCTGTCTCGATGCTCAGTGTGTGTTCACTGAGTCTGTACATGCTCAGGACTTTCCTCAGTTTAGGGTCGCTCACTTTACTCAGGTATCCTGCCAATTCATATTTTCTGTTTAGGGCCAAATAGCATTCCAGTTTACTCTGTTTGGCTGTTGCGTCTGTCCAATGTTTGAGGTATTTCTCTTTTTGTGTTTTAATAATTTGGTTTGATGTGGCTCTGTCTTTATTGTCAGTCTGTGACGTCAGCTCTAAGACCAATCGGCCGAGGGCGTTCTTCTCCTGCTTCAGCTCTCGGTAGGACAGGGCTTTGTGATGGAGGGTCTGTTCATCACTGTTTTTTAAGTGGGCATGGAATTTAATGGCTCTTTTTTGAATCGTAAATACAAGGGGGTATAATCCTAACTCTGCTCTACAGGCATTGTTTGGGGTTTTGCGCTGAACTCAGAGCAAGATTTTGCACAGCTCGGTCTGCAAAGTCTCTATTGGGTGTTTGTCCCATTTAGTGAACTCTTGGTCTGTGAGTGGACCCCAGACTTCACACCCGTACAGCGCGATGGGCTCTATTACTGTTTTGATGATTTTTAGCCAGATTCTGATTGGGATGTCAATTTGGATATTTCTCTTAATAGCATAGAAAGCTCTCCGTGCCTTGTCTCTCAAATCGTTAACAGCTTTTTTTAAATTTCCTGTGTTGCTAATGTTTATGCCAAGGTAAGTGTAGTCCTGCGTGTGTTCGATGAGCATGTTGTTCAATTTAAAACTATGATGTTGGTCTTGGCGGCTGGGTCTTTTTTGGAAAATCATTATTTTAGTCTTTTTGGGGTTAACTGACAGGGCCCATGACTGACAGAAGCTGTGCAGGAGGTCTAGATGCTGCTGTAGACCCTCTTTAGTGGGAGACAGCAGCACCAGATCATCAGCAAACAGAAGGCATCTGACTTCGGTGTCCAGTAGAGTAAGGCCAGGTGCTGTAGACTGATCCAGAGCCCTCGCTAGCTCATTTATGTAGATATTGAACAGTGTAGGACTTAAGCTGCAGCCCTGTCTCACTCCACGACTCTGAGGGAGGAATTCTGTGTGTTTGTTACCAATTTTAACTGCAAATTTGTTGTTTGTGTACATTGATTTGATGATGTCATATGTTTTTCCTCCAATGCCGCACTGGATTAATTGAAGAAAAAGACCTTCATGCCAAATGGAGTCAAAAGCTTTTTTGAAGTCCACAAAGCATGAGAAAATTTCTGTTTTGTTTTCGTTAATTTGCTTATCGACTAAGGTATGGAGAGTGTATATATGGTCTGATGTGCGATATTTTGGTTGGAAGCCAATTTGACACTTGCTCAGGACATTTGTGTCTCTGAGAAAATGGGCTAGTCTGCTGTTTAGGATGTTGCAGAAGAGTTTGCCTAGGTTGCTGTTTACACATATACCACGGTAGTTATTAGGGTCAAATCTGTCTCCGTTTTTATGTATTGGGGTAATAAGTCCTTTGTTCCAAATGTTGGGGAATATACCTAAACTCAGGATGATTTTGAAGAGCTTGAGAATGGCTAATTTGAATTTGTGGTCTGTGTATTTAATCATTTCATTCAGGATGCCATCGACACCACAGGCTTTTTGCAGTTTCAGGGTTTGGATTTTGTCTAATAGTTTGGTTATTGTTATTGGGGAGTCTAATGGGTTCTGGTAGTCTTTGATGGTTGATTCTAAAACCCTTAGTTCCCTTTATCGAGGGAAACTCGACAATGCATCGAGAAATCGATACTTTGGGGACGCTCCCTAAGCGTGCGCCTCTGAAGTAAAATGAAACTAGTCCAATCCTGATTGGTGTTGCGTCGTGACGTAACATGTGACGGCATACCCGGAAGTATAAAGGTCAGGCTGATGCATAGCATGCCAGCTTTCGCTCTTCAGCAAGCGCTCTGTGTTTTGACTGTCTGTCTTATTTGGTGTTGTTTGTGATTCAGTATTATATTATATCAAAACTATGGCCAGTGAACAGTTCAGGAGATGTGTGCACCCCTGCCCTCGTTTCATCACGGGTGGGGACACGCATGTTTTATGTGTGAACTGTTTGGGAGCGCAGCATGCACAGGCAGCTCTTGAGGGAACTGCTTGTGCAGACTGTGAAGCACTGCCTATGAGAGTGCTGCGCTCCCGGCTGGCATGTTTCAATGAGCATGGTCAGGCTCGCGTTCCCCATGGTTCTGGTCCCGCGTCTGCTGAGGCAGCGCGACGTTTGAGATCATGGGGTTCGTAGCGGGATCTTGCAGATGAGAATGAGACTGCTGAGGCACTTTCTCATTCTTCGTCTGAGGATCCTGAGCCTACTGTGAGTGGTGCAGAAGCCCGCGTTGCGGCTTCTTCTGCCCGCGATCAGGTCCCAATGCTTGAGCTGTCTGCTTCCGAGGAAGTGGACGTGCTCAGTATCGAATCGGACGACCATGAGTTAAACACACCCACACATGCATATGATGAACTGGTCGAGGTTGTGACTCGTGCTGTGGCCAGACTTAACATCAGCTGGCCACAAGATGATCAGGAAACGCAAGTAAAGAGTAAATTAGACGAGCGTTTCCTGAAGCATAGGTCACAGCCTCAGCGCCGGGGTTTGCCTTTTTTCCCCGATCTCCATAATGAGATTTCGAGATCGTGGGATAAACCATATTCGTCCCGTATCTCCAGCCCCACTGTGGTGGATTATAGTAATGTTCTGGGGGCACGGGATATGGGTTATGGGAAGATGCCCATTGTCGAGGAAGCTTTAGCTAGCTATTTATCTCCAGATTTAGCATCTTCCTTGAAAACCCCGGTGCTACCTAGTAAGCCCTGCAGAGACACGTCTAATTTAATAAGCAGGGCTTACATGGCGGCAGGTCGAGCTGGTTCATGCTTGCACACGATGTCTATTTTGCAAGCATACCAGGCAGACCTCCTGAAAGATTTAGACGAGGGGGAGGGGCCAACTCCTGAAGATGTGGCTGAGTTACGTAGGGCTACAGATCTGTCTCTCCGGGCTACCAAAGAGACGGCCCGCGCTATTGGCCGCTCTATGGCAGCAATGGTGGCCACGGAGAGGCACCTATGGTTAAATTTGTCAGGTATTAAGGAGAAAGATAAATCTTTTTTGCTTGATGCACCACTTTCGCCCTCTGGTCTGTTCGGCGACGCTGTTAATTCGGTCGTCGACAGATTTCAGGAGACTAAAAAACAGTCTGCAGCGTTTCAGCAGTTTCTCCCCCGTAAGGCTAAGGCCAAGTCTAAATCGAGTAGGGTGGGGCAAGCAAATCAGCCCCAGCCGTCAGCCAGTTCATCTCACCGCTCAGAGCAGAAAGAGAGCGTTTCCTCTAGAGCCCCTCCCCCGGGAGCTTGGCAACAGAGGAAACGTTCTCAGCAGAAGCCCTCCAGCCAGAGGGGCGACTTGAGAGACGTCATCCAGGCTAGGAGGGCTTCGGGAAAGAGGTCCTAACTGTAGTGCTAGGATCTCAGAGGGCTGTCCCCCCCGCTGCAGAACTACCGAGGTTGTTCTCGCACCGGAGTCCTCGAGAAATCGGTGTTGGTATCCCGCCGTCCCTGACGCTTCGGGCCACACCAATTTCCAGCGAACATACACTGTACCGTTCGTGTCAAGAAATAAAAAACGAGCTTCTGTTGTGGTCACAAAAACCGTTTCGATTGAATCCTGCCGGTCTCTCGCTTCAGGAAGTCGAGAACAGTGCTCGAAAAACACCCGAGACCAGCCTCGAGAGGCTGGTTCCCTTAGTAGATTTTGTAGAGGCATGGTATCATCTTCCCAACATATCTGCATGGGTCCTGCGTATAATAAAATCAGGGTACAGACTGCAGTTCGGGCACCGCCCCCCCAAATTTTCTGGGGTGGTGCAGACTACGGTGGTTCCAGAGCAGGCTCAGGTGATGGAACAAGAAGTGCAATCTCTGCTGTTAAAGGAGGCCATAGAACGTGTTCCTCTCTCAGACAGGGAGTCCGGATTTTACAGCCGGTACTTTATAGTTCCAAAGAAGGATGGGGGGTTGAGGCCGATTTTAGATCTCAGAGTTTTGAACCGGTCTTTGAGGAGGTTCAGGTTCAAAATGCTTACAATCCCTGTTATCGTGAAGCAGATCAGATCCGAGGACTGGTTTGTCACAATAGATCTAAAAGACGCTTATTTTCATGTATCCATCCTTCCATGTCACAGGAGGTTCCTGAGGTTCGCTTTCGGGGGCGAAGCTTACCAATATCGGGTTCTTCCGTTCGGCCTAGCACTCTCTCCCCGCACATTCACCAAATGTATGGATGCAGCTCTTGCTCCACTGAGACTTCAGGGCATCCGCATACTAAATTATATCGACGACTGGCTCATTCTGGCTCAGTCTCGAGAGATGGCGGTTCGGCATCGAGATGTCGTCCTTGGCCACATTCGGAATTTGGGGTTGAGACTCAACACAAAAAAGAGTGTGTTAGAACCGTCCCAGTGCACAACGTTTCTGGCGTCGTGTGGAATTTGATTACGATGCGGGCACGCATGTCTCCTGCACGCATCGAGTCCATTCTGGCGATGGTGTCCAGGTTAAAGCTAGGCCAGGCCATCACTGTAAAACAATTTCAAAGATTGCTGGGCCTCATGGCAGCGGCATCCAACATTATACCTTTGGGCCTTCTTCACATGAGGCCCCTCCAGTGGTGGCTGAAAGCCAAGGGGTTTTCCCCCAAGGGGAATCCGTTTCGTATGATCAGAGTAACGCGCAGATGCCTTCGTTCTCTAAAAATATGGAAGAAAACTTGGTTTCTGTCCCAAGGGCCAGTGTTGGGAGCGTCATGTCGCCGGAAAACCGTTTCGACAGACGCCTCTCTCACTGGCTGGGGCGCGGTCATGGACGGCCGCTTTTCCAGGGGTCTGTGGCAGGACCATCATCACTCTTGGCACATAAACTGCCTAGAGATGTTGGCTGTGTTCAGGGCTCTGAGGAGCTTCCTTCCAGACATCAAAGGTTATCATGTCCTAGTTCGTTCGGACAATACATCAGTGGTAGCCTATCTGAACCGACAGGGGGGACTCAGATCGCGCCCTCTGTGCAGATTGGCGCATCAGATTATTCTTTGGTCCCAGGGGAAAATACTATCTATCAGAGCAATGTATCTTCCGGGGGTTCAGAATCAGGGAGCAGACATCCTGTCGAGGCAGGGGCTGAGACCGGGGAATGGAGACTTCATCCAGATGTGGTGAAGTTGATATGGGAGAGGTTTGGGCCAGCGGAAGTGGATCTATTTGCGTCTCGAGAGACGTCCCACTGCCCACTTTGGTTCTCCCTCTCACATCCAGCCCCACTGGGGTTGGATGCCATGGTACAGGCCTGGCCGAGGCTTCGCCTGTACGCTTTTCCCCCGATCGCTCTGCTCCCGGGAGTCCTGGAGAGGGTCCGTCAAGAGGGCATCAGTCTACTTCTGGTTGCCCCAATGTGGCCGACCCGAGTGTGGTTTTCAGACGTGATATCACTCCTGATAGCTCCGCCGTGGCAGATTCCTCTGAGGAGGGATCTGTTGTCTCAGGCGGAGGGCACAATCTTCCACCCTCACCCAGAGCTGTAGAAACTGTGGGTCTGGCCTCTGAGGGGGTTCAGTACCTAAATGCTGGTCTATCAGCTGGGGTGGTTGAAACCATACTTAGCTCTAGGGCTCCATCTACAAGGAGACTATATGGCCTCAAGTGGAATGTGTTTGTCACTTGGTGTAGAGAACAGGAGTTAGATCCAGTCAACTGCCCGTTGGCTTCAGTTCTGGAGTTCCTTCAAAATCGTTTCTCTGCGGGTCTCTCCCCTTCCACGCTTAAGGTGTATGTGGCTGCCATTGCGGCTTTCCACGCACCATTAAGTGATGGGCCTCTGGGGAGGCACCACCTGGTTATTCGTTTTCTCCGTGGTACCTGGAGGATGAGACCGACAACCAGGTCCAGGGTTCCTACCTGGGACCTGGCAGTGGTTCTCGAAGGGTTATCCCTGGCCCCCTTCGAACCCCTTCAGTCGGCTTCGCCTAGGGATCTTACGTTAAAAATGGTGTTTCTCTTAGCTATTACCTCTCTTAAGAGGGTGGGAGATCTCCAAGCCCTGGCAGTAACACCAGCTTGCTTGGAGTTTGCCCCTGGCAGAGTTAAAGCCTTTTTGCACCCGAGGCCGGGCTACATTCCTAAGGTTCCTATGAATACGGCTCGGTCCACGGTCCTTCAGGCATTTCATCCTCCGCCTCATGTGTCGGCTGAAGAAGAGAAGCTTCATTTGCTCTGTCCTGTCAGAGCTTTGAGCGTGTACCTTGAGAGGTCCTCTTCCTGGAGGAGGTCGGAACAGTTATTAGTGTGTTTTGGGTCACCTAAGAAGGGGCTCCCTGCATCCAAGCAAACTATTAGTAATTGGATTGTTCAAACTATTACTTCAGCCTACAAGGTGCGCGACTTGCCTTCACCTTTAGCTGTTAGGGCTCATTCGACTAGAGGCATGGCTTCCTCTAGGGCCCTCCTTTCGGGAGTTCCCCTCCAGGAGATCTGTGAGGCAGCCGGATGGGCTACCCCACACACTTTTATTAAATTCTACAGTTTACACCTCCCTAGTACACCTGGTGCACATGTCCTTTCGTCCTAGTTGGGTGCCTGAATCAGCTTCACTCCGGGACAGGCCTATTCAGTGCGTGGCCTAGTGGGCATTCGTTCCCCAAAGTATCGATTTCTCGATGCATTGTCGAGTTTCCCTCGATAAAGGGAACGTCTCGGGTTATGACTATAACCCTTGTTCCCTGAGAGGGGAACGAGACAATGCATCGTTCTGCCACGCCCCTCCAGGCCTTAGAGCGTCTTGCTTCATCGCGAGGCTGGCATGCTATGCATCAGCGTGACCTTTATACTTCCGGGTATGCCGTCACATGTTACGTCACGACGCAACACCAATCAGGATTGGACTAGTTTCATTTTACTTCAGAGGCGCACGCTTAGGGAGCGTCCCCAAAGTATCGATTTCTCGATGCATTGTCTCGTTCCCCTCTCAGGGAACAAGGGTTATAGTCATAACCCGAGACGTTTGTCATAAAGGGCATTTTGTTCCTGATTTTTGTTTACATTATTAAAGAGGTTGGAGAAGTGGTTAATCCAAACATCTCCATTCTGGATAGCTAGTTCTTGATGGTAGGATTTGTTTAGTGTGTTCCAATGTTTCCAGAACTGGTCGGATTCTAAGGATTCTTCAATTTCCCTGAGTTGACTCTTTGTGTTTTGTTCTTTTTTCTTTCTTAAAGTATTCCTATATTGTTTAAGTTTTTCGTGATAGAGATGACGGATGTTCTCATTGTCAGCATCTCTGTGTTTCTGGTTGGATAGGATTCTTAATTCTTTCCTAAGTTTTTTGCAGTCGTTGTCAAACCATTTCTCAGTGGCATGTGGTCTTTTTGGTTTTCTTTTTGTGTTTTTTAAGTTGGATAATGTTGCTGATACCTCAAATATTCTGTTCAGCTTGTCTACTGCTAGGTTTGTACCTTCACTATTGTGCAGGAAAGGAGTGGCAAGGAATTTATCTAATAGGGCTTGAATTTTCGGTTGACTAATTGTACTTAGATATATATCTTTACTGTTTTGTTTCCATCTATACATGTTTCTAAGTGAGTGGAGCTGGGTTTGTTTAGATGCTTCTTGGTTGGGCATTGCTCTGTTTAAGTAGAGGGTTATTTTACTGTGGTCTGACAGGGGGTTTAGTGGGCTGACTGTGAACGCTCTGAGGGAGTTTGGGTTAAGGTCTGTCAGAAAATAGTCGACTGTACTGCTACCGAAAGATGAGCTGTAGGTGTATCTACCGTAGGAGTCTCCTCGAAGCCTGCCGTTGACTAGGAACAGACCTAGTGTGCGACACAGATTAAGAAGATGTGTTCCGCTTTTGTTTGTTGTTTTGTCATAATTGTGTCTCTGTGCTTGTATGGGTGTGGGGAGGACGTCTCCTCCAGGCAGGTGTTTGTCCCCCTGAGAGTTCAGTGTGTCCAGTTCTTCACCTGTTCTGGCATTCAGGTCTCCACAGAGCAGCACGCTTCCCTGTGACTGGAAGTAATTAATGTCTACTTCAAGAATGGAGAAACTGTCTTCATTAAAATATGGAGACTCTGTTGGAGGGATACAAGTGGCACACAGGAAGATGTTTTTCTCTGTTGTGGTGACTGTCTTATTAATTTCTAACCATGTGTAGAATTGTCCTGTTTTAGCTACTTTGATGGCATGGGCAAGATTTGATCTGTACCAGATAAGCATTCCTCCTGAGTCTCTTCCTTGTGTCACTCCAGGCAGTTTAACAGATGGGATGATGGCCATGTCCACACTAATACGTTTTCATTTGAAAACGTATATTTTTTTTCTCCGTTTTGGCCTTCCGTCCACACTGAAACGGCGTTTTAAGTCAACAAAAACGTAGCTTTTCGAAAACGCTCTCCAAAGTGGATAAATTTGAAAACGCTGTTTTCGCGTTGTAGTGTGGACTATGAAGCCGGAGGTATTTGAAAACGATGACGTAAGTTTAGTCATGTGATCCATGTTGTACCAATAGATATTCATGTTTACCGGTATTGTGCCTGTTAATTATGTGCGATTCACTTTTACAATGTTGCTAAAATATGTTACTTTCCACACTCTTCATATCACAGTAGCCTACTGCAAAGATGACAGAAAATGTACTCACATTTGCTGTCCTGCGTCCATACAGGAGAGCAGTCGCGTTTTAGACCAAACATATGGTGACTGAGTGCGACCTGGACGCATCAGTGAATGGTGAGATATTTTGCTAAATAAAATTATCATGTTAGAAAGAATTGCGCGATACCTTTATTGTTTATTTTTCCATCTGTATCTCAGTGAGCTTTTATGAGGTTTCACGCATGCGCAGTAAGGTGAATTTATAAGTTTCTCATCCACACTGAAACGTCTGAAAACGCCTGAAAACGCTAGTGTGGACGGAGAGCGTTTTTAAACGAAAACTCCGTTTTCAAATTTATCCGGATTAATGTAGACGTAGCCGATGAGTTCTCTGTAGCCTTCGGGGCAGCCGGTGGGTCCATCTCCTCTGCTCCATGTCTCCTGCAGGATGATGATGTCTGAGTTTTTGATTTCTGAGTTGAAATCTGGGTTTATGCTTTTGAGGCCAAAGGTAGATGATCTCAGGCCTTGAATGTTCCAACATGAAATGATAAAGGCTTTGTTATCCATAAGCATCTGACGAATGTCTCTTAGCTCTGTTGATGTGGCTTGCACTGGTGCTGTTGTGGATGTTCTGCTCACTATCTGAGCGTAGCTGTGTCTGCCCGGGGCCTGTGGGGTATGAGGAGGGCAGGGGGTCGGCAGGAGGGGCTTCGGCCTGGCCTGATGCACTGGATGTGAGGTATTAGAGGCTGGAAGAAGATGCTCAAGTGTTGGCTGGGGTGGTCTCAGCATGTGAGAGTGCTGTCGTCTTGATGGAAGTCTTCTGGATGTTCTCTCTGTGGGTACACTGTGCTTTCTTACCCGTCTGGCTGGAGGTTGTTGGGCTCTGTTGCTCCTGGGGGTGCTGTTGTGATGCCGACTCAGGGCCACATCTTTTAGGGTCCTGGCGAAGACAGGAACAGCGGTCTTGTACAGATGGACATGGTCGTAGAGGCATGTGGGGTCCAGGGTGGGGTGGTGTGCCAGGTGCACATTGGGTTTCAGTGCACAAGAACGGGAGAGGTGGGCGTTCACCCGCTGGATAGTGTCAGGGTGGAAGTCTTTTCGGGGGAGCAGTGTGGAGATGATAACTTCCAGTGTCTCCAGCTGAGCCCTTAACCCCTCTCTCTCCTGCTGGAGCTCCGTTACCTCAGTCTGCAGTGTAGACAGCTCCCTCCTGAGGCTGTCCCTGTCTCTGTGCTTGGCATTGGGGCTGTTGCTGGTCTGGTCTGTTGTCTGAACTGTTTGCAGGGAGAAGATCATCTCCTTGAGCTGGACCATTTCTCCCTCTAGCTCTGTGAATCTCTCCCTCAGGTCAGTGCAATAGCAGTGTGGATGGGGTCTGTGGTCTGTTCTGTGCTCGAAGGGTCGCTGTGTTCTGTCTGATCCTCGTCTGTGTGGAAGGTGTGGAAGACTGACTCCTCAGGAGGGATAAGTTGGTCGCTGGTAGTGGTCTCTTTCTGTGCTCTGTCTTTGATGCAGAGGAAGTCTTGTTCAAAGAGACCATTGATGCTTTTTACCACCACTATACCTGTTGTTTTGTAGATGTTTACGGTCGTGGTTGTTGTGTCTTCCTCGTTTCTAATTTTTAACTGGAAACCCCCGCAGATGCCTTTTCTTTCAGCAGAGGGATAGTGTGCAATGATGGCCTTGTGCCATGCATAGGGCTTGTTGGTATAAAATATCAGGTTACTTATGCTGCCATCTTTATGTAGGTCTGCAAAAAGGGTTTCTGGGTTGTCTGTCAGCCTTTTGTTTTTGTAGACTTTCCGTGCCGATTCATTTGTGATCTCTTTAGGATAGTGCAGTGGGATGGCCTCCACATATCCCCCATATGTTTAGGCCTGGTGCTGTAGCTGGAGTGTTCAGAACTCTTCTGGGGGCGGGGCCAGGAGGATGAACTGGCCATAGTTGATTTAGAATGTAAACATCCAACTGAAATAACTGCCAATTTTTTGTTTATTTTCTCTCAGTGAAATAAAAATTAATAAACAAGCCAAAAAAGCAGGCAAAAAATATGACTTTCACTGATTTTGTGAGAAAAAAATAAAAATATATATTTCTTTAAAGTTCAAGTTTCAGTTTTGTCCAAAATGTCTCTTTGTGCTGTTCTTCTAAGCAAAAACTCAGAGAGATATGAAATGGCACTTTCTGTTCAAAATGTCTTTACCTCTCTTTTTTCTTGTAAGTTTTCTTCTTAGTTGTTATGTTGTTTGTTGTTTATGTTGCTTGATGTCATCCTTTTCATTATAAATGTCCTCTTCTGTAGAGGGGAAACCTGTGATAATCTTCTCTTGAATTTTCCTCAGATTCAGGTGTGAAAAAATAAAATAAAAATAAATAAAATCTGTCCTAATTCAACAAAAACTTTGTCTAGACGTTGTTTTATGTTAAATCTTCTACTTTTCTCTCATTTCGTGGTAAAAATATTCTTATTTTTTGTCATTTATCTGGAGCTCAACTGAAGTGTGACCATCTCCTATGGAATTCTCTCTCTCTCTCTTGAATCGTGCCAATTTATAATCATATTACTGTGTATCACAGAGCTGAGCTGGTTTTGCTTCAGATTTTACATTGGACATCAAGTGCTGACTTATAACAGAGTTGCTCACTGTACAAAAATACACCAAAATACCCTTAAAGTCAATCATTTAAAATGCGATACATTTTTTAGTGAACTGTAAAAATCCAACACTATGCAGCATTCCATTTCAATTCAATTCAAATGAGCTTTATTGGCATGTCTATGTAGCCTGACTTCGTCATACTCATATTCTAGTCAGAATGTGAGTCTGATACTGCTCCATTGGGCTGCGATTATGGGGCGTGTGTCAACCGAACTAGGAAAAAAAAACCTCTGCACTTAATTGGATAGACCTACAACCAATCAGAGCAACGGAGTAAGTGACGTATGTTGAGAGATAGATTAAAGTTGATAGATTAAACTTTTTCCGAATCCCGTAGGAAGGACGGCATAAACATCTTTTCCATCGACAAATGCCTTGATCGCGGTTCTCTGTTCCTCTTCTAAAATTAATGCGCTGTCTATATCTTCTATAACACACGCGATAGGATAGCGCAATATACACAACTCAATTCTCCAGCGGCAGCCATGAATTCAACCCAAGCGCTCTGATGACGTGGATGGTTACGTTACCGTTGCTCACATAGGTATGATGTCTATGGTTGCTCATCTGTCCATCATCGTATAAAGCCCACCCTGACAATTTGATTGGTCCGAACATTTTTTGATCGGGCATAATAGCTCCTCAACGGATCGAGTCCAGACCGAACTTCCCGACCAAAAAATGTTGTGGGCGGGGTTCGGGCTGGCAGCCAGGCTAATGTCTGTGTAAAATAGCACAATATTGCCAAAACATATACGTAGATAAATAAAAGTAAGAAAAAAAAAACATTTCAATATTATACATTAATACATCACAATAAAAATAAATAAATAAATATAAATACAAAATAAGTACAGAGAGCAGTTTAAGGGGAAAAGAGGGTTCAGCCCTTCTCCCTCATATGATGACAGGAGGACAAATACTGCGCTGCCAGGTGAATACACTCTTCTTTCTCTCCCAAAATATAAGACAGTTTGTTTATGAGGTTCGCTTGTTGGAATTGAGGTAAAATCTGTGCTATTTGTGTGAAATAAGTGTCTCTGATATTTTTATACTTGCTGCACTCGGTGAGAAAGTGCAGCTAGTCCTCTACGACCCCATCAGTGTCTGAGATCTCTGCAGGGACGGACTGGGACTAAAAAATGGCCCTGGACTTTGACTAGGCCCGGCCCAAAGCAATCGGCGCGCGGAAACTCGACAACAATAACGCCTGCCGCCTGGCATGGGTATCACAACTTTAATTGTGGCTCATGATACTACCATCCAAATTATAGCTAACAGCATATTATACAATCCATTCCATGCTGTCTTAAAATGAATTTATTACTTAATAATCTAAATTAATTTATGCAGTAATTAATCTTAGCTACTGCACAAATAATAATACCACATCTAAATGAAAATACACCATTACAAATGTAACTTCTGTATTCAAAATCTTCAATGTTTGTAAGCATTAACTGTAATGTTACCAACATTTTTAAAAGTAAAAGCACAACATATTTCATATCTCTTAATATTAGCTGCTGCATGTGGTATTTTACAGCTAAAATGTTGAAGTTTAGCTGTTTTAACTACTGTGATCATTAAAAATGTAGCACGCTGAATATCACTTCCTAACATTATCCCCAGCAAGTAACTTGCAAAGTAATTTCTGATTAATTCGATTCGGAAGTAGTAGAGATTAAAGCCCATCCGCGCTGACAATTGATTGGTTGGGTCCTTACATGCGCTTCGTGAGGCACTTGCTCGCTCCCTCTGCCGTGCGCGCTACGCATGCGCGCTCTTGCTCGCTCTAGATTCCAGGAGATTTTAACTAATTTGCGGGACTCAGGAGCCGCTCTCAATATGCGGGAGACTCCTGGAATTTCCAGGAGCCTTGGGATGTCTGTGATTGTGTGTGTGGCGGGTGGTGGGCCCAGATCACACAGATGGCCAGTCCACCCCTGGATCTCTCTCTCTCTTTTCTCCTCTCTCTCTCTCTCTCTCTCTCTCTCTCTCTCATCTCTCTCTCTCTCTCTCTCTCTCTCTTCAGCTCGACCCCATCAGTGTAGTGTGAACACAGTCTGAGCTCTCTAGCTCTCCAGCTTTGCTTGTGTAGGCCTGTCTCCACACACAGTCACTAATGCAATACCTTGTCAGGAGCTTTCTCTGACCATAATTACTAATATTGGTCAGGTATCGTGCCAATTTATAATCAGACTTTATTTTGTGGAAGTATTTTAATTTATTTAATTGTGTGACTTTTATCCGTAAGTTGATGTTTTTCCACTAAATATTGCATGGGGTAACTCTCTGGGTGTCCTGCCCTGTATCCTAGAGCACAGTGATGGTAACTCTCTGTTGGCACGTCTGGTAGATGGAACCAGAACTTTGCAGCTCTCAATATTTCAACAGGGGTTTTGTCACAGGATTCGTATTTTAATTTAAATTTGGGGCCCCAGATTTCACAGCCGTATTGAAGGATAGGTTTGATGAAGCTGTCAAAGATTTTCAGCCACAGTTTAATGGGTGGGTTAAATTTAAACATTTAAGCATTCTTAACATGACTAACAGTCTGTGGTGCATTTCCCAAAACCATAGTTGCTAACTAAGTTAGTGTGTTGGTTGCAATGCAATTTTCCATTGCCAACCAACTAAGTTGCTAACAGGTTATCAGCAGAAGTGTGGTTTACTAAACTAACACATGGTCAAACACTGGGCCAAATATTAGCCATATTAGCACCTGACAGATGAACTTACAGGTCAAAAGTTTGGGGTCGGGTCAGTATGATTTTTTTTTTTTTTTTAAGATGTCTCGTATGCTCACTAAGTGTCACTGTGACACCTGTCTTGGACGTTGTTTTGCCCTCTGTGTTTGTGCACCATGTGTTTTCTTGTTAATCAGTTTTACCTGTTACCTGTCATCATCCTCATCATTCATCATCACTCATCGTGTGCACCTGTTGTCACTTAGTCTTCTCATTTGTCTGTGTATATAGAGCATCACAGTCCCGCCCACAGCCGTGCCGGAAGTAAGAATGCAATACAATTTCTCCATTGACAGTTGGGGTATAAGTCATAAAAACATAACCATACACTGTAGAGCATGACTGTAGCTTTCAGCCAGGAGAAGATGTCATCAGTTGGCATCCAACTTTCACGGGGTGTTTCGACCCTGAACCACAACACCCTCCAGTTGGCGGGTCGGCAGTGGTGGCCAGTAACTGCCCACCTCCTCTTGGCCCCCAGCTCAACTCCTCCCTCCTATTCCAGAGCCAGCAAGACGCTCTTTCTGCTGCCTCACCCAACCTACGGACAGCTGCCTTCCTCTCCCTTCCTGCTATACCCAGAGATGTGAGTGTCTTCCTCACAGACTGCGCCGGGAAACCCCTACAGCCGACCTCAACCGGGAATAGCCAGGTCTGCCACCCTTTGGCCCTGCACTGCTCAACGAGGTCCTGGTACTTGGTGGCTTTCCGCTCATAGGCCTCCTCACACCCGTCTTCCCACGGTACCGTCAGTTCAATTAAGATTATTTTCCTTGCCTCCTCAGACCATAGGACCATGTCCGGCCTCAGCGATGTTTGCACAACCTGGGGAAGACTAGTTTCCTTCCCAGGTCCACCTTCATCTCCCAGGATTGTACTGCTTGCAAGAGGCTCTTTTTCCTCCTCTTGGGTGCCGGTGGTTTCTCCCCTTCTCTAATGAACTGAATGAATGTTGCTGGCCTTGTACTGTTCTGGCGCTTTTTCTGCCTCTCCCGCTCCAAGATGTCAGCCAGTTCATAGAGAACCTTGTCATGGCGCCACCTGTACCTTCCCTGGCTAAGAGCTGTTTTGCATCCTGCCAGTATGTGCACCATTGTTCCCCTCCCTCCGCATAGCCTACACAATGGGTCCTCCCTCATTCCCCACCTGTGGAGGTTTGTTGGTGATGGAAGGGTGTCGTAAACTGAACGGAGCAGGAAGGAGATGCGAAAGGGCTCCAGTCTCCAGATCTCAGGCCACGTGATCTTCCGCTTCGGCAGGTCCCACTTTGTCCAGGCACCTTGTGCTCCAAGTTCGACAGCCCTAGACCTGCGCCTTTCTTCCTCCAGGTGTCGGACCTCGGCTTGAATCATGTCCCTCCTCAACCTTGGGTCTGCTTTACCCCACTGCTGGAAGTATGTGGACCCGAGTCCTTGCCTCCCTACGCATGGGTTCCCGATGATGTACTTCAGCTTCAATGCGCTTTCTGCTTGCGCCACTGACGTGTCAGCCGCCCATTTGCGTCCTGATCTCGTAGTGACGCCTGCTTCTCTGACTTTTTCATCAGTGGAGTCTTGGTACATCATCACGACCCGGCACTTTGCCACCTTGAACTCTTCCACCACTGATGATAGGGGTAGCTGTACCTGACCAGACCTGGTGTAAAGCCCTACTGACGTGAAGCTTGGTGGGATTCCGAGCCACTTGCAAAGGTGTTTGTTCACTCGCCTCTCGACTCCTTCCACTGCTGTCATAGGTACTTCGTAAAGTGTCAGTAACCACATAAGTCGTGGTAACAGACCATGCTGGAAGAGCCAGGTCTTGAACTTTCCTTGCAGTCCTGACCCCTCGATCTTACTCAGCCATGCCTCTGCCTGTTTCTCTGTCCTAGAAACGTTGCATCTGTCCGTCAGGGATGCATCGTAACATTTCCCTAGGCACTTAATTGGGTTTTCTTCAATTGATGGAATCATCTCCCCCTGTAGTCGCAACTGGAACTTGCTGGTCACTTTTCCACTTCTAATCACCATACTTCTTCATTTCCTTGGTTATATTGCTCATATAAACGCCAAAAGTTCATGGGGCACTAACCTTGTTTTGAGATAAATGCCCTTTATTCGCAATTTCTTGGATAAGTACTTCATTACCCACAATCCTGAACAATCCCACAGTGATGCATCTGATTGGTGAAAGTCGTGTAACTGTCTGGTTAAACCCCGCGAAGGTCCGTGAAGACTGAAGATCGTGTAATGACGTAGGGCTAGCTCATTGGTCGCACGTCAGAGGCGCCCACGCCATTGGATTTGCAGTTGCCGCAGCACAGCCTATGAGCGAGCCAGATGCTGAATGTGCTAGCTGTGCAGCTGCAAATTTGTTTTACATATAAGCTTCAGTAAATCGAGGAAAAGGAGTTTCCCTGCACATTCACTATATAAAATTCAGTGGAGGAAAAGTTCGGGTGGCCGTCGTCAGATTTGGAAGTCGCTCAAAAGGCTCTTTCGTGGTGGCTTTCAGTCAACTTTAGTGAGGCGCGGTGGTTTATGGGATGAGTAGTTCCTTCGCTCGGAAATGAAAATATGTACACAGTCTTGTACCTTTTTTTGGATTTTCTCTTCGTTTTTTTTTACTCTAAATGATTGTAAGCAAATGTTGTATGCTTATGAGTTCAGCCGTAGCTGGTTATCCTCAGACATGCTCTAAAACTCTTTAGATACGGATTTTTCCAAAACGTCAATGGGAAAAATGAATGGAAAATTTACTTCCGGCACCTAAGCTCTCTCGGGCTGTGGGCGGGACTGTGATGCTCTATTGTCTCCTTAGTTTCAGTTATCCCTTGTTGGTTCTCGTCAACACAGTTGTTAAGTTTGGTATGTGACTTGTTTGTGAATAAATCCTGATTTGTCTTCCTGAACATGCCACACGCAGCCAAAGAGTGACACCAAGGCTGCGTTTATTTGATTAAAAATACTGTAAAAGTAATATTGTGAACAATTATAACTATATAAAACAACTTATTTTCTATTTTAATATATTTTAAAGTGTAATTTATTCCTGTGATGGCAAAGCTGAATGTCCAGCATCATTAGTCTTCAGTGTCACAGCTTTCAATGCTGATTTGGTACTCAAGAAACATCTCTTATTATTTTGTTATCTGGATTGATAAAAATGATGCTGCTTAATTGTGGAAACATGATCAGGAGTCTTTGATGAATGTAAAGTTCAAAAGATGAGCATTTATTTGTTTCTAACATTATTTTAAAAGAGGCTTTACTGATACATTGCTGCATAAAAAAAATAAAAATAAAAAATCTTGCTGACCCCAAACTTTTGAACGGTAGTGTACAATACATCCCATTGTGGATCTCTTTTAAAAGTCAATAAGTTTGCGAACCTCTGCTATAAGAGACAGCTATACGTTTCCTTCTCCTTCCTGTCACTGTATTCTCCCTCTTCTTTCATTCCAACTTATTTTATGTTCAGAGCCTGTCTTTCTCTCAGACAGCAGATTGGCTGCTGCACATCTGATTTCCCACTATGACTCAGAAGACACTGAACAACGCGTCCCTAAAGCGCCCATATCCTCTATACACGCATGGTGACTCCACCGTTTGACTCATTGGGCTGTTTTTGCAGTGGCCTATACAAAATTATGAGCATTAGCAAGGTTTGGGATATCCAGGTCAACAGAAACGATGACACATGCTCATGTTCACTAAATAATATGACTCAATACCCAAAGAACATCACTCACTGTGGGGTATTTTACTGTCTGTCAGATGAATTGAAGGTTTGGTCTGGCCTGAAGTCAGTCAGCAGTATTGGGGGATGTTAATTTTAAAAATTGTGCATTATAAATCACGTTACTCTCCAAAAAAGTAACTAATTGCGTTACTTAGTTATTTTAATGAAAAGTAATGTCACGTTACCTTTTCTCATCTGGTCTAGGCTTGCTTGTTTGTTTTTCAATCCATAACTACAATAGCCATGTCATGTTCACACATGAAATCACCTTTGTATTTCTCTCAACATGGAGACATGTCTGTCAACAAATGGGAAAACAAAAGTAACATACGTTACTGTTTTCAAAAAGTAAGTTAGATAGTTTGTTGTAAATTTAAAAGTAATGTGTTACTTTACTAGTTACATGTAAAAAAGTAATCTGATTACATATCGTGTTACTTGTAATGCGTTACCTGTCACTGTCAGTATGTTGCTTTATGTGGCCTGATGTTGTCTATCTGCCTGTTTGACTGCTCTGAGGTCCTTTTGGCCTTTAACTGACAGTTGATCCACCCCAAAGTGACCCACATCCACAGGATCACAGCGTCCCACTGTGTGAAATACACAGAAGAAACACAATCCTTTGTTTCCCTGAGCGTGTGTGTTTAATGAGTGACGGGGCGCTAGATTCATTACTTGTGGTGATTGTAGAGGGTATGTACAGGCCTTGGCATGACATGATTGGGACAGGTTGGCATCTGGTACTCGTTGCACAGATGGCACTGTCAGTGCACATGGCATCTTTCAGCCCAATGAGAGCAGCTGCCATTGAAACACACCTCAGCACAGGTACCAGTACGAGCCAAGAACATTGGCGTTTCCACACACACAACGACACAGCACATAATCAGATGTATTGTCAAATAAACTGCTGTTTAAAATGCTTTATTTAAATAAATGTGAACTGGTTTCATTGTAACAACGACATTCGGATCCATTTACAATTCTCATATGTGCAATGGGTGTGGACGGAAGACTGTTTTAAAATACTCAAAATGCCAACAATGGAGACTGATTCCCAAGCTAATGACATGACATTTTTAAGTGAACTGAAAGATGCACATTTTGAAACGTTAACACATTTTTGTTCTTAGTTATTTTGAATTAACTATTGAATTCAGTCCGATATTTGGTAACAGAATTGCATGTCTTCCAAATATTTTTACATCAAATTCAAATTGATTTTTATTGGAACTGTAAAGGAACCATTAATGAACTAGAATCATCAAGAGGAAATAGGAATTTGAACCAGAATTCCTTAGGATTTCCATCCCTATTCTTAAGCTACTTCCATTCTTCCACCCACCCAGTGTCAACATTAAAAATATGAAGATGAGTATAAATATATAAGGAGATATATAGCCATTCATTGAGCTCTACAGTGTGAGCTCAGTTAATTATGCGTCAGACTGCAGGCAACTGCCCATATTTCCTTGCAACACTCAAATTGAATAAGTGCTACGTATCTTCTAAAACATTTGGGAAGTTTGGGATGCACAGAGGAGGTAGTACTTAGCACAGTACATTTATCAGCATGTCACAAGCACTCATTCTTTTTTAGTCAAAAAAGAAGAGGCGAGAAAAAAAGAGAGGTATCCTGGCTCTGAATAATGCATGAGGATTTTTTTTTTGTTTCGTTTTTGAGGAATGTGCGGGTTCTCCCGCTGTCTGATCCGAGGCATCCCGCTAAAGTGTCATTCCAGGCTCATTATTCCCAACCGGAGTGACAATCCACTTAACATACGCACTCCTTTCTTATGCTGCAGCCTGCCAATCATCTCTCTGGTTGCCCTTTTAGATATCAGAAACACATCCCAGCTGTCTCATCACGAGCCGCCCATCACTGTGGCATCATGGGTAGTAACTGATAAGACCACTTAACCTTTCCCCTACTCCTCCTCCGCTATTTTGTTTTCCCCTGCCTCTCTCTCGCCCTTTCGTTTCCTCTATTGCTTTCTATTTGGCTTTAATTGTTCCAGGCCCGATTGACGTGTTTCAGAGCGGTTGGCGTGCCCTGAGCCATCCTCATTGGAGCTCTTATTGATCTGTGTTTGGCTGAACATATTCCAGATGAGTAAAGCCAGTCGGCGTGTTTTTTTTACTGGTCCTTTTTCATCAGCCACAGGAAAGAGGCTGCTTAAGTTACTTTGAGGTCAGCGCTACCTAAAGTGCTCATGGATCGCTGTTGATGCTCCGCAACGAAAAGTGAGAGAGCTGGTGTCAAACTATTAAACTAAACTGTGAACCCAAAACCAAGGGAAATTAAACGGCTGTCGGGTGGACGGAAAAATATGAACAGACAACTCAAGTGGACCTGTAGAGGAGCATCTTGTTTAAGTGGCTGTGTTAGCGCCAATCTAAATCCAGTCCAAGTCACTTGGAGACAATTATATACACACACTCTTCAAATAAACAAACTCTTCAACTCTTGTATGCAAACTCTTCAAATATGGATCTTAAAACAAGACGACTCAACATGACCCAATTTTGAATGTTCATGTAATATAAGAGTTATTTGAGTCAGTTTGAAATTCAAAAATGAATCAGAGTTTGACAACAGAACCAGATCTTGCTCATTATTCAATGGGGATGTGTTTGTTGAAACAATGTTTGTTGTTTGTTCATTGACATTTGTATTGGTGATCTGTTAGTATGGAAGTGTATATTACATTAACAATGTGTATAGATTAAGTTATAAGTAGGCTTGAGTAGTAAATAGTGTTAATGAACGAATAAACTTTTGATTGGTCGGTTCACTGACCGAACGAAGGAACAAACGAACAAACATACAAAGCAAAAAACAAACAAAAGAGCAAACAGAAAAATGAAGGATTAAGTAATTGGGAAATTATTATGATCAATCAACTAGTGTTGTCAAAAATGTTGATATTTTGATATGTATCGATAATGAAATACTGAAACAGTTCCAGTACTCCTTTGCTGCAGTATCGATACATCGATACCAGCTGCGATTTCTCGCCCTGAAGTGACACACACCATCCTCCTCTCACTCACTCACTCACTCATTCGCTCCGGTTGAATAGTACTTGTATTGCACATAATTGTAGTCATTCTGGCAGGTTTTGTGATTACTCCAAAAAAGTGCGCACCACTGATCTATATAAGTCCACTCTCATAAAGCCGCCCCTCAAGCATTCTTTTTCATTGTGCTTAAATGGTCAAATACATACAAAATGATGTCAAAATGCCCATCTTGCCGAGTATTCAGGGTAAATACAGTCAGTTTTGGAATGGAAATGGCTGAGAGAAAACACATGTTGTGTAACAGTATATTGGATCCGTGCTTAAGCTCTTAAAGTGATCACAGCCTAAAAAAAGCCTAATCTGCTGTATGTCATGTTAATCAAAGAACAAAAGACAAGAGAAATTCAATCGTTAATCTTGTTTCATAACTTTAATTATAAGCATTAATCAGTATTTAAAGCAATGTTTATTTTATTTGTCTCTTTATTCTATAGTATTTATTTGTGCTACCGTTTGCAATTTGTTTATTTGTTCTTATTTTATTACTGACTGTTTGCTTGACTGTTTTGCTCATGTAGTTCAATGATTCAAAGACTTCGTGGGCTGTTTGTAAGCTATAAGAACAAAATTACCAAAATTTTGAGTTACATGCAGTTTTCCCCCTAGTATCGAAAATGATATTGAATATCAATATTTTTTAAGGTATCATATTTAAGTTGGAAATTCCAGTATTGTGTCAACACTACAATCGACCAACTAGCTAATTAACAAACCATTTGATCAATCAATCAATAATTCAATCAATCAATCAATGGGCTCCTTGCACATAGCAACCTGACGTCATATCCGCAACGGGTAAATACGGCTCGCTCTCTTCCGGTTTGAAGGCGTACATACACAACGTAGACATTTTCCGCCTAATACTAGAAAACAGTACAACATTATAACACGCATATTCTGTCAGCCCGGGGTTGTTTATTAGCCTAATGTAAGCTAGCAAACTAACGTAAGCCATAAAGTTTGAGATATATAGACTTACCTTCATATCCGTGGATATATGAAGAGGCATACATTTTAAAGCCCTTCTCTCTAATATGCTGGTAGGTGATTTGGAGGATGACTTACAAAGACGATGTACGTTCATTATTGTACGTTTCGGCAACTCTTGTAAACATCTCATCTCATAGTGTAGAATAGCGCCGGAAAAGACGAGGCCGCATTTCCGGTAAGGAAGTAGTTACGTGCAAGGAGCCCATTGGTTGGTTTATTGAGTAATTAATTGATCAGCCAATAAACCATTCAATCAAACAATACAACAAATTGAAAACAAAAACAAATCTGATTGATTGAATGGTTGATTGCTTGAACAAATGGTTAGCCGGTTGGTTGATTGAACTTCAAAAGAAAAAAGAAAGAAAGAAAGGAAAGAAAGAAGAAAGAAAGAAAGAAAGAAAGAAAGACAAAGAAAAAAGAAGAAGAAAGAAAGAGAGAAGAAAGAAAGAAAGAAAGAAAGAAAGAAAGAAGAAAGAAAGAAAGAAAAAAAAAGAAATGAATGAACGAGTGGAGGTGGAAGGTAATAAGTGGAGGTGTGTAATGTTCTTCCTGTCTGCCGCTGTTGTCTGGTTTTCAGACTGTTGCTAGTAACATGGATTAGAGCAAAGCTTCTGCTTATTCAGAACAACCAACATATGTCATAACACAGCTTATGAAAAAACAACTCTTAATCACCTGCCGGCTTGCAGCCTGCCACAGCAGTGTGGCGGTGTGTGTGTGTGTGTGCATGAAAGATTCACCTAACCTGAAGAAATGTGATGTAAAAATCCCACATAGCTGAATTATGAATATTGATAAAGCCAGTGAAAGATCAAAGTTTAAACCCTAGATGAGTCTCCAGTGACCAATCCTCTCAGACCGGACCTGGGCGGGATTACATATTCTGTGCTGGAGATTTAGAGCGGGCAGCAAGGGGCTTGTTTTGTATTTTACTTTTATTCTCCTGTAATTATTTTGGGACTCTTTCCTTCCCACTACACCATTTCAAAAGAAATAAGGCATCACAATTAATTGAAGACCTGACAATGAACTGTCAAAATAGCTGAATACATACAGCTGCTGTGTGTGAACGACAGATGAAACCGGCTCATACGCTGCGTGTTCATTAGATGAGAATAAACAAACTCAAATCATTATTCCAAATCTGCAGAGAAACGATCCTGAAATAGAGCTTCACATCTCTCTGTAACGTTGCTCTCGCTCCTCCTCTATCATCCCTCTTCTCGTTTATTTACAGAAACACAGCCGCGGCAGATATCAAACGTTGCCCAATCCTGCTCACGGGAATTCCACACGTTTCATCTTTTAGACGGGAATGAAGGAAGAGGGAAAGAGAGGGATCTCTCTCTCTCTCTCTCTCTCTCTCTCTCTCTCTCTCTCTCTCTCTCTCTGGTCTTGGCTGCTTCCTCAGATTTAAATAAGAGTTTCTCACTCCTCACACAAACGTGTCCCCTGCATGTATTGGGAAAACAACGAACAGGCCATTTTTGGAAGCCAACCAGCTTTAATTAGTGTTATCTACTTTCTTTTATTCTGTTTTTCCGCTACATTCATTTGCTCCCGGTCTTGTGTGCCAGAACCAAACACTTCATGTAAGAAAATAGAAACACTTGATGCCAAATTAAGCTCATTCTCTGTGTTTTTAAGTGGTTTATTTTTTTCTGTCTGACTTGTTTCTGACTTGTTTCTATTGATTGGTTCTTTTAACTGGATTGATTCAAACAAATGGTTTACTGGTCCTTTTACATCATCACATAATTTTGTTGCTTGTTATCCCAACATGTGCCATATTACATGCTCAGACATGTTCTAATGAAGTCATACATATGCACAAATTGCTGTTTTTCCCAATTAAAGCACATTAATTAGCATGTTTATTGAAATTTCATGTGTCCCGGTTCAGTTTCTTGCTCCCACACTAATTGAGATTAATGTTCTCATAGGCTATTCAAATTCATTTACATCTCTCAGCTGAGCTTTTGCATGTTTCAGTGAAATTATAACCTACGTTTACAAATTGAACATTACTAATGGTACTTTGACTTTATCATACCATCTCTCTGTTTCATCACAGTATATCGATGTCTACTTCAAACATCTCTATCCGTCATTTGGTCACAAATTTTGTCTTTTCCCACAGCACACATTTTATTGTTACTTTTAGTTTGTATAGATTTTCCTGTCGCGTTTGGTTTCATTTTACAGTCACAACAATAAGCATTGTGAAATCAATAGAGACATCTGTGAGTCCTAAAATGCAGTTTATCGATATATAAACTGATATAAACTGTTGGTAACTAAATGTACTTTGACATTTAATTTCATTGTTATGACTGGCTTAAACATATGCACACCACAATAATTTAAATGCGTGTTATGAAGAAGTGTAGGCGGATCATTAAACCTGCCTTATCAACCAGTGTTCGTATATATTTATGTTTTTTATGACTAAATAGACATTTCATGCTGCAGTTTTAATACATATTGGTGCATAAGCTTGATACTAAGTGTATATTGTAACTTGTATTACTAAATAAATGTCTGATGTTGATTAAAATAAATCCTCTTTAGTCTTTATTTAAAAAGCCTATTTTAATTATAACTTATTATAATGATGAATATTACCATTCAAAAGGTTGGGGTCAGTAAATTTTTTTACTTTATTGAAAGAAAGTTTGTTCAGAAAAGATGCATTAAATTGATCAAACGTTACAGTAAAGACCTTTATTATACTACACAAATATTTTGTAGTATAATGTAAAATATAAAATATTTATATATTTTTATATTATATATTTAATATAAAATAATAAAATATATAATTTAATATATATTTTAAATAAATTGTGTTAATTTGAACTTTCTATTCATTAATTAAAAAAAAAAGTTTCACAGTTTCCACAAAAATATTAAGCTGCACAACAGTTCTCAACATTGATAATAAGAATAGTTTATTAAGCATCAATTTAGTATATTAGAATGATTTCTGAAAGATTATGTGACACTGAAGACTGGAATAATGGTTGCTTTTCCATCACAGAAATAAATTAAATATACATTTTTAAATATATTAAAATAGAACACAAATAGAATTTACATTTTAAATGTGTAATGTTTCACAATAATACAGTATTTTACAGTATTTTTAAAAATAAATCCAGCTTGGTGAGCATAACCAACCCCAAACTTTTGAACGGTATTGTTCAAATATATATATATATATATATATATATATATATATATATATATATAATATATAATAAAACATAGCAAAATGCTGTATAAAAACATTTCAGATGTCACATCAACTAGAAATGCAAGATGCTTTTGTATTTTTACAGTGTTACATTTTTTTAAATCTGCTGTAACTATAAACATAATTTAGTCACTAAATATTGGGTAAATTACAAAAGCTCTTACTCATTATTTTGCTTTATTTTTTTATGCAACTTTACTCCACTACGCTTCTGGTCAAAGAGTTGAGCATTTAGTTAAATATTTCCAAAGCAGTATTAAGGAAAACCCTTTTACAACCTAAATAATAATTGTTAATAAATGTTAATTGAAAGTGCAGGTCCGATTCAACATGAAGCACACCATCTTTTAACTGCTTTTGTTTTAGTAGTTATATTAAAACAGTACAAGCCATTTAGAATCCCACAACTTCCAAAGTTTACGAGGACATCACAGACAGCATGAAGACAAAATAAATGACCATCCTCTTTGTCCATTTTCAGCAAGGTCAATGGAGTTCTCGTCTTCGGGAAGACACTTGAGCTTGAGATAAAGAGCTTCTTGTTATACGGGGTAATAAAAATCAAAAGAGCCAGAGAGTTGGCAGTCAGTCAAAATGAACTGTAAGCGTCAATTGAGAAAAGTGAAAACTAACCAATGGGAGAAGGAAAGAAAAATGAAACATCCTACATGTGTTTTGTAATGCGATGTGATGGACGACTGAACTCTTGAGTCAATCTTCTGTATCCTCCAGAGCTGAAAAGTTGTATGTTTAATGGGGGATGGCATCATCAGTCATTCACAACACTTAATCTTGTCGTCGCATACTGCAATCCAATAAACAAACGCTCTCACAGAGTACATTCTCGAGGACTTGAGTCCTAGGGGGCTTCACAGGAAATGTCCTTCGCGCCACAGGTTTCCACACCATTTCCTAAACATTGGGCTCTAACTGAAGGAGTGAAAACACTAACAAAACAGCTGCCCGTCTCTGTCAGTCGGCATCTCGTCTGCATCAGCGAATCCGTTAAATAATGGAGACATCTGCAACAGCCTGTCTGCCAGTCTCTGGAAAATAAGACATCTCAAGAAACCACACTAGGGGCTCGACTGATCGTTTGAGGTGTTAAGGACTTGCTAATCGTCTAATGCAACAAACAGTCGCTGTGAGATACGGCATGAGCACAGAGCTGTTTGGAATTTAGCCCAACAAATTATCCTATAATTCCAAAACACTTACTCCCTGTGGAGTTTTAGAAGACATCTAATGCAATATTTAGCACAATATAACGCTTAAGATCTGACCTACCACAAAGGCCAACAAATATCTACTAAACACAGATTTCTTTTTTATGCTGGCTGTTCAATTTAGTTAATTAAAATGAGCTAAAGCAACAGTTTTCTACAATGTGTTACTTAAAATGACTTTGCTTGCAATCATTTAAACCTTGGGAGTAAAATAGGAGTTGACTTTATCCATTGGCATTGGAACTACATAAATAACACTGGTCTACAAATTTTTAGTCATCTACTTAAGAGATAAAATCTGCTATTTATTATGTATTTTGACATGCTGAATTCAAATATGACCTTCAAAACTACTTATTGGCTTCTGTTTTAAGATATTTAAATGGTGAGTTCACCCAGAAATTAAAATTATCCCATCATTTACTAACCCTCAAGCCATCCTAGGTGTACATGACTTTCTTCTTTCCTGGCTCTTCCAAGCTTAATGGGATAACTTAGATTTTGAAGCCCAAAAAGCACATCCATCCATCCATCCATCCATCAATAAAGTAATCCATACGACTCCAGGGGGTTAATAAAGGCCTTCTGAAGCAAAGCGATGCATATTTGAAAGAAAAATGTCCATATTTTTCATAACTATAATCACTGGCTTCTAGTAATAACCGTAAGCAAGTCTAGTTCCGGCGGAAGAGTGACCTCTGACCCGACACATGGCGTATTGATGAAAACGGAAGAGCAGTGGATAGAGCAAAACAAAACACCGGTCACGAATTAGAAGTCTAAAATGAGAAGTTTTTTAAACAAATGTCGTGTGGATTACTTTTATGATGGATGGATGTGCTTTTTTGGGCTTCAAAATCTAAGGTACCATTCACTCCCATTGTAAAGCTTGAAAGAGCCAGGATATTTTTTAATAACACTGATTGTGTTTGGCTGAATAAAGTAAGCCATACACACCTAGGATGGCTTGAGGGTGAGTAAATTACGGAATTGTCATTTTTGGGTGAATTAACCCTTTCAAGTTTTTAGATTTTATGCCTATGTGTTTTTGAGATACCTGTCGCCTGTCCTGTTTATGTAACACTTTAAAAATACACAAAAGGGTTATATAAATCACATTTATTATGAAACAAAAGGCAAAATACAACTAGACGGTGTTCGTGGGCAGCCAATTAAGACCAAATTTGCTGGATTGTTATGTAGGTAGGGGCACTTATTAACTGAAACTGAGTTTTACTGAAACTCACTCAGTCATATCAAATGATATTTTGAGAAGGAATGTCAAAATTAATTTAACTTTGTACGACTGTTGTAAGGCTAGAGCAAATGCATTCAAAACGTTTTTTTTAAGGTTTTAATTAAATTGCATGGAACGTTTTTTCTCAATTTTAATTAAGTTCATTGAATGTTTTATTTCTTAAGTGTGCAGCCTCTTTAGATAACACACACCAGCACATTAGTTCGCAGTCCTGATGTCATAGGCCAAACCACCAAAAAAAAGTAGAAAAACAAATAAAATTGGAAATGCAAAAAAAAAAAAAAAAAAAAAAAATCAGAAGAACAACAGTCTCTGATTAAAAAAAATATAACCTTTAAATGAATAATAAGTACATCTGTGACAAATGTGGCCTTCTAAGAAAGCTGCCACTGCCCTATAATCTAAAGTCGATAACAGATGGTTAAATATTTTATGGAGCGCCAAGAGCAGATAATTGGTTAGCTTAAAGAACACTTTATCACTCCTAGTTGTGGAGCGTTTAACCTTTGCCTCAGAGCAAGCTGCTAATCATTAAAGACCCTGCTTTTGACTGGGATCAATCACCCGGCTCTGACTGCCACTTTCACATTCATTTCCAAATTTCACGCTCACCCTCTCAAAGATATTTGACTAGCATTAGAGGGATAAAAGGACAAAAGTATATGAAAAAGTGAGACAGTTGGAGGTTACACAAAACAACACTCATATGTTTATCAAATGATTAAAATTTCATATTTTCCATGCATTTCTTGTATGCAGTATTCCATACAACACACATCCATTTGTGACAGTGCTACACTTCAAACAGAGCATCAAGCAGAGGGAGTTGAATTTAGGTTCCCAAACACTTCCGATGTTTCTCTACCACACCTTGAGGCGATACATGGAGAGACTGTTCATTTGAAGCAAACTAGGCTGAATATAAAAAACTGAGCAGCATGTGAAGGTTGTGTGACAAAATGAATCATGTATGACAAAATGAATTAGAGAAATATTGTGAAACAAGGTCAGCTCCATTATGCTTGCCTGATGAAAGAACCGTAATGCTAGAGAGAGAACAAGCCACAATTACTTAAAAATATAACATCTCTCAGCGAGATTGAGCTTGTTCGCGAATACATGCAGGTTTTATAATTTTAAATTTAAACCAATCTATTTTAACCAAATGAGGTGGTGCTCCAGAATATATTAAGCACTTAACATTCATGCATGCAGTACTTGTTTTTCTATACACCCAAGACAAATTCCTGTTTCTGATCTAGTCCTTACAAACCAACCATGGTTAAAAATAAGAGGTTGCTAAACCCAATTTCAGAAATTCATAAAATTTTAAAATGTAACAGAAAAATTCTAATATATTAAAAAATATGTAAAAATGTATTTGATAATTAATTATTAAATAAAAAAAATCAAATTAAATACCCCCCCCCCCCAAATGAACAATTATGTTATAATAATTAAAAAATGTAATACATTTAAATATGTATTTGTAAAAAAAATATATAATCATGTAAAATTTGGAAGTAAAAAATCAAAATAAATAAACATTGTATTTCAAATTATTTCAAATAAAATGTAAAAGTTCATTCAAAAAAGCTCAAAGATATATTATAAAAAATCTAAAAAATAAAAAAATATATATAATAATTGAAATATATAATAATACGAATACTATTATGGACATTCAACAAACCAGTCTGCAAACTCTTACTTTGAGCCATTAAATGAAATACAAAAACCGCATGACTTGCTGCCTGTGTTTTTCAGAAAAGAGGCTATGGTTTACATGAAAGGACATTCAGCAGTCTTTACACCTTTGCAGACCTGATTGATTGAGGTGAGAAAGCTGAATTTGCAGCACTCCTGGAGCAACACATTCAGAAATCATCTTGCTCAAGGACACAGCAGCTGTGGGTGGAGTAATGACAGGTATCCCATAATCCCACAGTCCACAGCAGAAATACACACCTGCGACCTTCAGGAACATCTCCCAACAATCCTACACTCTACAAAACCCTTATAATAATAACCTTTCCATCTCTACAAAAGAATTATCAGAAGTTCTGAGAAACCCAGGCCAAATATTATGACTGCCAGGCATTGCGGTGGAACCTTATCCCACTCTTACAAAAAGACAGCCCATTAATTGTGTGTGTGTGTGTGTGTGTGTGTGTGTGTGTGTGTGTGTGTGTGTGTGTGTGTGTGTGTGTGTGTGTGTGTGTGTGTGTGTGTGTAAGTGAGCTCCATTAACTCAAAGTGCAGCTATACTGAAGAGCATGCTGCTCACCCTCTCTTTGCCCTACCAAATCACTCATACAGCTGTGAATCTGACGATGTGTGTTTGTGTGTAGGAAATTAATACACTTGGAGCACAGGAGCCATTCAGACCACTTAACGTTACTCTTGTAAACGCTTAGTAACTAAACGCTGAGTATTGGAACAGCATCTAAATGAAAAGCCATCTGAGCATCAGCCTAACTCAACCTGGAAATGTTAATGTAAATGTAGGTATATCTGGAGATTATGCAATAGAACGAGTTTATGGTTTAGTATGATCCAAAATGTACAGATAGTGCTCATACACTGGGTAGAGCTTCTGTATTTGTATTCTTTACTGTATTAGACAGTTATGGATCTATAGTAATGCGTATAACATGTTTACTGTAAAAAAAAAAAAAAAAAAAAGTCGGCAAAACTGTAAAAAAAAACAGCAGCTGTGGTTGCCAGAAATTGATCGTAAAAAATAAGCTAGCAACATTTTGGGTTTTACAGAACTTAACTTAAATTTACAGTTAAAAAAAAACAAAAACCTATTTCATTATCTGATATAATGTTAATTTAACAATATATTTAAGTACTAATATCTGTTTGGTACCATTGTAATACACTGGCAACCACCAACATAGTGGTGAATTGAGTCACATGATGAATTGATGCTCATCACAAGCTGCTTTTCCAAAAGTAGAGAAAGTTAATACTAGTATATAAGCTGCAAGGTGTCGTTCACACTAACACTAAACACCAAATTTAAAAAAATGCAATAAACATAAATGTAATATAACCCCCTAATGTATATAACAGATTAGAAAAAACTAAGAAAAACTATTAAGAAACAGTTATTTCAACAAAAATGTGAAGTGTCATGCAGGGAATTGTGGGAATGTCAATTTACGTTTTTTTCCCACTGTAAATTATACAATGACTTATTTTTCACGTCCAAAAACAGTAACAAATATTTTACTGTAAAATGTAATTATATTTAATCACAGTTATTCACTGTAAATAGTACATAAACTTTCTGTTAACCAATTAACGTTTTTTCACCGTAGCAGTCTTTTGTCTTTTTTTTTACAGTGTTCGCATGACGCAAGCCGCTATTAAAGACTAACAGTGTTTTGATATAAAACAATTTTGTTTTTGTGGCAACCCTAATCTTTTCAGAGACCTGACATATGGAGGCAGTCAGTGAAGTGTCAAAAGTGTTTGTGACAGGGTTTTGCACCACCTTGCACTTTTTCCATTAACCTTTACAGCAGCTCACTTCAGGTTACACAATGCAGAGACAAAGCCATAGAGAAGAATGGAGAGACGCTACTGTACAGGCAACAAGGAAACAGTGAACAAGGAACAGGATTATACACTCTACATTTGGGAATTGTTCTCTTTCAAATCACACGGAGAATGGGAGTTTGTGGGATCAGACCAGAGGATGGTAAAGCTGATCAGGACAGCAGAATCTGAAGCATTCATAGCATAAAAGAAAAGCTCTGAGATTTTCCTCGTCCCTCTTGTATTGGCAAGCAAAGCTGTCATTTATTAGAGTAATAAAGAGCAAATGTTGCAATGGATTCAATATTTTTCTCCAACTTTAATCACTCTCTCCTGCCTCTCCCGGCCTGGGTGTTTCTTGAGCACCAACTCAGCATATTAGAATGATTTCTGAAGGATCATGTGACACTGAAGATGGAGTAATGATACTGAAAATGCAGCTTTACCATCACAGGAATAATGGGGTGTTTCATACACATGATCACGGCGCACAAAGCCTTCCTTTCAGGCCTTAATATTTTAAATAGATCAAGGAAAAAGAAAATGCACATTGGCATAAGGTAGAAATAATGCGTTCCTGCATGAAGACACATTTAGGCTTTGTACTAAAAGAGAATGCAAAGCCTAATAACAGCATCTGACATGATTCCTGTCAGATCCTCTTTCTTCATCTCTTTTTCACAGTCAGTCCAAAACAGATTATCACTGTCTCCGGGGGATCACACCGAAAACAAACCATAGAAAGAATTTATAAAATAAACCAACTGAGTGTCACACCGTGTGAAGGTCCTTGTCAGCTCAGAGGAAGAATACAATTTAGAAGCCACTTTTATTGTCTTTAAAGAATGTCTTTGACCAGATGTCACATTTGGACCTTGTTGTTATTCCATAGATCATATATTGTTGCCAGGTTAACACATGCACATCATTGAAAAAAAAAATAGAATTATGTTATCGTTTATGTTCCCTCATGTCATTCAAAACCTGTATAATGTTTTTCTACCAATCTACCAATTAGCGGCAGGTTTAAGACATGCTTATTTTGGCGGGTAAATAATAGCGCAAATACCAGTAAATTGACTAGCGCAAACTTTAGTAAATCACCTTGCGTGATTCATTTATATACTCTCCTCTCATAAATTTTGCGTCTGAAAGGGAAACTCTTACAAATGCATATGCAATAAGGTCAGCCGCAACTGTGTCCATGCCTTTTCAGTGCTAATTTTCTTTAGTAAATCCTAACAGTAGTTTTTTAACGCCAGAAGAGGTTTTGAGCTGGCGCAAGCTATTAGTAAATATTAAGCGTATAGCGTTAGTTCTGGTCACAGCATTATAAAAATGGATATCCACAAGATTTGGTAAAGAGTTATTATTACAGTGTTATTAAAATATTAGTGTTTTTTATTTCATTTTTAAGATTAACTTTAAATGAACATTAGATGACAATAAAAAACATGAAGGCAAGTAAATTGATCACATATTTTTTTTGTGTATGTACTGTCTCTTTAATCATGAATGTAAACACAGTCTACACAAACTTGTATTAGATGTGGTAAAATATTCCTCTGTGGTCTGTAATGAGAGTGTTAAGGAGTGAACATTGCTATCGCTCTCTCTCTCTCTCTCTCTCTCTTGCCCATGGCACTGCAGTCTAGGTTATCAATCCTTCTTTGTGTGCTAATGATGGTGGCGCACACAGCAACCAGTGCACAGGCATGAAAAGAGGAGAATCTACTGCTGGCAGCAGCGCGTTGCAGGGATGAGATGTGACTGGAATAAACAGCAGCCTCGTTTTGTCGGCACAAACACACATGTACACACACGCCGCTGCTGCTGTAGTTTCGCTGCACGTAAATGCACACAGACGGTGTTTCACTGCAGGTGACACACACACCACACACACACACACACACACACACTGCGCCCTCAGGCCCAGGTTTGTTCACCGCACTCCAGAGGTTTGAGATTTGCATCACATGAATCCAAGGCAAGATTCTCTGAAAAGATGTAACATTTGGTGTAGTGAATCCAAACCTTTAGAGCTGAGGAATGAGCTTTTCAAAACACTAGGATAACCACTTTAAAAATACATATAAAACAATAAAATTATACATTTATATGTTATTCCCATTATTTTAGTGGAACAGTGAGACAGAAAGGGAATGATGGTAGTTAAATGATTTTAATTAAAACAAAGGAAATATGATGGAAAAAATTACATATTATCAATGCAAACACAAGAAGATTGACCCACTTGAGCTGAACGCGGGTAAACTGAAGTGATTTAAACTCACCCAAACGCATGTATACCGCACATGAGCATTTATATAGTGTATAATATAATATCTTGTTGTAACAACAAAATGACAAATACAAAAGTGAGCGAACTAATTTACATACTTTTATTAAAAAAAATATTGATTTAAAATACATTATAATTTAAATAATTTAATTTTGGACTTTCTCATCCACTAAAATACCTTCATCAACTAAAATTAGATAAAGTAAAACTGACTAAAACAAATATGTATCATATAATAAATAAATATGATATGACAAAATACTGACATAATTTAATAATTTTGTAAACATTTAAAAATAAAAACTATGACTAAAACATTAATGGACATGACCAGTGTTTTAAACTATTGTTGTTAACAATAGTTAAATTGGGGACAAGCCCCCAATTTGTGTTACAGCGCCAAAAAAAAAACGCATTAAATTATTTAATTATTTAGCCTATTCAATTAAAATTAGAAACGTGGCCTTGGCAACTTGCTGAAATAAAATAAGTAAATTGAAGTACTAAAATGACAAACTAAACCTTAAATAAATGTAAATTAAAAGCTAAATAAACCCCGATCTCCACGTTGTAAACTAGAGCACTAACCTCTGTGTCACAGCTCCGACTCAATCTAGATGTTTTTTCTTGTCACCGATGTGCACAGCGCCCACGTTCCCCGCGTGTTCCCGCGCCACCCAGGCGCTTGTGAGAATCCACAAATGAACGCATGGCCGATCGCCAGCCAGCAGCAGGGAATGTTCATTCGCCTAATATCTCTCTCCGTGCCGGTTTAATTAAAGCCAAAAAATATCTTATTTAATGCGTGGGTCATAAGTTGTTCACTGTTGTGATACAAAAAGACCAGCATGATTTCCTCCCTCATGCAACCCAGCAAACAAGGCCCGAGGAGAAACCAAAAGCTGCGGTTTCCTGCAGAGAGGAATGCGGCGCTCACACCCACGGATCCTGTTAATATCGGGTAAGACATAACAGGTCGCACACAGTGTTGTCAGAGGGCCAAACAGGGATGTGAGAGCGAGAGCGTGTTTGATTAGGAGACTGCTATTTTGAAAGCCCAGTGGGTTCCTATGTAAGGTTTGATGGAACAGCCTCTCCAGGTGAAATTTAGCACTGTTACAGTGATTTGGGGTTTCTGCCCTCTCTCTGAGTCTTGATTGCTTCCACGTTCAACCACATATTGAGTTCCTTTATAATTTCCCATAAGGTAACGGCTCACTGAACTAGGCAAGCATGTTTAAATATTGTAATTATATGCAGGATGTCAGTGGAGATTTGCAGAAACACAGCTATATATATATATTTACTTCATCACTGATAGTAACCTTATCTAAATGCTCTAAAAACACCTTTCACACACTTTTCCATCCAAAGTTGAGAATTTAACTTATGTGCAAACCAAGGAATTTATTCAGTAAATGTGTTTCCATCATAGTTTATGCACATGTTTCTTATTAGATAAAAAAAAAAATATCCAACTCGTTTTTTATGCGCATTTTTAGAATTTATGACAACGTTGGCATTTCCATCCAGCGTTCATTATGGCTATCATTCTGGGATTGGAATGATGGTGCTGGATTTTTTTTGTTTTTGTTCCAGAATAAAACCGCCAACACATATATATTTCTAAGGATAATTTAACAGCTTTCATAGCTTATTGCATAGGTTGAATAGAAACGGCCAAATTAAAATGTGATATTTATCTTGATTTTGTTTTCTTTACACATAACATGTATGACACTGTTGTCTCACTTTTGCACAGGGGACAAAATAGTTTTTAACAACTTAAAAAACTGAATATACAATGCCCAACAAAGCATAAAACTAAAGCAATGTCATTTCTACATTTTAATGAGTTACACAAACACGTTTTGGGGCCACTGTAAATATATTATATAACCCATAAACTCAAGAAAACCTTAATATGGAGATACAGAGCAAGCTCCCAGGAGGCGCTGGCAGGTAAATTGGAGCTCGGGTGTTGTGGGATAAACCCAATTGCATTTCTTTCTGAACTCCCAGAGATAAAACTGTGAAAGCAAATAGGCAAAACATATTTGTATGAATGAATAAACAAATGAAAGAGGCTGAGTGAATATCCTACCTATTCCAGTCATTATGCAGTGAAATACCTCTCATTATGGACAAGGGGAAGCACCATCATTACCCTAATATATAACCCAACAGTAGATCTACAAGAAACAGGAATTGTATAAAACAAAACAATCTCATCAGGTGTCTGATGACACCCGTTACCCTCAAATGTGTGTGTGAGAGCGTTTCTAGAGAGTAAAGCCTAAAATGGAAATACCTCAGGGCCTAATGAAACGCTCCAATAGCAGATCAAAGTTTTCAGCCGTATTAAGTTTTGTTCTGATATGATTGTAAAACTTTAGATAGAGTGAGATGAAGCCCTTGGAGGCATGTGCTGATAAGGTGCTTCATGTGCATTAAGACTAATTAAAGAGTTAAATGTATTCCAGTCCCGGCCTCCTCCTCCCTCCTCCAGAGGGGTTTCTTTCTAGTGAGAGAGATTGTAGAGATACATTTATGTTGCCCTCAGGTTAAAGCTTGACTGTCGTTTTGGCTTTCATTCAGACATAAGCTCTTATTCTTAATGGTGAAGTCATTTTCTAGAGAGAATATCCAAGCCATTGACGCATCGGGGGCCCATCTTTTCATGGAATATTGGAATATTATGCATTTTTAATACATACACACACACCACACACACACACACACACACACACACACACACACACACACACACACACACACACACACACACACACACACACACACACACACACACACACACACCACACACACACACACACACACACACACACACGGAACACCATAGTTAGGGGACTTTTGACCTATTTGGCTTTAAAATATCAAATTAATTACTTGCTATTCAGTTGATGCTTTTCACCCAACATGACTTATTTTGCATTCATATCAGAGTTCTGACCTGTAAAGATGATTAGTCCATTCCTATATGTCAAGACTAAAATTGTAAGCCTTCCATTGGCTGCAAAGATCCTCACCTAATGGGCTACAACAAATCATGTATGAAGCTTCACCCTAACATACTGTTCACAGACACTGACATCTCACTGAAGCATCTGTTTGTTCTGGCTGCTAGGTTAAGCATCAGATATACAGACAAACTGCCAAGTGTGTCAAATACTTTAGGGAAGAGATGAAAGGATGAGGACAGTGAGGCTCACATTTGAAATGTTTGGATTCTGAACACTGCTTATATAGTACATCACAATTACCATACTAGCTCTGGTCGGTATAGGGACTAAATTAAAAATGTATAACACATTATATTTTGCGGAAATAATTGCATTTTACTTGCTGATTTAATGAACTCAACGGTGCTTTCAAGTCCTCCTGGGAAGTTCTTACTTTAGAGTTTGAAAATCATAATTACAGTGTGAAGATGTGTGTTCAAAGGATTTCACACAAAATAAAATGGACCTTGTCACAGACTGACTGTGACCTAGGACTTTTATTTTGAAGGGATTGAGCATGGGTATGTCCACACAACAAACTGTTCTCACCATTACACATTCACACAAACTAAATGTGTGTGTAATTAATAAAATAAAATAAATATAACATTCACACTGTCACGGATAATGATGGGAAATGTAGTTTGGTCACACAAGTCTTCTCATAAACAAGTGTTTAGTTTTCCAAGCTTTATCGCTATTCTATGGTCAATACTCACAATTTCGTGTAGACTTACTATTCACTTGATTCCTCTATCTAACCATCGTAAATAAAAATCAAACTGAATTAGATTTATAATTCTGGGTTTATATAATAGTGAGATCTCCACTTCTTTGGTTCATTCATTCAGAAAACATTTTAACAGACATCAATTGTTCAGACCCTCCTGTCTCTTTGTTCGCACTTCCTGTTCTTGAGATGGGCAGAGAGCTTTGTGTGAGTTCTGTCCATGAAAAAGCCCATTCATTCCACACACTAACAAACCAACACATCCAACCTGCCAGGGAAAGAGAAAGCGAGATGTGTGTCCCACCGTTCAAAAGGTTTGGGGCCAGTATGAGAAGCATGCATTTATTTGATCAAAAATACAATAAAAACAGAACTATTGTGAAAAAAATATTACAATTTTAAATAACTTTTTTTCTTTTTTAAAATATCAAAAAAATGTAATTTATTCCTGTAATCAAAGCCGAATTTCAGCATCATTACTCCAGTCTTCAGTGTCACATGATCCTTCAGAAATCATTCTAATATGATGATCGGCTGCTCAAGAAACATTTATTATTATTATCAATGTTAAGGATTCTCTGATGAATATGCCAATTATTTGAAAGAGAACCAACAAACAAACCAACACGGCCAACTTCAACACCGAGAGAGAGAGAGCAGAGAGAGAGCAAGAGAGAGAGAGAGAGAGAGAGAGAGAGAGAGAGAGAGAGAGAGAGAGTATTGAGAGTATTGAGACTCAAAAACCAAGTCCTATTGTCTTATGCAATTTTGCCTCCAACAGAATTGTATCTTGTTTTAAGGATTTTAACATGTTTTGTCTTATTTTCTTTACAAAATATAAAACAAATAATTCACAACATTGTCTCTGAAGTCCCATTACCTTATGCAATTCTGCATCTCAAATAATTGTATCTTGCTTTAAGGATTTTAACATTTTTACTAGAAAAAAACTGAATAAGGAATATTCAGAAGGGTTTCTGGCTCTCGGGGACAGGACAGCAGTGGGCAAGTCTGAAGGCTTTTTGGAGGAAATGTGTATTTCTCTCTGTTCCTACAGTCCTTTGTGCCAAGCGGTGAGCAGCCATCAGCCCCGGAGGAAGTTGAGAGGACGACCAGTGTGAGAAAGCCACCGAGGTGTCAGAATACTTGACTTAATGAGGCCTTTCTCTAAAACACTTTACTTTACAGTAGCCTTTTCAAACACACACACACACAGAATCTGAGATTCCCCCTTATTCCCAAATCCCTGCTTTGCCATATGGCAGAAATCATTTGTGTTTTAAGTCAAGCTGCTGTCTTCGCCCCTGCTACCTGTAGCAGCGCCCGCAGACAGGCGCTCTGGGGACGAGTACTATCTCTATCTCTATCAGCATGTGTGTGAGAGCCCACATTTGGTGAAAAAAAGGAAGTGTGGAGAACCGTCTAGGCTGGAAGAAAGTGCAGACCGGGTGTTCTGCTTTAGTCGCTAATGAAGTCGCTCTATTGTATTGATAAATGTGAGAGCAAATGCAGGAGCTGGTTAATATAATGTACCCCTCTGTTTATTCATTACGACTGTTTGTCTGTCCTTATGAGGTGATAAGTTGGGTTGCCTTGGTAGTGAGAGAATGAGCGTATTTGAATGCAATGCAACACATACGCTATATTAGTGTGTATGTGTGTGCGTGTGTGTTTACGCTAGCTTTGCAGTAGATTCTCAGAGCTGAAAGGTAATTAGTCCCGTATGAGTGTGAGTTTGTGTGTGTGTGAGTGCGGGAAGCGGTTTGTCTCGTTAATCTGCCATGAGAGTAATTAAACGCACTGTAACACCTGGAGCTAGGCAAATACACCTCCAATCGTCTGTCCTGTCATCTCTATTCACACACACACACACACACACACACACACACACACACACACACACACACACACACACACACACACACACACACACACACACACACACACACACACACGATACATAATACCACTCCCTGTCTGATGGCATCTCTGTCTCTGCACATGCAGAATGCTGTAAAATGTGCATTGCAAATGTGTGTGTGTGTGTGTATATGTAAGGCCGTTTACACTGACAGCGATTTGTGCTCTGCAAAACATCCTTTTCTTAATTTGTATTTTTGTCTTGTTTGGATGTAAAAAGAAAATCCTTAAAAACCAGACACATACTTTTAAAGCAACATTTTGTGAGATAAAATACTGTAGTTTGGACTGGTTATCTGAGACTACATTTTGAATTCTGGTTGTTTTTCTCAGTACATCTACTGAGGTTTATGCTTAGAACAAGAAAAAAACTTTCCTAGACTAGTGGGATAAGAAAAATAGGCCTGATTAAATTTATTTTATGTTATGTTTTGCAAGTTACCCAGTTTAGCATACTGAACATGAAGCCGATTAGCCTGCTAGCTTAGCCCATACTATACACCTATAATCAGACTATTCCCAGCTTTAACATGCAGTGCTACAAACTCGTTTATGTATGTAGTCTCAAAATCAGAGACCCTCACCTCAACGAACTACCATCACAAGACCTCACAGAAGAGAGGCACATGCTAGGGTTTGAATCTAGCTTGTTAGTACTCAGCCGATCTTGGAAGACACTTCACTAGAGAATCAAATAGCCTTTTAACATTCAAACGAGACCCCTGCAAGGGCAAGACATGGTATGGTCTCTTCTTTTCCCCTGTATTTATCATACTAATGGATGGCAAGCAAATGAAAAGTGAAGATGAGGTCCTCTCTCTCTGATTCTCTGAGGATGTGTCCTGTCACTCCAGCCCTTCAAGAGCTCATTTAGCAGTCAGAATGAATCCAATCTCTCTCTTCAGCTTTGCCTCTTTATGAAATTGGCAAGCTCTGCTCTTCTTTTCATCTCTCTCTCCACAGGAGGCTCACAGATTCTCCACCATTTCTCCTCTACCTTCCATGCATCGCTCTGTTCTCTCAGTGTGAACAGCGGTTCTCTCTCCACAGTCATTTCTTTCTGAGCCCTATCTTTAGACTTATATCACTCTTTTTCACTCTATGTAGCCATAGGTTGGAGTTAACTAAGATATAATTGTGCCTGCTGGTAGTGAAACTCATATGACTAACTTTCCTTTGTGAATCACAAAAGGTGAGTTTTTGGAGAATATCCCAGGCTATTATTTTCTATATAAAGAAAATTAATGAGGGCTGAGGCTGTCAAGCTCCAAAATGACAATAAAGCGGTCCATATGAGTTTTGGGTTACAGTTTATTTTAAGGTGTCCATGTTACAGTGTAATTATGCAATTAAGTACTGAGTAATAATAATTAACTACACTGGACTAAGGTTAGGATTTGGGTTTGGTTTAGTTGCATGTAATTATGCATAGTTTATAGTTATTACTATAACTACATGTAACAAAGACACTGTTAAATAAAGTGTTACTGACTTTTGCACTATACGTCAAGCCTTTAAGCACTGAAACTTAAAATTTGCAATAAATCAATGCCTGATTTGTGAACGAATTATTCTTTTAAGTCAAATCTTTTTAATAAATCGTTTCGATCATCCAATTCACAAAACTGGTCTGAAATATTTGATCACAAATCAGACATCGCTAGTGCAAATGTAATCATTTCAACTCACAGACTTAGTGATTAAATGATTAATATGCCTCCAAGATTTCAGTTTAAAATACTTAAATTCTGTATTTTTAAATGGACAGCCTCACTGTGCAGCACAACTGCAAATAGGCTACATGAAAATAGCAGGGGGGGGAAAAGCAATATTTTTAATAATCAGTTTGTCATGTTGCTTTTAAACTGTGTCGACAGAGTTTGTTGCTTCATTTCAGTGAGCCTGAGACACATCTGAATCTTGATTCTGGCAGAGCTGTGAGTCGTTAATCTTCATTCCTTTTAAAAGCTTTGACTGCCGTTTTATTCAGGACAGTTTAGCAAAGTCGCACCAGGGAGCTCGAGGCAATCTAAACCACAACTCCAGGGCCTCTTCTCATCCCTAACAGATGCTTTCAAAACACCTCCAGAAAAACAATACCTTCATATGGAACATAAAGTGAATGTACTCCATGTGCACTGAATTCTCTCACAGCGACTGGAATTTATAAGATGAAAATGTGTGGTGGTCCAGAGTGCAGGTCTACAGGTGGTCACAATGTGAACAAATTAAACTGCCCATGGGGAAAGAAAGAATGACAAACGAAAAGCACAGCGAGAATAGTGAAATACTGAGTCTATACATCACAAAAGACAACACATACAGTATGGTAACACTTCATTTCGATAGTCCACTTATTCTACTAACTATAAGTAACTTTACAGCTACCGGTAGCTGTGATTTTGCTAAGTAAGACATGCAACTGGATCAATATCTTCTGTTGATCAGGGAACATTCTTGTCCAAAAACCATATCCCTACCCCTAAACCTAATCCTACATGTATTACTTGGTGAAATCACGTTCACTGTCAACTACCAGTCACTGGTAGACTGTCTGCTTAATATCTGCTAACACTTTATTTTGATGGTCCATTCTATTGACTATAAGTAACTTTGCAAGTGCATGTCCTTATTCAAGTACTTCTTCTACTAACCCTAATCCCAACTCAAAACTCTACTAATAAGAGTTAGAAATAAGTGTTTCAGGGGTAAGTTCTACTACATCTAACTCTCTTCCACTACATATGATCATAAACACAACCGATTTTTGCACACCCTTGAATGTATATACCAACTCCTATTCCTTAAAACCACAATGCCATGTAATGAGTGAGTAAGGAATGAATAAAGTTAACAGAAATGCAATTGAACCATACTCTACAGAGATGAATCCTAAAACAAGCTATAAGCTGCATCGACATATCAATACCAGTATTTCCCACAGAATTTTTGGTAAATATGTGATGAGTACCTCTCTCTTTGGGGTTTGGGGGCATGCTCCCCATTAGAAAATTTTATAATTTTTAATGTTAAATTCATCCATCTGTTGCACTTTGAGATTCAAATTTAAGAGCTCTAACCCATATTCAGTGTGCAAATTGAACAAAGAAAAACTCTAAACTATTTAATTGTGATATAGTGTCTGTCTACATTACACTACTACATAATAATAGTTATAATATTAATCCCATGACAGTACTAGCCATATGTTGCAAAACATATCACTGAAAAATAAAAGAAACTTTCATAATTAGTTTTGTATTCATTTATATACTTGAAAGAGATAAGCATGATCTTTTATTTTGACGGAAACTGCATCAAGCTTTTGTTTTGGCAGAATACATGGTTTACAAAGGGTCTCATTACAATTCTAGTAAAATGATAATTGTCAAATATGCAAATGTGGAAATAATGCGTAACTGGGTAATGGGTTCCTACACTCATAGCCTAAGTTTTTGAAAGTAGCCTAGTTCTGCTGACCACAGTTCTCTACACTCATTCCTCTCCCTATCCTCATCAGCCACTTGAAGGTCCTGTTTCTTTTTTTCACTCTGTTACTTTGCACATTCCTTGCGTTTCTTCTCCATCTGTCTGACTATTTTGACAGATACACACTGACAATGCACACTTGCTCAGAGCCCAGAGGGGGAGGTGTTTAAAGATGTGATTGAACCAGCCCAGTGTCAATCAGAAAAAGAACCAATGGGCCGCAGATCTACGTGTTTCATGGGCCGGTCTGTGAGAAAAAAATAACTACGCTGACTTATTTTTGTCCAATGCATTACATTGCCACAAAGATCACAGCGCCGCCAATTAAGCAAAACAAAACTAAACGAATGGACCGCCAATGTATGAGTTGTATGGGCCGTTCAGACAAAAAATAATAAATAAATAAATAAATACTATATAATTTGAGTATGAGATGTTTCAGCCCAAAAAGCAGGTCAACCCAATGGCCAGTCCACCCCTGTCTGGTAACAGATTAGCACACACTTCAAAACCAACATACATACAGCCATACAACGGTGATTTTCTTTCTGCAGCTGCAGCAGGGGCAACACTATTGGTATTCCACACACTGTTATTTTAATATATATAGCCACATTAAATGACATTTCCCTTAAAGCCAGAGAGAAAGCGAGAGAAAAGGGGATTGTATAATGGCAGGGCAGACCTCTTTCTTTCTCAGGTGTGGCATATATCACCATATCCATGGTGTCAGGCAAATCAGATTCATTTAAAGAGCATTCGTACCTGCAGGCCTCAAACCCGATCACTTAAAATCACCTCCTCCCCCTCCTTCCCCATCCGCACTCGGCCTGGAGAGTTTATTGATTTCTGTGAAACTCAGCGGTGACCCCAGACCAGCCACCTGCTTCAGGCTCAAATCACTTTGTGGCTTCCATTATTGCTCCTGGTGGCCTATGTGCCACCGGTTCTGCTTTCTCTCTCTGTGCAATGCAAGAGTGGTTGGAAAGAAACATATTTGAATGTCTTGTTTTTACCGTTTATACTTGAAACAAATGGAAAATAACAACAGACTGGAACAACAAAAGGATTTTTTTCAGTGACCTATTCCTTTAGAATACATGGTAAATAAAAACATTTTTGACTAATTTGATAAAGGAAACATTTAAATTCAAATTCATGATCAAATATTTATTTAGAAAACATAAAAAAGCAGTTTTTGCAATGGTTTTTGGCTAATAGTATATGTAAAGACAGGGATATCTGTCTCTCACAATAAGAAAATGTTGCATCTGTTTTTTTTTTTTTTTCATGTTTACTGCATGTCCATACAGTGATGCAGAGTGTAAAAGAGAAAACAGCATTGAAAATGGCACTGGGTAAACAGCACACCAGACTTAACCAGTAAGCACTTAAACTCTCAGCAATATTGGAGCAATGGACCCTGAACTGTTTCCATCATGGGCAAATTATAAAGCTTATATGAGGATCTGGGGCAATAGGGTCAAATAATTCAATGCCTCATTCACGGTGGGCTTGACTAGTAATTCAGCTGAATCTAATGTGGCAGTCAATGCATTTTTTCACTTCATTTCTCTCTCTCTCTTTGGATTGTCTCAGTAGCACACAGATGTGCTGTGATTGGGAGGGTGGAAGCCCTGAAAGATGACACATCATGATATATCTTGCTCTTTTGATGTAAAAAAAATGAAAGTATTATGTCAAAACCGATGAATTGTGTAGATATAGTATGTTCACAGCAGGGTGGGAAATTAGCACCAGCCACCAGCCAATGGCTGGTACTTTTTCAAAGTGGCTGGTGACTTTGCCTTGTATACCAGCCACAGTGGCTGGTAGATTGTAAAACATATTTTTATTGGTTACTACTTAAAGGATAACTCCGGTATTTAACACTTTGAGTCTATTTTCTAGTTTGTTTTGGATGAACTAGAGTGGTGGACTTAGAAATTTTGACGATGGGTCCTGTCTCGAGTTTTTGACTATGGCATAAGTCTCTTTATTAGACATTCTCTGGTTGTAGTCTTTTCGCTCGGTTCTCCGTCTCTCAGAAGGCTAGCGTGAGCAGAGCAACTGATCACCATCAAGTGGTCGAAAGTGTGCTAACGCTTCAGACTCAAATATCGAGCGGAAGTTTATACGCGGTTGTGAGGTATCTGAAAATATAGTTCTACTATAGTAAATAACACGGATTGAAAGCATACATTGCGCCGATATATATTTGTTTTTAATCATCAACGAACACCACTAACCACTCGGTGAGTTGCACAGTTTTGAGAGCTAATGTTAAGTGTTGTTTTAAGCACATGTTTCAGTATGCTCGTATAGACAGCCACTCTGAAGCGCTCAGAGGCGATTCTTAAATAGTCAAAAACTCGAGACAGGACCCATCGTCAAAATTTCTAAGTCCACCACTCTAGTTCATCCAAAACAAACTAGAAAATAGACTCAAAGTGTTAAATACCGGAATAATCCTTTAAAACATTCCTTGTAACAGATTGGACGTCTTTTGTCAAAGAATGCTGTTGCTAAGTAACAATAATGCACTTTTGTCGAGTAACTAATTTGATTGGTTTTTCAATGGACCGTGACACATATAGCTGAGGTACAGACGAAAGGAAAATTTTAAAAATGTGGCGACATATACCCGGTGTTAAAGGTATAGTTCACCCAAAAATGAAAATTCTGTCAGTAATTACTCACCCTCATGTCGTTACAACCCCGTAAGACCTTCGTTCATCTTCGGAACACAAATTAAGATATTTGTGATTAAATCTGAGAGCTGGATCACTCCTCCATAGGCTTCTAAGGGATTGAAACTTGCCCCGAAAAGTTATTAAAGAAATCGTTAAAAGAGTCGAAGTGACTACAGTGGCTAGATCTTAAGTTTATCGAGCTATGAGAATACTTTTTGAGCGCAAAAAAAAAAACAAAAAAAAAAATAGCGACTTTATTCAAGAATTCTTTTTGGGCCTGGAGATTTCACGGAGTGTTATTGCGCAACACTTCTGGTTGAATCACACATGACCAGCGTCGGCCAATAGTGAGCCTACGTGTAACGTATAACACAGAAGCGCTGCGCAGTTACACTACGTCAACAGCTTAGGAGAAAAACATGGAAGAGAAGAGATGGTTCAATAAAGTCGTTATTTTTGTGTTTTTTTTGCACGCAAAAAGTATTCTCGTCGTTTTATAAACTTAAGATCTCGCCACTGTAGTCACTTGGACTCTTTTGACGATTTCTTTAAGAACTTTTCGGGGCTGTCAAGTTTCAATCATTTAGAAGCCTATGGAGGAGTGATCCAGCTCTCAGATTTAATCACAAATATCTTAATTTGTGTTCCGAAGATGAACGAAGGTCTTAGGGGTTGGAACAACATGAGGGTGAGTAATTACTGACAGAATTTTCATTTTTGGGTGAACTATCCCTTTAAGAGGCCCGCCGTGGAGTCAGCAGTAGCTATGAATGTACAAACTGTTGAGGGCGAAGTAAATAAAAAGAGAAGGTACTTTTCGAAAAAGTGGCACATTAATGACGAAGGGAAAAGAGGGAATGGTTAGCCTACCTTCCCGTCGAACAGTCCATGCACTGTACTTACTGTGTATAATAATACTTTGTAAATTTGAATTCCGGGAAAAGTGGCTGGTAAAAAATATAAGTGGCTGGTAAAATTGGGCATCCACCAGCCACTGTGGCTGGTGGGCAAAAAAGTTAATTTCCCACCCTGGTTCACAGAGCTGGTCCATTCAAATCCCTTATGAAAACTAAGCTGCAATTATTTTATTTCTGTAAAGCTTATTCATTATTCAGCAACTTGTATGAACTCCACAAGTATGCAGATGCTAGCAAATCATAAATTAGGTAATAGTTTAATTGTTTTTTTTTTGTTTTTTTGCATGTTCTAGATAGTGGAATGGAGAAAGTTGTCCGGATTTTTCAGTGGTCACTCCTGCAGATTACATAGCGTCACTGTCAGTAATAAACCTTTTATCTACAAAAACGGTACTTTTCAGGAATTGGAGAAAAACCAAATATTTTTTTAAATAATAAAACACAGCATTGTTGATATTGTGGCTTTATATATTGTCAGACACTTGTATCATTATTTTATTAGAATCTTACCAAAAATCACGCACAAGTGTTTTTTTTGACCAGCGAATGTCAGAAAATTTCAGACATTCACGTTTTGTCCGTCAATAGAACGGCTGCACCCGAGGAATTAAGTGCATCACATTACGTTCTTATCAACCTACAAGCCAAGATACAAGGTTTCCACTCTACAGCGACAATAGTTAAAGAAAATAGCAACAAGTCTTTCTGAGTGACTTATTATTGAATCATTTACTCAAGCGCTTCATCCAAACAAACTGATTCAGGAATAAAACAAGTAACTGCCTATATGAATGAATCACTGAATGATTCACACAAACAATTTGCTCAAAAATGCAGATTCATTTACACACCAAACATGCACCAAACATGCATGAATCGTTCACTTAACTAATTTGTTGAGAGAGTTTTTATTAGTGAGACTGATTAATTCAGGAATGAAACAACTGACTGTCTTCATGAGTGAGTCACTGAACCATTCACTAAACTGGTTAATTCAAAACACTGATTCATTCAGGAACAAAATACCACTACCATGAGTTTCTCTGAAAAAAAAGTAATTGACAAAATTGTGTCTAAAATGTAAGTTAGTCAACTTCAATGTATTTTATTTTTGATTAACTTTGCTATATTGACAGTCATTGGACAGAATTGAATCAACATTGAATCTGAATTGAGCTGAAAAATGACACTATTGTTTTCTGTAGAGCTGCATTACAGCTGAAATGTAAGAATTTAAATATTTATTTTATAAAGCACTATACAAATAATGTGACTTCATAGAAATATTATTGAACAATTAAACACTCACAATTAAGTCTATGGGACGAAACAATCATTGTGATGAGACAATCACTGGAAGAGTCAGTCAGACCACCCATGTTTCTCCATACTATCTATATCACAGTATGTGTCTAGTTCCACAGTTTGACTATTATTATAGAATTCAACCCAACATACAGTGCCATTGTGATGAATAAAATAACTGTTGGCTCTTAAGCTGGACCAGTCTTAAATAATGCAGTGCCGACTTAACATAAATATTCCTACAAGCCGTGATGGTTTGCTGAGGTGTCGAAACAGGCTGGAAAGAGACAGGAAGGGCAGAGTCCATGAGAAGGGTAAAGACCCCCTGCTGTACATTCCCACTGCGGAGGACACAGCTGTCCTCCAAATAACCCACCCCTACCCACACCGGGCATCCATGCCAGGCCGAATCACTCTGCCCACACTCGCTGTAATTACAGTTGCGTTCTAATGTGCTTCTCTTCCACTCAAACACACTGGCGCAGACAGACGTCAACACATTAAAAATGTGGGTTATCTCCACGGTTAACCTTACATGATTCTGCATCTCTCCCTCCCCCACAAGCCATTCCACTCCATTTCTCATCAAGCCACACACACACAGAGAGTCTTTAACTGATCACGCCACCCTGGGCTGCCATTTCTGTTCATCATGCAATAGAGAGGAGGGGGATTTATTCTTCTCTCTCTTTCTATTCCCCCAAATCATTTCACTCCAATTTAATCCTGATGGTCTTTGGAATTGCCCTGTTCCATTAAACCCACTTTGTGCCACTTTGCTATCAGCAGCGTGCCGATTCAGCGGCTGTCATTAAACTGGGGAGGGGCTTAGCTAAATCTGCTGGGGTTCATCCAAGTATCTCACTGTCAAGTGCCTCTGTGTGTGAGTGTGTGTGTGTGTGTGCGCAAGTTAAATCTAAGTCGTCTTCGTGAGAGGGCATCTCATTTAAAGGCACTGGATTATTAAGCCACCACCTTCTAATCAGACCCCATCAATTCCGAGAGGGCCATCTAAAACGGCTCTTATCTGCCACAGTCTAATGTCATTAACACATCGAGCTAATTGAAGACTTAATATCTTAATGGTTTCACACACACATAATGTGGATAGGGAGTGTCTGTGCTTTGTTTTTCAATCTTGGGAGGTCTGTGGGAGAAAAAGTGTGAGGTCTTGTGGTGTTGAGTGCTGGACGGCTACCTGAATCTAGAGTGAATTACTCAAACGGCACTAGAGAAAGATCAGTGAAGTGTGAAACTCCAAAATTGGACAAATGATCTAGAGGATTAGCATTTTAGAGAAAAGTTCTGAAGAAAAAAAAGAAATGACTGAGGTCACAAATAATGGTGAAAATAAAGAGATCGATGGGAAGAGTGAACTCTCTAGATCAAAGGAAAGACAAATCCCAAATGATACCGCAAAAGATATTTACAATCAAACCACAGGGATTTCAATATGAATAGTTCAAGTAAGCAATATTTGAGCAAGACATCATTTCATTTTATGATGTACAGTAATATCTCTCTACATGAACAAATCTCAAATCTCTCAACCTCTAAAGTAGCAAATTTTCCTCTGGGAGTGCAAGTTGAACTTGGAGTCAAAAACCATCTTCAACCCAATAAAATACCAATTGTCATGAATAATTTACTTGTTTGTGCATCCATGCACAGTTGCTTAACCATTACTCACCATCTTATGCCATTCTACGATCTCTCCATTCATCCATCTCATCCCTCCCTCCCTCCCTCCCTCCCTCTCTCCTACTCCACACATTTCTCCATATTTCTCTGGTGCATGCTGAGTCTCAGCCATTTATCCAGTGGTTTCAGCATGACATGCCACATCGCCAGAATGGCAGTTTAATATGGCCCTGCTCAAACACATGCGAACACACATGCGTTCTACGAAGACACGCGCGGGTGCAATAGAGTGTCTGTGCATTAGACCCTGACTGTGCTCCAGAGACGGAGAGGCTGAGTGTTATCACAAGCAAAAGAGCCCTTGCTATTATATAAAACACAAAAAGGGGAAAAAAATACTACTTTCATCTTTTTTCGGCACAGATATGTACGCACAACTCTGAATCCTTCCCTGCACACAGAGATAAGAGAAGGCAAAGAGAAGAGGGATTCGTAGATGGAATTCCCCATACAAGCAAAAGAGAAAGAGAGAAAGAGAGAGATGGTGAATTACAGTTACTTCTAGCAGAGCATGCAGCAGAGGAGAAGAGAAAAGCAATCGCTCTGGAGAGATGTACGTTCGTTTCGAGCAAAGCCGGAGAGTAGATTTCCCAGGCAACTATTCAAAAAACAGAATCAGTTTCCTGCAGTACAAGGGCAGAAGGCTTTGCTGGCAACGTGAGAGTGAAATCTCTCCCAGCCAGGGCAATAACGCCTGAGACGTTACTCCGTAGCTCTTTGACATGTAATCATTATGGAAACACGCCGTCTCCAGAGCTCAAGGCTGGTCTTCTGTCTGTCCAGATGCATTGACTATGTTGATTCTCATGAATAAAGTAGAGAGAGAGAGAGAGAGAGAGAGAGAGAGAGAGAGAGAGAGAGAGAGAGAGAGAGAGAGAGAGAGAGAGAGAGAGAGAGAGAGAGAGAGAGAGAGAGAGAGAGAGAGGAGGAGAGAGAGAGGAGAGAGATTGGAATAGTAGGTGTTGGATGCTCATGGTTGGCACATCTGGATCTGGCACAGGAGTGATTTTTCTGGTCCAAATGAGCTGTGACCCAGCTGACACACCTTGGACAAACTATCACACCACAGATGTGTCCATGTCCATCAAAATAATGAATGCCACACATCCCTGAAAATCATGCTGCCACACAACAAGTACAACCCTGTTTACTTCCCTACTAAAATGTTTACTTCCCTATTACATATTATACTATATAAATAGTAGTGTGACTGTGTACAAATTATTATAAAACACTAGGTGGAAAGGACCTGCTATCGCCACGATTTCAAAGTATGCATCTGATGGACACTTTGAAACTCCATGAGACCACAAGAATTGGTGAATGCAGAGAAGCGACAGAGGCAGTAAGTCACATGACAATATGGCAGATGTAGTACATATAGATTGTATTTATTTTCTACACATTAAGACTAAATATACTGTTTTAATGGTTGCAAAGTCCATTCCTCATCAAACGACAGAATGTGACTTCGGACACACCTCAGGTCTGTTAGTTTTGATGCCATTTAATGTGCACTAGCATGAAAATATTGACAATATAAAACAGACCAAAAATATTAATGAATCATCTTGGTTCGAGGGCAGTTTAAATTTTAGTCCAATAAAGTGTTCACTAAAATCCCTCTAATATCACATGCCGTTATTTATCAAAATCGGTTTTGTTGCACTGTAACATAAACAAAGGTCTGTTTAAGGTTCTCACGCTTACGTGTAACTAGTTCTTATTTAGAATCGATCTGATTTCCATTCAAATTGATTTTTGATTCAGTTGGTTATACAGAATTTCAGTTGCAACATCCATTTTTAAATTTTCTCTCTGCTAATGCTTTAAATTATAAATTGCAGACTGATTTCAGACGGATTCCATTTGCAAATCTCCTTTTTAATTATTCATTAAAAGAACTGACTAAGAGTCATTTGTTTCAAGAATTGGGCTACACTGGGCACACAGTATGTTTTTGATTCACAAAAAAGAGCCGGTTCATAAGAGTCATTTGTTTGTGAATCGGATACCATTGGTTACATTATAGGTTTGTTTTGCGTGCACACAACAGCTCAATAGAACGATATATCTTGCCATTATTTTGTGGCACACTGTCTTTTGATTGCATTTCTTATTGCATGGGGTTAGAATTGTTGCATTATTACAAATAAATAGATTGAGATTCACAAACAAATGTAAAGAGATTCACAAAAATGGATCAAGTTTACAAATAAATAGGGTAACACTTTAGAATACGGTTCCTTCGTTAATGAATAACTACACAAGAACCAATGAGTAACTCAATATTAACAATCTAGTAACTACTATTAACTAACAAGAAACTCTGATTAACGAACTAGTAAGTAATAGCGCACAGATGAAAGTGGTAGTTCACTATTAACTAATCAATAACTACTATTTTTTTAATGCTTCCCAGAGAACTACTGAAAAAGTTTATTAAATATCTAGTAACTACTATTAACTAAAAAGAAACTCTGATTAACGAATTAGTAAGTAATAGCGCACAGATGAATGTGGTACTTCACTATTAACTAATCAATAACTACTATTTTTTAACTAACTAGTAATGACTCAAGTGTTACTACATACTTCTATGGGAATTACTAATTATTTGGATCCGTATTCTAAAGTGAAGATCATGGTAACTAACTAGTAATGACTCAAGTGTTACTACATACTTGTTCCATGCTTCATGTTAAAATCAGCAATTTTTTCAGTCATGATGAATCATTTTAAGCTTTTGAGGTTTTTTGGTGAAGTTTTAGATAGTAATTCCGATAGAAGTATGTAGTAACACTCGAGTCATTACTAGTTAGTTCCCATGATCTTCACTTTAGAATACGGATCCAAATAATTAGTAATTACCATAGAAGTATGTAGTAACACTTGAGTCATTACTAGTTAGTTACCATGATAATCATTTGCAGTAGCAGTTAAAATGTTAATGTAGTGCTAGTCATTTGTCCTGCATTGGTTATTGATTAGTTTTGCATGAATTATGAAACTTTTTTCAGTAGTTCTCTGGGAAGCATTAAAAAAATAGTAGTTATTGATTAGTTAATAGTGAACTACATCTTTCATCTGTGCGCTTTTACTTACTAGTTCGTTAATCAGAGTTTCTTGTTAGTTAATAGTAGTTACTAGATTGTTAATATTGAGTTACTCATTGGTTCTTGTGTAGTTATTCATTAACAAAGGAACCGTATTCTAAAGTGTTACCATAAATAGATTACGATCCACAAATAAATCAAATGAGATTTGCAAATAAAATAAAAAAACCTTTACAAATTTATTTTATATCACAAACACAACTCTCCCTGACATTTATTTGAGAACCACTTTCTGTGCATTTGTAAATTACTGCACGCATCTGTGGATTTTGAAACACTTCTACGACGTGCAGACAAATCCAAAAATAAGTGGACTCCACCCACCGTTTACTCAAGCCAATCAGATAACGCTCAGATTGAGCTGACCAATCATAGCACATTCTCACTACAACCAATCACATTAGGCTTTACAATCATGGTGGTCTTGCCCTGAAATAATTTAGCTCAATCATCTGCATTGGCTCAAATAGGAAGTATAAGTGCAATAATATTGCTTCAGTAAAATATGTTTAAGATTTGGATTTCGTTAGACCATTAGACTGTGTATCAAGCCAATACACATTGTTATGAGCTTTGAAAATGCCAGAGAAACAGCGCTTATATCTCTGTTATGGGAACAACGTGTTATGGAAGAGTTATTATTCATGATAAAACAGAAAAGCATCAATAAGTTGCTGACTAATGAATAACTGGATTCAATGGTGAAATTACTGTCGCAACAGCTTTTCCCACTTCTTCAGTCAAGTTTTAAATGCAGCAGGTCTGTAGATCTAATCTATAGAGCATTAAATATGTATTATGCATTTAAAAGTGAAATACCCAGCAGACAAGCGATTTGCAGATTTGAGATAATATTTTATTGTAAAAGTTCCTCACAGCATCCAAAATAAATGCAAAGATTTATTTTTCAGCATTGCATTATCCACTCAAAACGACAGCACACGCTGTTAGATCTTCAATTATGGTCATTTGGGCTGATATTTGGTATTCTACATAATGTTTATGTCCTATAGATAGCTATTTGTCACCATGATTGTGCTTTAAAGCTACACTGTGTGATTTTTACCCCCATCTAGCGGTGAAAAGGTATATGACCATCCAGTGAATTTTAGTTTCTGTTCCTCTCAATTCCGATTTCGTTTTAACTCCTACGGTGGCCAATGTAGTCCAAGATTAACATGGCTTCCAGTTCAAGTGTTAGGCAGTTCGAGTGCTAACCCACGCGTGTTAAAACGCGAAAGGCGAAGCTTGAATTAAAGGGTATGTCCCTCTTTGGCTAATGTACTTTCAAGATGGAGGGGCAACATGGCGACCAACATTAGAACCCCTTACCCGTATGTATTTTCAATGGCATATTATACACTCACGAGAATACTTTATTACTTGAACGAAGTAAATATACATTAATGAGCACATATATTTTTGAAAGTGTTTTTAGCTAAGAATAAACTAAAAAAGTTAGACAGTGTAGCTTTAAAAGACAAAATCATCTGTTTTGTCATTTCTTACATCGTGTCTACCCCGTGCAAGGCTGTCTACACTGGACAGAGCGAATGTGCAAATTTTGTGTCCTCCGTGTAGTTGTGTGTAGTAGCCGCTACTTCAGAAGAAGAATGGGCATCCGTTTACCATCAATGAATCATCGTGTCGCGCAGCGCCACGTCCAATATACATTATTACAAATTATGAATTTTCATGTAGCCAGCACTAGTCAATAAGGAAGATTATAGACACGTCGTATATCTGCAGGTAAGAAAACAGACGTCATGGGCAAAATGTGTAAAAATTGCAAACATTTTAGTTTTACATTATTTGAAACTGCTACGACAGCAGGGAAGATAATGGGCTATTTGCTTTTGACGTGCTGTGTCGCGCGCCGCTTGAGTCCGGTGTAGAGA